>JACEII010000018.1:5015161-5140714 GCA_014332785.1 Antheraea mylitta
TTTTTTCATACTAGCAGTCAGACAGTCTGACATTTCTAAAAATGATTTAAATGTATTTCATTACTTACTAGCTGTCTGTGCCTGTGACTTCATCCGCGTGGAACCTTATGTACAAAACAGTGATTAGTAAAGTCACATAAATGTATTAAGTCCATTTACCTATCTACTTTTTCTCGTACTTATGCCGCGTCATTATAAAAATTAAAATAACTTTGGATAAAGTGGACCAATTTTAATGAAACAAAAACGAAGATATTCTTATACTCAATGATATGCTTTATGATTTTCTTGATGGGACGGTTTTTAGCAGTGACGGGTGTTCATACAAACAGACAGACAGACATTTCTTAAAATGATTAAAACGTATTTTATTACTTATACCCAGAAACCTGCAACATTTTTTTTCACGAAAACCGAAAAAGTACAGACACGTTAGATTTACATGTTTATTATTTGTATAGATTATGATTATTGATTTTTTTTCTATACAGTTATAATTTGTAAAATACGATATTATTTTAGAAATATAAATTGGAAGGCATAAGTTGAATAACATGTATTTAAACGATCACTATTCCTTATATTTATAATCTATATTCTATATAGAGCGTTAGTTGAAAATTATTTCGATTTAGCGAGTTGCGTTGACTCCGACCGATCCACCCCGCATTCCCGTCCGGCTGCAGTTTCAATGATTGAAAATAGCTATTCAAAATATTTTGAAAATTGTTTCATAACAGGATCGGTAACGATCTCTGCGCCGGGATTGCATTGTATGCCGCGCGTTTATTTGAATCAACTATGCGAAACATTTCGCGGACAATGCCAATCGACATATGTTTTTCATCTCCCGCTTTTATACATCAAAGCGATTGTTTTATTTAAAAAATACCATTTTCAGGAAGGAACGAGTTGATAGCGAGGTATATTAAATTAAGGACAGGAAAAACACGTACGAGAAAGCAAGTGTCATCTCACATACAGGTGCTAGCTAGGCGAAAATTACGTGAAATTCAGGCCAAACTTAAAGTGGTAAGTAATATTACTTAACTAACAATGGTATTTAAACGAAAAGTAAATATTGAGTTATGTCAAGGTCTTCATAATAAAATATGAATAACGTTCAGGACGGTGGGGTGATGAAGGAAAAGGCCATGCAGTCGATGAGTACGCTATCTAGCGCTCAGATAGTTGCTGGCTTACCACACCCAGCGTACCACCATACGGTACTCAGCTTGAAAAAGGCATGCCTTTGTGTTATTTGTCAAAAAAAAAACTAAATAAGCCTCTAAAACGTGTTGCTTCTACTATCCTAGGCATGTTGCCAAAATGCACGCATTGAAAAGAAATATATACTATACAATAATAACAGTCGATAACTGAATTCGCTTCACTCACAAACTTTTCCATACTTCAAATACGTCTGGCAGTTTTATTCTTTCAAATTAAAACCACAATGATAATATAATAATATACGCAATGCTAAAAGTATATTGTAAACACTGTGAAGGCAGAATTAGTACTGTGAGTCATTTCATATTAGATGCAAAGTTTACTCCAACTCGGGTAAAAATAGAAATCATTCACGTTTTTGGTCTAAAATTGAAACCGCTTAAGTGTGTAGATTATTTAACAGGTTGAGCGTATTAATAACATTAACGCTTAACATATTCATTCGATATTTAACGTTTGTTTAAAACAATTATGTAATTTATTATTTCAGCAATTTTGGCAACCGGGCCTACAAGCGGGTACATCACAAGAGTGAGTATTTATTGTGTTAATTAATTGCTAGTGCCATACGCTAAGTTCATATATTAACATACTGTATCCATGTAAATATAAGTGTTATTTATCACGGTGAATCTTCGGATGGTGTGAATCAACTTTTGGCAAGAATTTTTATAGGGGAAATTTATGTACATTACGTTACCCTTTCTCTTGTGACAAAATAATAATGATGAATTATAACAAAGGTACCCTATAAGGGACACAAAGGTTAAGTTACGACAAATTTAAAACGTAAAAGACAGGTCAAAATCAAATCAGATAAAATATAATTTCCATAAAATAAGAGACTATTTTAAACATATTCAATCAGTTTTTAATAAATCAGATGGTTCTCAAAACCTTTCAGTACTGGAATGGACCTTGGAAATAAACTGATACGTGATTGAAGTGAATGGACTCAAAATAATATATTTTAGGGTTATGTAATAAATGACCTGCGATAATTTTGTTAACTGAAAAATATTTGGGAAAAAAGTTTCAATTAAATTAATTATAATCACAGAATCTTGTTTTGTTTACGTCTTACTAATTTTATTTCACCCTTAAATTGATTATTTATAGTTTATAAATAATCGTACTATAATTGTTGTAGTCACATCGTTATTTGTATTCTAGAAAATCATATTAAATTACAAATAGATAATTTGTGCACAGTTCGATGTGAAAATAAGAAAATAAATATATAAAAACACAATTCTAAAGATCAGTCACTTGTACAATCTGCGAATAGATCTGTTCTAACTAGAAAATTGATAACTTCCTATGGAAGATGCGTTAGTAAGAAATTGAATTTATTGTCTAAATTGTATCTTTGTATTTGTGTATACAAATATCAGTATTTGATATAAAAATTAATGGAAATGTATGTAGAAAATTATATTGAAATTTTACTTCTTTTGGCGCGTTAGGGAAAAATGATGAGAGTAAATTTTTACGATACGCGTGCACATCGTCACGGTAAACCGACACCCTGAAGTTAACTAGTCAAGATTTGTTTCTTTGTATTTGTTGTTTGTATTAAAACTTTCAATGTATTAAATACCTTTTTTCTATTATTAGTGTTGTATTTTTTACAAACGTAGAATAAGGTGAAAGAAAATATTTTTATCTTGTTAAGCGTGTACATACATACACACACACACACACTTTTTTTATTTCAAAATACGAAAATAATACAGTAATACAATTTAATCGTGACGAATGTTACTCACAGTTTGGCTACTGTTAAATTTATTTAGTAATTGTCGTATTCGCGGTTTTAAATGTCAAGCGGCGATGTTGTAATGATCTACAGAGAGTTATTTCATTTTATAATATCGGCATTACGGATTCTTATCGTTTCACCTCGCCACCATATACAATTCCTAGTTCTATTAGCAGATTAGTCACGGTACACCAAATATAACTACATATAACATCTTATTAAGTTGTGTACATTTAATAGACCTTTGATATCTCAGTAAGTGTCTATGTATGTATATTGTTATCCCCGTGATGAGCTGGAAGTTTTTGATGGAGAACATAGTTATGAAGCCATAGTATATTGGAGAGATTTTTTCAACTCCGTCTTGTTGGAAATCTATCCTCTTATAGGAGTATTCCGTTATCGGCACTAAGTCCTTCCTCTTCCCTCCCTATGTTTATTCTAGATTTAGCATGTCTTCTCTCTTAGGGTACATCATTACTTAAAACAATAATAAATGCGAATGTGTGTTTGTTTGTTTGTTACGCTTTCGCGCCTCGACTACTTAACCTATCATCATGAAATTTTGCGTACACGTTATCAGGGGTACAATTCCCAAGGAATAGATTAAATCTATATTTACGGGAGCTTAGCCTTGGGAAGATAAAAGTATTGTATGAAATTATTTGCAACCGCTAAATAAAATCCTACACAGAATTTAAAAATATACATACTTAGATCAATTGGCCAATTCTTGACAAAGCTATGACTTTTTTATTTTATGCTAAACATCTATAGCGGCGAGTTAAACCGACTATTAGCGTGGTGACGCGTCGCCACGGTAAGCGTGACTACACTATATGATTTTGTATTTAATGATATATATGTTTATTAGATAAACGGTCTTCTCTATATTTATTTCTGGTCATAAACTATCCTTTTATACACATATTACCTGTACAAAATAATATCGATATTTCACATATACCAGGTGCCCTGCGACGGCTCAATATTTAGTAGTGTTTTATAGGATGCCTTCCGTCCCCAATACGAATAGACTGAACGACCCGTATGCGATCAGGATCATGTGAACTTGCAGTGTGAAACCGTTTCCTGGTGCTCCGTATAAGGGTGTGCCCGGTGTTGGCGGCGTCGGCGTGGCGACGGGCACCGACGTTGCTCCTCCACCACCCTGGGAAGGACGCGCCATCGCCACCCACAAGCTCAGGCTCGTCGAGTTCTCCGCCTTCGTGGAACATCCACGAGATCCAGACACGGTATATTTTTACTATTTATTTAATTCAGAAAAAACATTTTTTTCTGTAAATGCTTAAAGACAAAATATTCTTTATTTAAAAAATCTGTCACCTTATAGAAATTTAAGTTATTAATAATTATTGACGGTATGATTTGCGTGACTGTGCCAATAAACAAATAAATAAATTATTAAACTTATGTTACAATAAATATACATTTATACTGATATTATAAAGATAAAATATTTGAATTTTGTTTGTAATGGTAAAACTCAAAAAATATTTCATTTAAAAAATCTGTCACCTATAAAAAATACGTTATCAGCGAGTAAAACCTGTTGTTTTCCATCTGAAAATATTACATTGACGCGAACGAAACTGTAAGTAAAAGCTAGCAATATATACAATACAACACATAATTTGTTCTTCTCTTAGTCCGAGTGTGTTGATATCTGTTATTACCATTCGGATTAAAAAATAAAAACGTCTGTAATTCGCTCGCGGTAGAATTGAAACTTTCAAAAAGAAGAAAGCTGTAACAGAGTATTTCTCAGTATATTGTCTAATACACAAAAGCGAGCGAGACACTGCCCCACTCTAGCCGACACAGTGTTTACTCCCACCACTATACCGTCACACAAAAAGGTGGCGGATTAGGATTTCAAAGCTCTCTTATAAGAAGTTTTGCTACAATATTTTTACATTTATTGTGGAAGTGTATATGCTTAACGTCTTGCGAAAGCCATTAGGAGTATATTAGGTACTATAAAAAACCTATATAAGACAGTACGGTACACTAAGCAAGAACGAAGTGGTAGTGTAACCGGCTTTGGTGTCGGGGAATCGAGGATGGGCACAATTAAACACGAATGGAACCACACGGCACAACTAGTGTATTTATAAAATTGCATTACTTTATGTTTCTCGGTATAAATATCATAAAATATAAAAATGTATATAATATGATTATTACAAAAGGAATAAATAGATTTGGCTGAAAAATATAATCAATTAAATTTCATAATTTTAGTCAACAAGAAGAGGAATTAAAAGCTAAAATTGAATTCGATTAAGTAAAAGATTAATGACATTTTTCTATAAACTTTGTTGCGCTGCCGGATACTTTATATACTAAATATGTATTTGTGAAATAATTATTGTATATATGTAATATACGCAAGTTAAATTGTAACAGTAAATACTAAAGTCGGAATCATTTCAAAAGCATAATATTACAACGGCAACAATGAGTAAATTGAAAGTAACACACCTTGAACTTTTAATACCACGAATCATATCTAGTCCGTAACACCGAAACGTTACAAGGTACGAAGGACTAATTTATTCCTATATAAATGTTTATATTATGCTGTAATGTTTCGCATTTTTATACATTTAATTCCTTTACGCATACCAACAGAACTATGAACGTACAGAAATGACATAATAATTTAATATTTAATAGTGCGGTATATCGATACTTTTGAATTGAAGTGGCTTAAGTCAAAACACGAGGAAATGAGAACAAAGAGTTATGAAAAGTTATGCCCATCAAAACTACGGCTACCACCATGCACTTAATAGAAACCTGTCATTGTGTGTCGATTTCGAAGTCATCTATATTTTGTCCCGGTACCTAAAGTCATCCTGGTATTAATCGGTCTGGATAGCGACGAACACTTCCTACACAAATTTGAGTCTCAATAGTCGTATTTTTAGATAGATTCATATATAATATGTGCCCGCGACTCCGTTCGCGTGGAACTTAATGTAATAAATAGTGACTAATAAAATCATCTAAATGTATTAAGTCCATTTACTTATATACGTTTCTTTCACACTTAATTTGCGTCATTTTTAAAATTACAATAACTTTAATGAACCGATTTTAATGAAACCAAGACTAAATGTTATTTGAGGATATTCGTTACGATTTTCTTGGTAAGGTTTTATCGTGAATGCAGTACTTTATCAGTGATGCCTGTACAAACAAACAGAGAGACAGACATTTCTAAAAATAACTAAAATGTATTTTATTAACTATTCCAAGATTACATTCTTATTGTATGTATAGAAAATACTCACCACTCGATAGAAGGACCACTACATGAATAAAAGATAATATTTGTTCATAGGATGAACTTAAAAACTACTACTATAAAAAACCCTGTAGACAAACTAACAGGTAATAATTTTTGTCTCAACATAAAAAAAAAATAGTGCGTGGACTCCCTCCGCGCGGAAGAAGTGAAACTTCGTAATGTGGAAATTAAAATAGCAAGGGGTAGAAATTGATGGTATACTACACGCATGCGTTCGAGTGCCATGCCTTTATTCTCGCTCTGTCTCCTCAGGAGCGTTAAACGTTTAACGCAACAGTGCTTTCATACCCCATCCATGGTAGCGTTAAACGTTTAACGCAACCTTGTTGGAAGTCGCATTAGAAGTTTCGCTTTAACAAGTGGTCGTCCAGTTGTCGAAATTCGAAACAAGGGGTATTCTCGGGTTATATTAAAACTATGTATTGATTATTGTACATATGTAGAGATAGAAAGAACATGATGTATGAAAAATAATAACTTATAAAGGCTTCGACTAGTGGATAGTATGAAAAAATACCCAACCATTTATTTATTGTCAACACTAAAACTCGTCAGCAGTCACTGAAGAAAATAAAAATAAAAAAAATCTGTTAATAAAAAGGACTGCAAGTCTAATTTGTCTATTTCGTTACGCACTGTGACTGTCATTATTTTTTTTAAATTGTTACAATAAACTAGACAAATCAGAAGGTCACGTCAATGTAGAATGTTATTTTTAAATGTCATTTTCTCAATTTCGTCGAGCTATATATACTAACTTTGTCACAACAAGATACCTATAAGCTAAATAATTTATTGTAAAATACTCCGTCAAAAATTCTCACATAAATTTATCGAGACACGTGTAGTCAATTGCGTGATTTTGTAAATATCTTAGCTGATACTTCGAACCAAATTGATGTAAGTTTTTAGTTTTTTTTTTTAACTGAAACTTTTTCTTTGAACTTCTTTGCAACCTTTTTGTGTGACGAAAAGTAGTGGAGGTAAACACTGTGTCGGATAGAGTGTTGAAAACACCGGTTCTCGTCTGACCACCAAATTTAAGGAAAGTCAGGTGCGTACTACTAGGGGTACTGACTAGGATGGGTGACCACGTGGGAACAACGCGTGGCCTTGGCTTCTTTTTGTATTTTTTTTTCAAATCGCTTTCATATTTCATAACGTCACTGATCTATTACAGATTGGTGTGTTATAATGTTTATTTAATTGAATATTCACTTTTATCGTATGTCTTAACGACACACCCGTTTTATTAGAATTAAACCACAATCTCATGATGTGAAATGAGAATATGATCCAATATGGTAAACACGCTAAGCCTGGAGGTAATGGCTCTCAAATGCAGGGTGGAGGCTTGCCAGGCGAGCTTAGCCTACCCTAACCTAACCTAAGCTAAGCCCTACCCTACATGCGAATTTATATTTTTTTTTGTTTTTGTTCCAGTATCCCCCTAGTACAGCGCCGGCGCAACATTTATTCGTACATATAGGTGGTACAGTCACATACGCAGATCCTTTATTAGAGGTGAGTTTTATCTATACTAATATTATAAAGAAGTAATGTTTGTGAGTTTATGAAGTTGTAGGGGATAATCTCAGGAACTATTGAACCGATTTGAATAAATATTTTAATATTATATAGCTCCGTTGTCGAGGATGGTTATAGGCTATAGGTTATATATCACTACGCAATAGGAGCGGAGCACCAATAAATAATGTTTAAAAATCGGGGTATTTTCCTCGAGAACTTCTGCTGTGTGGTAGTGTTAGCCCAAAGTATCTATTCCACGCAAACGAAGTCGCGGGCAGAGGATAGTATAATTAATATATTTTTTTATGATTTGATGTTTTTGAGTACATTTATCATTTATATTTCTCATGTCTGATTTTATTTATATCTATATTATTTTTTATTTCTGTATAACTCATAACAGTTATATAGAGTGTCATAGGTTTAATGATCCAAACGTATTGAAATCGAGAAAAACGAACGGTGATGACTTTTCATTAGTCCGTGTATCATCCTTTATGATTATACCATCGACGTTGTATTTTGGCCCTCGACCGATCCCAGCAAAAGTTTCTGGATTGATTTTGGTTTAATTCCATGGGATTGAATTCGCGTATCGTCATTTTTGATTGTTCTCTACTTATTCGTGTATAGATTCTTGACCGTCAACTGATCTTAACAAGTAGCTTAATTGATTTTGATTTGCTCATGGAATTAATTCGCGTATCGTCATTTTTATTCTTCTCTACTTATCTCTATTATAGATTTTTGACCGTCAACCGATCCTAGCAAGAATTTCTTGTGATTTTTAGTTTAAACATTTGATCCCGTGTATAGTCATTTTTAAATCTTCTCTACTTATCCCTATTACAGACTTTTGACTTTCGACAGATCCTAGTTAGATTTTTTTGTTGATTTTTGTTTAATCATGATTTGATTCTGAGTGTCGTCCTTATTAATTCTTCTCTACTTATCTCCATTATAGATTTTTGACCGTCGACCGATCCTAGCAAGAATTTCTTGGTTGATTTTGACCATGAAATGAATTCGCGTATCGTCCCTTTTGATTGTACCTTTATCCGTACTATTTGATACTTGATTGTCGACCGATTCTTGAATATTTTTTGTTTATCCATGTAAAATAAATAAATATATTACAAGTTTATATAATAATTATTATATTTTCTCTTCCAGTCAGTAGATGTTCAACAAATAAACGATAAGTTCCCGGAGAAGAAAGGCGGTTTAAAAGAATTGTACGAAAAGGGACCGAGAAATGCCTTCTTCCTTGTGAAGTTTTGGGCGGACCTTAATACAAATAATTTAGACGACCCGGGGGCTTTCTACGGCGTCACTAGTGTGTGAGTACTATTGTTTTAATATTGAATTATTAATAAATATTTTGTGAAATATTTATTAGTACGCCTGGACAGTAAAATCGACCTGTATGCCGTCACGGCAAACGGCATGACACTCTTTTACTTCCTTTGGAATTTACACGCCGTTATGTCTCTGTGGTGAGTTACGTACAATCCGGCTACAATTACTTACAGGTTTTTAATGATAAATTTTAATACTAATTTCAATTTTACACATCTTTTTTTTTTCTATCGGTCGTAGTATGTTACTATAAACTTGTCTAAATTATCTCAAGTAGCGTTACCGGTACTCAATAGGTGCTAAATGATTTTTTTTTTTCGAACTGACTACGTTATTTACCTAACAAGGTCTTAACAGCTTCACCGGACTACACTGCTTAATGAGAGATCTTCAACTTGGATAATGTGATTGATAGTATTACAAAGTATAACTTACACATATAAATTATCGCCATGTAATTTTTATATCGATAACTTTTCCTTCAACGAAAACTTATATTAATTTTTTGATAATTGAAAAAAATTTGAAGACCATCTTTCTCATTCAGAATATTCAGAAACTCGTACAAGATTTGCGAAAAATATCTGAAGTATGGTTCCTCAATATGTTATAGAAACTATAACTTTCTTATACTATTTACGGTTTAGAGATAAAATAATATATATCTAGTAACTTAGTGACTTACAAAGCAGAAAGATGTGGCGACAACAGATGTATTGTAGATCTGTCGTTAAAAAAAAGTTAATATCTTATGGGAATCGGTTTATATGTATATTGTACAATAATTATGAAACACTTTACAGTATTTAAGAAATATATTTTATCTTTATGTAAAGTAATATAATTAAAGTTTGTGCTTTGATAGCTTCATCATTTTAACGTTGTAATTGAATAAAACGTTGCTCACCTTGTTTTCGTTTATTGTTTTTTTTTATTTGTTTACATAATTGAAAATGTAATCAAAAAAGATCTAACTAAGAAGTTCAATTATATGGGAAATTGCGTTTCAATGCGTTTTAAATATATTTATACGTTAGACATTAATTTCTTTTACAAATAAATTAAGCGCTTTAAGTCAATTCTAAAAGTAGGGATAAGTAGTGTGAATATATTGCTATTTAAAATAATACCGTTATAGTAAGAGAATTACTTTTAAATAAGCACTTTTTAAATATTCATAGTTGAATCACTTTTTTTTAAATAATATGTTATAAAGTAATTTCAATACAGACGAAGTAACAGCATAATGCGCTACAATAATATTTTTTTATTAATTAAAATGTAGTAATTTTAAAAATTTTAACTCTTAAATTAAATGTATTCCTGTCTTTTTTATTCATCTAATTTTAAAATGTATCGAATTTATTGCAACGAGAACTATGATTTACTATAAATAACAACATAACAATTCCTATACCAATAATATCCGTTAAGTTTACCTATATCAATGAATAAACGTGATCCAAAATAAATTCTGTACGAAATGTCATATGTTCATTGACATTTTGAACATGGTATTTGGCTGCACCCACCAGACTCGTTCCACCAGCGCCCCGGCGAACCTAAATCTTATCTTACTAGCTGTCACCCACGACTTTGTCTACGTTATTTATTATTTTGACAATATCTTATATTCTATAGGAAATATTCTATACATATATAAAGAAAGCATACAATGTGAAAGCAAAAATATACTTTGCTTACAAAAATTCTTTGGAAACAATATTTTCCATTTACTTTCCTTCTCCTGCGCATGCGTATCACATCGCTTACCTCACTTTACGAGAAAAAAATATATCGTTGAACTCATACCGTGTTGTTATTACAAAAAAGTCAAATACATATTGAATACTTGCTTTAAAAAAATGTGGGTAATTAAGTATTAAATACCCCACGCTCGCCGAGTTTAGTTTTAGTTTTTGGCGAGATCTTGCAATTTCATGTAATGTTTTTTTTATTTTATTCATAATCTTCTGTTTTTAGCTCTGCATTGTATAATATTAGTGATGTTTCATGTAAAATACATTGGTTATTGTGCACAAGTAAGTGGATTGGAAATAAAACTACAGAGTATTGACTCTGACTTGCCACAAAACTTGTTCTGGAGATCTACCAAGCCGGCCATTTTGTTATTTCTTCTTTTTCTTCTCTATGATGGCAGTAATAATTTAATAGAAGATTAATTGCCAATAAAAAATTAAAAAATACAAGTGTGCTTTAGACCACACGACTAAAGTAAAATTCTTAAGCTCCATCTATACGTATGTATATATATATATATATATATATATATATATATATATATATATATATGTATTAATTTTCTACAACCAATTGTTTATGTGTTTTACTAACTATGTGCTATCTTCGTTAAATATATCTCCCTCTCAACTTCCGTTCGCCTCGCACGATCACACGTTTTCGTAACGCTTTCGCCACGCGTTCTCCAGTTTACTCCTCAAGTCAAGCGTGCTTAAAGAAGTTTAACTTCAAAAAGAAGTAAATTCAATCACGTGGGTATGTGTTATTAAATATAGTAATGCGGCCATTCAAGTAATCACCGTCCAGGCCCCGTGGTGGGAATAGGCCGTCAAAACTTGGTCGAAGCCTTGACTCCCTTTACTTCCATTAATGCGGGTTTATCATAAGGAGAGCTGTGGACTGTATTTTTTATTGTTTGCGAGGGCAAAGGTATTAACGGATATATACTCAATCGCAGAATCCAAGGGTGTATAATCAATTGAGCTTGGTAATAGGAACGTATACTCTTACTTGGCATGTATAGTGAGTTCAATCGCTGGTTTCAGCGCTGCGGCAGTGGAGAAACTCTTTGTCCAATACACAGCGGTCACGGATTTCTCGCGGTACATATACTAAACACTCTAGCGTTTATAACAATCACTCTGACGCGTGCGTTAAATGGCTTAGAAGCGTGCGTTATATAGCAGTATACGGGCGATACAAGAGAGGGCCGGACAATCCAATGCCCAGTAGCGATATGCGGAGGAGGGGAAAGGCGTGGGGAGGGAGAGGAGTGGCCCCCGCGGAAATGAAACTAAATAAAATAACTACCACCCCGCAATCCCTATGTCTTTAAAAATAAGCTAATCAAGGACCCCCGCTCCTCCATCAGTGCTGACGTAATACTTGAATGACCCCAGTAATTTAATTTCAGGTACGAGAGCAATGAGAACATGACGATAACGTGTAGTACGAAAGTGTGTTCGTTTGGCAAACAAGTGGTAGAGAAGGTTGAGACGGAGTACGCCCGGTTCGAAGGCGGCAGGTTCGTGTACCGCATCCACCGGTCGCCGATGTGCGAGTACATGGTCAACTTCATACACAAGCTCAAACACTTACCCGAGAAATACATGATGAACAGTGTCTTAGAAAACTTCACTATATTACAGGTAATTGTTGTTATCTGATAGGCAAATCTTATTCTCTTAGGTAAATGTTGTTATCTGATAGGTAAATCTTATTTTCTTATAGGTAAATGTTGTTATCTGATAGGTAACTCTTATTTTCTTATAGGTAAATGTTGTTATCTGATAGGTAAATCTTAATTTCTTATAGGTGAATTTTGTCATCTGATAGGTAAATCTCATTTTCTTATAGTTAAATGTTATTTTCTCACAGGGAAATCTTATTTTCATCCGTTTTATTTACTAATTTCTATGAACTATGTCTTATATATATCTTAATCCCCGGACTGTTAAAAAACACAAAAGTCCATACAGACAAATGTAGACCTCACGAGGCATAGCTCTAGGCAGCATAAGCATAAGTTTAAAAAAATATCTGCTTTATTACAAAACTTTGGAAAGTAACAAATTATTTATTGTAAAATTATAATTTTTATTTCAAATGTTTCTTTAAATTATTTTCTAATTTGTGCCATATTTTTAAATTGAACCATGAAATGTACGTTTTCCGATCTGGGTCTTAAAAAAATAGCTTAGGGTTGATACATAGTGTAACTAGGGATCAGAATATAACGAGGAAATTCATTCTTCATCAGGTGGTGTCAAATAGGGACACGCAAGAAACGTTATTATGTGCGGCGTTTGTGTTTGAAGTGTCGAACAGTGAGCACGGTGCACAGCATCACATCTACAGGCTTGTGAAGGATTGAGTGGCCACATTATCATCAGTTCTACATCCGTATCATCATGGCCAGATTTAAATATATCAGGCCTCGGGGCCAACGAAAAAGTGAAAGCCCCGAATGATTTAATGCGCTAGGACATTTTAAAAAAGGGTGCTTCGTGAATGTGAACCGTTTTCTTATTCAGCACGGGTGTTTTGTTTTTTTTTCTTTCTAAAATATATATTATGAAGGCTCTTCTAATCTATGGGGACTAAAGCCCCCGTAGCTCTGTACTAAATCCGCTCTTGTGTATAATTCCTTCGTACACACAGTGCCGATATATTGACAATCAATTACTTCTATGTTACTCGGTATTCACGGCAAAACAATGGAAAATCTGTACCACAAATGTTTTTTTTTGTAGCAAAATAAATTTCATTGAATTTTTTGTAATAAATAATACTCATAAAACAAAATAAGAAATGTGAAAAAACAAAATATACATTCTGTTCATAATTAAGGTGAATATACATATCTAAGAGCATTGTTTCTCAAACTTTTAAGCTCGCGACCCCTCCACCAAATATGCCAATCTATCGTTTCTGTCATTGTTACATCGAGTTAATAAAGCGACTAGTTGTTGTTATTTACTTATTGTGACATAAAAATAATCTTTTTTATTATAATATGGTTTAAAAGGGTAGTTCGTATGCTAACGTATCATAAAAAAAAAAAACAAATTTGGTTTTTATTATATATACCTGTTAATTTTTAATATTTCGTGTACGATTGTTATTTTGCTAGCACCTCCCAGCTCGCCCTTTTATGAGACCCCGGTACGGTTCGCGAATACTAGTTTGAGAAACTATGCATTAGAGTAGTAAAAAATAATAATATTAGTTATTCAGTACTGTGCGTCGTGAATACGGCCGACTCGTGTTTTACCGTGAATGTTCTAAGCGTTCTTATATTTGACCGGCGCTTTAATCTTTAATCTAAGAATATATATTTGTTATTTAATTTGAGCCTGAAATAACAAAATGTGATCTGAAAATTACGCTACAAGTATTTTTGTAACGGATGTTTATTGTATAGCTCAATTTTTTAATATTATTGACTCTTGACAGATTATTTTAGCGGTAACTTTTTGAATACAGCTATTGTGTTTTGTATTTATACATTTTTTTCTTCGTTTTGAATTTTTCTTTATCGTCAAAACATATTTTTAGTATTGGTACATAGTCGCGTGTAATATAATGTGAAATAAAAAAAAGTATATAATTGAATACACACAGTGCCTCTATAATTATGTTACATTAACATAAATTACTTGAGCAATTTAGTCTTTTCACTGTAATAAATTATATATGTGACATTGAAAAGATTAAACTTTAGTATATAGTATACCGTGAAATATAAATAAGATAAATCATAGATATATTATTAAGGAGATGTCTACTAAATTTAAGTGTCCTGTGGTACAATTTTATTCGCTTCAGCATTTCTCTATGAAAAAAAACTTCCAAGCTCTTTTATCTATTGAAGTGATATTATCTTTAATCATTTTTGTATTTTATTTTATTCCCCTCGTTTTTGAGGTATTCCTTTTTATTCAGCATAACTTTTTCATCATCATGTTCATTTTACCTTATGGGCTGGTAAGATTAAACCCCTCTTTTTCCATGAGAAACAGGGATTTGCCCAGCAGTGGGTCTTTGGTAGACTGGTACTATTGTTATTATATTCACTAATGTACATAATATACAGACCCTCTAAATACTTCAATTTTAATGACGTGTAATAAAATTGTATCATACAATTAACAATACAAATAATAATGCATACAATCTATGCATAACATGTAACTGTACATATCTCCCTTAAAGTATAAATAAACATATTTATCAACACATTTGCGTGTAAAGAAAATTTGCTTTTTAAGAAATGTTATTAATAAAACATGTAGTTTACCAAATTATTTAATTTTATCTACAAAATAATATAATATGTTTTTTTTTATTTTAAAATATTTTCAGTATATTATATTTTTAATATTAGGCTGTTTGGCCTCATCGTCAGTGCTTCTCTTTTTACCTGTGCGCGTATAACTCTCTCAACCACAGAGAAAACCGCGCGTAAAATAATTCCGGGCGCCATTTTTTATAAGTCAAAGTTTAATCAAATCGTATTTATTTTTCCTCGCAAGTGTGTTGAATAATATCGTATGAAACGCGTGAGAATTGTTCGTTACAATTTCAACTCCATTACGCCAGCGGATGGAACGAGCAAGTTATATCATACTATTACGAATTTCTAATAATTTGGAAAAGTAATCGGCAGCTGTCAAGACGAAGTTTCCATTTGTCACGTGACCAAACAACGTCCTTTCACGTCAGTATTTATAATGTAATTTAAATTATTAAATTCGGCAATAAACCATAGCTGGGCCGATTCCGCTTTCGATTCTCAAAGTACAAATATTTTTCATTGTGTTTTACCAAAACGGCCGGCTTGCCTGTTTATACAATAAGTTGTTTCTTTGTTTTTCTAACGTGGCAATGATTTGATCTCTCTTTTAGTCAAATATTATTAGGGTCTCGAACCCGACGTCGTCGCGTTCGCGTGAGCTCATCATTATGTGAAGTTTAACGTGCATTGAATATCGTTTAGTTCCAAGACATGATTTAGAAAAATATTATCATAGATAATAATAATAATAAGAGATTTTTTTGTATTTATTTGATAGAATTATATTAGATAAATTGTAAATAGGCTTAAGTTTTTTTTTTAATATGGCGATGGTCGTTCGAGAATTTTAAAGTGAAGTTGTCACTTAGTACTTAAGATGAAACACTTAATTTTGTTGCGATTTACGATTTGTTTTCTCTTTTTGTTTCGCCTTATGTTAAAGTACTAAATCTTTTTTCTACGGTTTTTTTTAAGAACCGCCATTACCGCGGTTTCTTGAACTATTTCGTGACAATGTTATTCACTAGGAAGTGTGAAGTAAGCAAAGGGATCTGCTCCGTTGTGATTTTTTATACATTTTATTGTTACTATTATGTACTCAAATGAGATTAACGCAGTTTTTTTGACTCTTTTGCTATTATTCATAAGTCGAATGTGGAATTATTTGTTGCCGACGCGACGGCAATATTCTTTAGTTTCGTTGTAATCGTGTTCTGTAAATAACATAATTTAGTGCATTTCTTTCTTTTCTAGTATTTTAGGTGGTTTATGCTTCTACGCAAGTCTTTCATATCGACAATCTGCCATATCAAGATGAAAATATAAAAAATAATGGTCGGCAATGTTGGGGACAATCATTTGGCAATTGTTTATTGAAAAAAGAAACTTTTATATTATAATAAAATATATATTTCATTTTATTGTAGATACAAATGATTTCCAGCAATATAAGCCGACAGTGTACAGTATTTTAAATATAATATTACGTTACAAGATTTGTATGAAAATTTAATTATATTGTCTTCATAAAATTACGTGTTATTATTTATTTCTTCAAACTTGTACGGTGCAGCGATTACTGATAAGAAACTTTGATAAATCCTTTTGGACCCCCGAAGTATTATCTCTGGCGATAATTTATTCATCGAATATGTATAATCGCTTTAGAGAATCTACAATACCATCGTACGATAAATTAACATGTATATACGAAGAAATGTAATAAAGTGAGTCACAGAGAATATACCTTATGAGCTGTTTATTATCTACTAGTTTTCGATATACTTCGTCCAGGTGCACTAACGAAGAAAACGATATCAATTCGTCCCTTTACATGTAACATATAAATTAAATAATATGAGATCTGAACAAATGCACATAAATCTGTGAATACGTTTGAAAGTCTAGCAGATAATCAATTGCGAAAAAAGGTCGAAAGTTGTTACTAAAGTATGGTACTCAGAACACAAATCCTGGTGAATAGAACTGTCCACTTGAAAATCGGTAACTAATCAAACAATCGCCAAAAACTACCGTGCATTACAATAAAAAGAGGAGAAGCAGGGTTTTCATTACAAAATATCAATACATTCATCACTAGCTTGTCCCCGCGGCTACACTCATATGAATGTAGATTTGGTGTATACCTAAAACAGTATTTTTATGGATATTAAAAGAGGACAATATATTTTAGACAATAATAAAATTACAAAGATTTCTATTTATTGACATAACTTAAAATCGATATAAATAATACATTAGTATTCAATAACGAAAATAATATTTAAATTATTCTACAAAAGACCATCAAGATCAATCAAACGTACACTCCTCGCCAAACTTTTTATACGCTCTGAAGATAGACATACGTATGTACCTACGTACAGAACACTAATCTATATATATATATATATATATATATATATATATTTTTAAAGATTTTTATCTTAAGCCGAAGAAGTATAACTTTAACGCGTGTACAATAATATTTTATCTTTGTTTTGAATTAAACTTTTGACAATATTATGCGCAACCACGCACTTATGCCTATGGTCAGAGCAACCAAAAAGTTTCATAAGGAGTGTTCTTCCCATGAAACAGCAAAATAATTTTTACGTAAACAAAATCACAGTTACCAGTTACAATATTATAATTTTTAAACCATAGTACAGATAATTTTGAAAGTGGTTATCTCCCGTTCAGGTTTTGCATCTTAAATGAATAGATACGGTTTCCGCAATTAATATGATAAATCGCATTAAATAATAAAAACAGATTTAAAATTGATAACAATAGCACAGTTGGTGACTATTTAATCAATTAATTATTTAATCAATCAGAAGATTATTTAATTATCGCTATTACCAATGTTTATCATTAGTTCATAATGTAAATTATTTCTTTCTGTGACATCTACGGGGTAAGGCGGGTTATATAAAAAAATTGATTATGTTTTAAAGTTTCACGTAATCGGGTTATTATTTCAGATGTACACGATGAGATTGAGTTTAATATTTCTATCGTTGATTTGTGTCAACGTCGTGAACTCCGGTAAGTATTATACTATATATATATATTTCCCATGAGTTAATTTATACCAATGAATACATAGTTTACTTTAGATTCTAGCTTATACACGATTTTTTTAAATTAATGTTTTTATAAATATTAATTCGGTATTTAGTCATTTCTGTTACCTAGCGTATTTCTTTTACGATATAACATACGATATGACATACGACATAAGGAGCAGTTTTCTTAGTGCACACAACAGATCATCCCACATACGTACACACAACACAGATATGATGGAAGGGTTTTATTTTTGTCTCTTATTCGAACTAAATTAGTTTACTTCTCCCTAACAGTTGAAACATATTTAAACGTTGGTGAATCAATTAGTCCGATAATTACTTAGTAGTCCGGTGAAGCTGTAAAGGCCCTGCCAGGCCTATAGCGAATTCAGTTCGAAAAAAAATCCAAGTACAGCCATTGTGGCAAACAGAGGACGAGGACTGGGTGAATCAACTTTTAAGAGACTCCTTTGAGCCGAAAATATTCGCAAGCAATGCACGAGAAATCTCAGGATTAGATATATCAATAATTTTATTTAATTTGACTTTCTCACTGGCAGCTAATTAAAGCAGTTTATACCGTCTCTGACGATAAATAAAGAATACTAGATATATGTCATATAATTACATGCATATTTATTATATACTAGCTGTGCCCGCGACTCTGCCCGCGTGACTCTTAATTTAAAAAAGTGACTAATAAAATAATTTGAATGTATTAGCTCTGGTACTTTCGCCACGTCGTTATTAAAATTACCATAACTTTTATTTGAGTGGGCCAATTTTAATAAAACAAACACTAAGTTAGTCTCAAGGATATGCTCCATAATTTTATATGAGGTTTTATCGTGAAACCAATATTTCAGCAGTATACAAACAGACAGACAGACATTTCTAAAAATAATTGGAATGTATTTTATTACTTATTCGTAGACACCTATAATTTTTTTTTTCATGAAAATCAAAAAAATACACGTTACATTTACATTCTTATTATATGTATAGATTATATTAAATCCAATATTTAACACTATCTCTTTTTTAAAGATGTGATGCAAATGGTAATGCAGTTGATAGATTTTTAAACAGTGTTCGTGACAGTCAAAAAATGTCAGATAAGAGCGGGAGTCAAATTTTATATAACTAAAGTATATAATCACCCCTTCTATAATCTTTTTTTCTCCAACTGACTATTTTATTGACCTAGCAAAGTCTTAACAGCTTCACCGGACTACTTCTATGGTTAAAGTTGTGGCAAAATCAAAAGCAGGATTAAAAACTGTGTTTACACGGCAGTAATTATATGTATGGATAGCATTTATCATCATTATGTTTTTTTTAACAACATTGTTACTGAGGTCATGAAAGGCATGCCTAAAAGTTGATTCATCCTATTATCGGCTTACTCAAAGCTTGAAATAGTCAATATAACATAAGTTTACGAGGCGGTCATTCCCATACATTACTCCGGAAAGAAGCCTTGAGTTAGAAATGAGACATTTATAAGCTGTTTTTATTCAAATCTTGACACGAATTATATTTTTATAGTAAGAACTTGATGATAGCTCTTTCAAAAAGTTGAATAACATCTTCAATATACTGTCCTTAAAATTTAAATGAAATTTATCTAAACGATTAGAATAAAATAAACTGAGATAAGAATTTTGTTAAAGATCTACTGTAAGTAACTCTGTGAACCAATATGATAGGAATTACTGCTATTTTCGTTGTCAGATGATCTTCCATGTAAAGCTCGAGATGTCGGTATAGAGGGGCGATCTATAGTGTGCGTGTGTGACGCAAACTACTGCGATACTATAACAAGGGAAGAGCCTGCACCCGGTACCTTTGTTGCATACACATCCAGTGATGTAAGTCCATAATAATTTATTCAACTATATTATAATCAGCTTTTGCCTGTTAGCGTGTTTAGATTTGTTCTATAGATTGGGATAAGTTTTTTTATATGAAATGTAACCCTTTTTAGTAGTTATGGTGTGAAAGCGTAACAAATAGACAAACAAACTCACATTCTGAGATATTTGAATAAAGGTGCTATTTTTGCGGAAATCCATTATTAAATATTATAGTGCATGTTACTTGGTACTTCGGCCTGTTATTGATTGACCAATATTGCATCTTACTGCTACAAAAAACGTTCTTATAGTAAAAAAATGATTTTTGTTGAAGTGAGACATAATAGTGGTCAATCAAATCCAAGCGGAAGTGCCAAGTAACACCTACTAGAATATTGAAACTCACATTCGCATTTATTCTATTCGTTAGGATTATACTTATTACACACTTTTGATCGCAGCATCGCTTGTGTTAATTTAGATTTGATCTATAGCTTGGCTACATGATTTTTTCTGGATGAAAGGTATAGCTATTACCTTACGTACTTTTTTATACCCTTGACAACGTGTGTGCAAAGGTTTAAGATAAACAGTTGAAAGACTTGGAAGCGTAACAATCACACGTTGACGTTTATAAAATTACTAGCAAGGATGTATAATCTTGATAAAAATAAATAAACAAAGGCAAAAACTATGCATAGAACATATCTAGAAGCACCATTGCTATACACATACACATTGCAAATGACATAACTTCTAGAGTGCAATCATAAAAAATTCAACTGGGTCATATTTATTAAACGAGTGCATATGCGAGCTACAATCATATCAGAAATATTTCTAGTTTCAATATCGCACTGCAAGCGATATACAGTACAGTATATTAGCTTTACGATCGAGCTGTGGCTTTTCTAGCCAATATGCTAAGAACCGGGTAAAGTACCTGTAAAAAAAATAAAGACTGCCACAGCGAAGAACCTTGAAAATTAACAAAGTATCATACGAGTATGTAATATCCTCTTGTAAAAATAATAAATTCTGTAACTATTTGACATTTCTCCCTGTATTTTAATTCCATTTCAGGCTGGCCTTAGATTCGCTAAAAGTTATGGTATCATACAAACAGTGGTAAACGGAAGTGAACCAGATGGCATGGACTTCCCAGAACCAACAGATGCAGACTACGAAGATAATGGACGATCTGAAGAAGGAAATATGCTATGTATTGACAGAGATATTTATTAATGAAGCTACAAACTTAAAGAGCACATTTACAGTTTCTTTGAGAACATAGTTTATAAAAAATCATATGTTGTCAATTTTTAGGGGTACGCTATAGGATTTTTACGAATAGACGATTCCAGTTCATTGAAGGATTTGGTGGATCGGTAACCGATGCCGCCTCAATAAACTGGCGCAAACTATCTGATGCCACTCAGTCTCGATTAATCAAGTAAGTAACATTGAACACACGATTCACAATAAAATTATGTGATAAATTAATGTCTTTATCTATACCATTGTCATACAAAGTAAAGTTTGTTTGCTTGAGGTAATGTCAAAAGTTATTAACCACATCCTAGAAAATTCTTCAGTACCTAATAGGAAACTATATTTGTATTATTCTCGAGTGATATAGGCTATATTTTATTTATACTAAGTTTGACACTTTAGTTTTTTAATCGTAATTTTGTCATATCTCTTGTACTGATTGTGAGTTATAACTGATAAATTATATCATAACTTCTTAACACGTATTAAAAAGCACATGAATCTGAAATTTTCTCTATATTATAATAAATATCTCTTGCGAAATCAATTTAGCCGCTTCGTAGATTAGTTGGGACCAATAGTCGAAAATTCCTTTTTATTTGTATGCATAAATACAATACCGCGGACAGGTTTTACTTATGAATAACAATAATGCATTCTAAATGAAGCCGCATAAGCCTTACTTTATTATTGCGAAATAATCGAGTGTCACAACAGATATACTATATAAATAATGATATTGTATGTTCGTAATATCATTGTATATAACGTTTTGCTAAAACAGATTCAGAAATAATGAATGTATTATATAGTTATCTGAAAGTTATTTGAGTTTGCATGGATGGCGATAATTTTCCATAATCACTCTTTTTTTTTATTGACGTAGGGAAATCCCTAACGGATACGCTACCCTCCCGGGGGAGAGGGTAGGTTAAGTCCGATTAGCACGGACTAAAACCCCACGATGAACCCGTCCGCCGCATGGTAGGGGCAGCCAGGGTTCGAGCATGCTCACTGACCTGACATGCTCACTGACCTGATATCCATAATCACCCTAGGTTTTTATTACCTCTATTCTTGAGTTGTATGTATCCTTGGGTCTCTTACTACCAGCATTAAAAAAAAATGTACAACACTTCCAGCACGTATTTCGGACGCGAAGGCATAGAATATAATTTAATCCGAGTGCCAATCGGGGGTTGTGATTTTTCCACTCATCCCTATACATACAACGAGTTACCGTGGAACGATGCGGCGCTAACGAATTACACGCTTGCTGACGAAGATCTGTTTTACAAGGTACATTATAAAGTTACTCTATTAGGGGTCAATCAAGTATTATAAAAGCACTAAAGGGGACGGGGAGTCTTCTTTGCTTATTTTTAATAATATAGGAGATTGGGGGGTCCGGGTGATCATTATACGATGATACGTCAGCAATATTTATAGTTTACTTTTCCGGATTTTCTGTAAAATTTAGTCGGTACACATAAATGTTTACGTAAGCATGAGAGAGGGGGGGGGGTTGTATGATTTTTGCTGACAATAGAAGGGAGGGTCAGAAATCACAAAAAATAATACTTGAAAGATCCCATTCCTTTATTTTCATTTCCAATGTAGTGTTTTTTATATTTACATAATATACATAAATAATTAATTTATCAGATTACCGTGGCCGCGTTTGCTTATTATTATTCTAGATCAGATACATTTTATGTAATACTATCGTAATTACTGATTGCTGTATACAAAGGTGATAAGCGCAATAATTACAAACTTGTGGTCGACATTCGGTCATAATAAGAATTACAAACTTTTGCTTTCACTTGCTACTATATAAATATTATTATCTATATTAAATGTTGTACAGATATTGTAAAATTGTAGACATAAGAAGCACGAAATACGATGAACAGATATTTATAAATAAACGCGTCATCTCGCCGATTGCATGGAAAAAAGCTATCTTCAAAAACGTTTTTTTAACAGTAAAGTCGATCAATATATTAGTATCAATAACTACTACACAAAAAAAGCATAAACAAAAAAGAAAAAGGTACTGAACTGATTTACCTAAGCCACCAAGTATACATCTATTAATTGGCACTACATAAGAGTCAAACAATGTATATCAAATTGCCATCAAATTCGCTTTACTGACGGGTGGAGATGAACGTGTAGACTTTGTTTGATTTTTTTATTTTAAATCATCCTCCAGTAAGCCTGGGAAGAGAAACTGAAATGAGAAAATAACAATCCAAGAGGAAAGATATTACACACATTACTGATACATTATACGGAAATACCAAATAGTAATGATTACAATACCCGATATTTTATTTGACACGTCGGGTGGATAGTGAGACGTCCGGCTAACATCCTGCTTGTTTCGGTTTTGTAAAGCATTTTCTGCATCGTACAATGCAATGACTGTGATAGACAAAGACAGCGCTGTACCAAACCGTACTTGCCGGCTATCTCTATCTTCTACCCGAATCAAAAGCTAGGTATTATGCATAAATCAAACTGCAGCAAACCGCCACTGAGGATAAGCTTCATTCAAATGTAGGATTTATTACAGTCAGATCGCATATTATTAGATTTTCTACCATTATTAGATACTAGAAATTTTAAAATAATGTTTCTGTAATCACGTTTTGAAAGTTTATCTATAATAGAATGTGTCTAAACACATAGTTGCCGATGATTAAAAGAAGTCAGCGAGTAGCGACTGACAAAATAAAAATAACAGCCAGCACGTGGTCACCACCGATCTGGATGAAGACTAATGAGAGAATAACTGGTTTTGGACAATTAAAACCTGAATTTTATCAATCGTATGCCGATTATCACTTGAAGTAAGTAATTCTATCAATACCTACCGCATCTTTCTCAATCTCGTAGAATATATTTAATGTCTACGATGCAGCTGGTGATTGCTTGTAATTGATACATGTACATGTATATATTGACAATGTGTTGTCTAATTTTCATATAAGATAAATAAAGTATTTAAATTACAAATCAATTATTATCAAGGAAATCTGTAAGGGCCTATAAAGTATATTACATATAGCTTGTATGTATATTTTTTTTAATTAGTCCTTGCTGGGTCAATGGCGTAGTCATTTCGAAAACAAAATTTTTTTTTTTTATTGGGTTGTTTTCCAAACCGGTAGTAGTTTTGACGTTCATAAGCGCCTTCTTAGGGCCTAAATTGAATAAAGTATTTAAGATTTTGGCTCGGACATGTGCTCTTGTATAAGGAAAATACAATATTTTTATCCGATTAAATATTAATGCGAGACTTTTTTTCAAAATTAACAAATTGCGTGTACTCTTTTGTTAAGTTGTACAGATATTAGTTATACAATGAGGTGTCTTTTTTAATGATGTAATCTCTTAATCGTTTTTTAATCACTAGTTAATAGAATCAAGGTTCTTATATAGATGTTCTTTATTGCGTACTAACAGATTCTTAGAAGAATATGAAAAAGCAGAAGTGGATATTTGGGCGATCACAACGACAAATGAACCCATCAACGGTATCATTCCAATTGTTACTTTCAATTCATTAGGATGGACTCCAACGCAATTAGTAAGATATTAATTAGTCTTTGTTATATAATAATGTTTACTGTGTTTTACTTCATTCTACATAATATTGGTAAAGCAGCAAAAAAACTCACTTTTAACACAAATGTTACATAGTGTCTAACTATTACGTCTTAAAACACATAAGTAACCAAATCTTTTCGTAAGGCTTGCTCCATAAAATGTCATTGAAATGAAATTAGTCACAAAAGAGCTTTTTTATATTAACTTGTGAATTAATTAACTCATATTAAATGTGTTTTTGTTATATTTATCAAACTGAAAAAATTAAAGAGTAACCTTAATATAACATTTTATGCCAATCAACGACGCTATATTTTTGCGTTAACTTGAGAATCTTAAGTTGCATATCAGTTTATATTTTCATTAAATAAACTTGTTATATAAGTATAGTTTATGATTTGGAAGAGTTTGAGTTTCTCTTGATATTTCGATAGTTCTCTCCAGGCAAAAACTAAGGCTTCAGCGTGTGTTTCTTGACATGGAAAATTAGGCCTAGCGGTGTTTAGCTTATATTTTTTCCTCTGCACATAAATATACTATTTTATATAATAAGTACATATTATAAAACAAAGTCCTCTGCCACGTCTGTCTGTTTTTTTTTAATGATAAACTTAAAAGCTACTAAATCAATGTTTCCCAACCTTTTTAGGTCATGGCCCCCAAAACATAATTTTTAACCTTTAAAAATTGCTTTGTTCCCTTAAGAAATATAAATGATAAGTTTTAGGAAGATATCATTATGAAATTGTTATCAAAACATTGTAAGTAAAATTTCAAAAAATAATGAATAACTTACTTGACGACTCTAATTACCCAGTTGATATTTTGGTAACGTCAAACGAAAATATACCCAATTTAGTAACATGGGGCGATTACAATAGATCACTACTGGTCGCAGTGATACAGGACCATTAAAGGCCTGCATAGCCCCATTCTCTAGAATAAAAAAAAAATACCCAATTTACAGCATTTTTTTTAATTTGTCACCAATGTTGCATTGCCTTTCATTATTTAATGGGTTATCTCAGAGCGAAAGGGTTAAAGTCGTGTCAAGTCCATTTGTAAATTACTCGCTTAACTATCAAATTGCCCCCCTGTAGAGTGTGGACCCACGTTGGGAAACACTGTACTAAACGGATTCTCATGTCGTCTTTATCAGTAGATAACGTTATTCATGAGGAAGGTTTTGGTATATAATTTGTCGTTTTTTTATCATCAGGGCGGAACAAAGCCCATCCGCCCGCTAGTAAATCATATAATATACATAAAACAATAAACGAAGTGAAGTCGCAAGTTTAAACTAGTATGATATATGATTTATATTACAGGGTCGTTGGGTAGCTAATAACTTGGGGCCTACAATAAGGAATTCACGTTTCAACAAAACCTTGATTTTGGCTGTCGATGATCAACGTTACATCCTTCCGATATGGTTACGTGGTGTAAGTACCTTTACTTAATTTAACGTATATTGAGTTTAGTCAAAATATTAGTTTATACAATTGCACTTCACAGATGGAACACGAAGACCCAAAATCTATCGAATACATTGATGGTATAGCTATTCATTATTATGGCAATTTCGTACCACCACAAATCCTTACATTGATTCAGCGTCGTTATCCTGACAAGATCCTTCTATCGACTGAAGCGTGTGAAGGTATTTACTATCTTTTTTTTTTGTTTTTGGTAAACGATCTTCCTGATTATTATTGCCACTGTCTAGTAGGTACTAATATTACAAGTGTCATACATTTTATCTCAAGGGTTCCAAAGACATTCAAATATAGCTGTCAATTCACAAAAAGAGTAATTTAGTGACAAACTTCTTTAAGCGTGGTGGCTAACCAAGCGAGCATTAAAGAAAAGCCAAATCATGATGATGTGATTACATCATAATGTTTTCCATGAGAGAGACTAATATTTTTTTAAGTTATACTTCTTTTGACGCGTTAGGGTTTAAATGGTGAGAGTAAATTTATACGATGCGCGCGCACACCGTCACGAAAAACCGACACCCCGAAGTTAGCTATAGCCAACCTTTTGTTTCTTTGTATTAAAGCTTTCAATGTATTCAATACCTTTTTTCCCGTGTTAGTGTCGCCTTTTCTACAAACGTAGAATAAGGCGAAAGATAAAAATTTTGAAAAGATTTCTACCTTTTTTTCGAACTGACTACGCTATTGGCCCTGCTAAGCCTTCACAGCTTCACCGGACTACATTTTTATCTTGTTACGCCAAAGAATTATAACTTCTAACGCGTGTACATAAGTACACACACACACTTTTTCACTCTGTTTTAGTAATATTCCACCTAAGGTATTAAACGAGCGTATATAGATTTTCATATATATTTATGACATAGGAAAATACCTTTATAAGCTTCTGAAGAGATAATATGGTGAAGCAATAGAATCATTACATATTAAGTCTATCTGTAATAATGTCTGTATAAACTCAAAAACGGATTTTCATGCGATTTTCACCATTAGATAAAGTGATTTGTGAGAAAGGTTTAGATACCTATATGATTTGTCAAGGTTTTTTTTTATAATCGGAAAAGGCCGCCGGTCCCGCTTGCTTAATGTAGATAATAAATACTGTCATATTATATTATTTAAGTATTAATACAGGTCCTATGCCTTGGGACTTGTTAAGAGTTGAAATCGGATCTTGGAGACGTGCACGTAGATACGCTAGCAATATCATGCAGGTTAGTAATTCATTACATTATTTTCACCAACAACCTTTATAATAACTATCGAATAAGGTTGTGTTTAATTTAAAAAGCTTTCTTTAAAATTTCTGTAGGGTGTTTTACAGTATTGTGATTAATGATGTTATTTGATAGTGAAAATTGACATTTTAAAATGTTAGACGGATCAGCAAAATAAAAAAACCGAATCCACCGAGTGCTTAATGTCCACAGTTTTCTTTTTGTTCAAGATGTATTATTTATAAAATAATATTGCTTACTAAGTAAAACAGGTACAATTGCTTGTATAGAATCTAATGTCCTTACATAAGTAAAATAATAAATCACTCAAAAATTACTGGGTGAATTTCACTAAAATTTTTTAGTTTAATTTCATAGATAATTAAAAGATATATCACGATAGATAACTTAATATAAGGTTTTTATATTTTTAATAAACTATTTTTATAAGCAATTCAGCGATATGATTTCTTGTCGTTAGAGAAGTGTGCATAGCGGTGTTGTGCTTAGGTTTTGTTCCTGTATATATAAAATAATATTAAGATAATAGAAACACCAAAGTTGCGGTTATCAACAACTAGCTTCTTCCCGCGACTTCGTCCGCTAACACGCAGCGGAAGCTCTTAAAAGTAAAAAAAAATATTTTGATACATTCCCCATTGGTGCTTCGCTCCTATTGGTCTCACCATGATATATAACCAGTTGCCTTCCTCGGTAAATGAGCTATCTAACATTGTAACTATATTTCAAATCAGACCAGTAATGCCTGAGATTAACGCGTTCAATGAAACAAACTCACAAACCCTCTAAATTTATAATATTAGTAGAGATAACTGAAAACAAAATTAAATACTATGACTCGTGTTTTTCCAGAACTTTACTTAATTTATGAATTTAATAGGCTTTAGAGATCCTCTAATGAAATGAATAATTTAATCGGAAAGATTATAATTATGTCCTTATTACCAGGATTTAAACAACTATGTTGTTGGTTGGATCGACTGGAACCTCTGCCTAGATCCTGACGGTGGACCGAACTGGGCGAATAATTTCGTAGATGCACCCATTCTTGTTTACGGAGAACAAGACGAGTTTATAAAACAACCTATGTATTACGCTATGGGACATTTCTCAAAATTCATCCCCAGAGGATCACAACGTGTAAGAGTTTCGAGGAGAAGCATTATTAGCGTTGAAAATGTTGCATTTGTGAAGCCTTCTGGAAACATTGTTGTCGTTCTTCAGAATAGGTAATTGTTGTAGCTATATACATTCCATATAATAAAAGGGTATATGTATGTTAGGAACACTTTTCATCTGTAGCTATACCTTATGTATACAAAGGTCAATAGGAACGCAGTCCTATAAAGTACAAAGAGTAGTTATGAGTTTGAATAACTCTTGATGGATTCAGTTTATCGAAGAATTATTAAAGACATTTTAGTAAAGAGGTCAGTTTTCTACAAACAGCTTATTAGAATCCGAACAAAATTCTAAAAGATCATTTATGTATATCGAAATTATGTTGTGTCATTTATACGGAAAACAGAAATCCCCACTAAGTGACCTCTAAATTTTAATATTACGAGCTGCCGTTTTCACTAGCATCTATTTTTAAGACCGCAAGATTCTTTGAATTATTTTTGTAAAGCGACCAGTTTTCTACAAACTCATATAATATCGCTCATGAGAATACGATTACTGCTCTGTAAGATGCTAAATTAAAAAAAAAGTTTTTCGGAAATTAGAAATTACGACTGTGCGACCTTTAAAAGAGCTACTTTTCCTTTTCATGGGCGTCTTTTTGAATTTTTAAAGAAAAAAGTTTTTTTTATTAACCTGAAATAAAAGCATATCTATAGTATAGACACAAAGTTTTTCTATTCTAAAGGTCTAGGATATAACCTAATATTTGGTGTCATAGACCTTGGTACATAAGACTCCTATGAGAGACCTTCAAAACCATATAGCAACTTCGTGTATTTAATAGAAAAGCTAACAGGAAAATGTGAAATCAATTACAAAATATAGTGTAGGTGTACATTGATAGACATCGAGTTGTGGAAGCCGTCACATGAAAATTTATATATATGTGTAAAAAATTTGGTATTTTTTGCAAATAACAAGTATTTTTTCAATAAAAAGTACAATAAATTTCACATTGCAGAAATGAGAGGAATCATTTTATACACATATTTTAAATATTACTTTGCTATTTTTTTATGACAGTGTTTCTAACTACAATATTTTATGTTCTAGGAGGACTCGAGTCTTAGATGTGAGGTTATGGCTCACCACTAGGAGATTTATTGAATTCAGAATGGAACCACGCTCAATCAAAACAGTTGAAATTAACCCAAATGACATATAATAAATATACTCTTTAAAAGCATATTTCTATCTTATTTACAACACCATAATATAAAAAGTTTTACCACTTGCTACTTAACATATTATAAATGGATTAAAACTGTAAAAAATACAGCCTCCTTAATATTAACCTGTTATTACAACTAAAACAAACACATAATATATTCAGTTTTGAAGTCCTTTTTCCGAAGCTCTTTTGGCAACACAGTTCTTAAAGTTCTTAAAAACTAGTCCCGTTTCAAGAATAATATTACGAAGACAAATTGTATAATATATCCATTAAAAAATTAAATGTAACATTCATAACTAGTTGAGTTTAGAGTATCAGAAGTACATTGTACTAACTTGTATTAATACTCAATTTACATTAATTTACTACATTAGGGCCCCCTCACATGTGCACGCATACACACTTACACATAGAAGTGGAAGGCTCTTATTTTTTTCACTTATCAAACTGAAATACTTTAGTAAATAATCTGATACAAAATATATATATATATATATATATATATATATATATATATATATATATATATATATATTAGAGTTGTTTAGGTATGTATGCTTGGTACACATATGTTCCAACAACTCATATATATATTAATAGTTAGCTTAGATAGATCGCAGATTGGATGTATCAGGCAACAGCCCAAGCCGAGGTTGTCAAATAAAATCGGCTAAAAGTCTTAAGCGCTTGCTTTAATGGTTCAGGAAGCTGTTAAGACCTTGCTAGGTAAATAGAGTAGTCAGATCGAAAAAAAAAAAAAATTGAATGTATGTAGCTTATGCTAATATACAATCACACAATTATCACAACCTACATAATCTATGCAGACGTTGTAGAGGCATTTCCATAAAGGGGCTTTTCCTATGATGTGACACTGAAAACAAGGAATGGTTCTGAAATTCGTTCATATTCAGCCTAATTGGACTACTAGTAGTTTGAGTGAATACACAATATTTTTTACTCATGTTTATTTGTAAAGTTATGGGCTTCTAAAGAACAGCCTTCAAGGGCAGGGGTCTTTCAAGCGCAACGTGAAGAGACACGCAGGCAGGCATGACAGCGGTGACAGGCAATGGATAGTATGTCTTTTAAAAGTTTGCACTAACTTCCGGCACCACCACATTAGTACTGTACTAGCTTTTTCGAAACTTAGTTTAAATCATCTATAAGCTATAAAAAAGCCGTACTTCACCAATTAGCCGTAATTCCTCACTTGTACCTGAGAAATTCCATTTACTAACGTACTCACCTGTACCGCTCAGAAATGATGGCATAGAGCTCAGAGTTATTTTATGAAATAGTAACAGCCTTCTGAGCGTTATTCACGTTGGTTCATTTCACAGGTTGATTTTTTCCATGGGTTTGTAATCTATCACTGAATTAGTCTCCACAGACAATATAATTTCAATGTAATTAAACAAGTTGACAATTATTTCAGATAATACACAATCTTTTAAACTTTTACTTCAAAATATAAGAACATACCTATAATTGAAATATATTAGTAAGTGTTCTATGTATACATATACAATAAGTTATTTTATTTTTAATTTCACATTGTGATGTAGGAAACATTTTAAAGCCACTATATTAATGTACTAATATTCTGTCAAAGAAGTAATTTTATCTAGAGGCCACACTCTGCATACAACTCTGCTTCTTATCAAACCTGCAGGTACCGGGCCATACAATCTAGAATCAGCTGAATTACTTGAATTGTCACCTTCTAACCACACATGACCTCTTGGTACTATTTGGCTCTGCTTCAGGAAAGTGCCTCTAACTTTATCTCCAGGCAAACCAATTATCCTTTTGCATATATTCTGGTTTGGATTTGAAGGGCTCTTAGCTATAACAATGTCACCACGACGTAGTCTCTGCAGTCTAGGCGTAACGTGTTCTGTAAATAGTATGTTATTAGATTCTAGTGTGGGCTCCATAGATGGTCCTGAACACTGAAAAAACGAAGAAATTTTATAGTATAAAATCCATAACTTTATTTTTGTATGTTACTCAAATAATACCACTTACTATTACGAAATCACCTACGTACTCAAATGTACAATGCGTAATACAAGCATATTGTAAAGCATACCCCAAAAATCCGCAAGTTTTGCCTATTAATTTTATAAAACTCATAATTATATTCTTGCATAACCTAATAAGATTTGAAATTTGAATATTAGGAATGTCACTTTTCAAAACAAACCTTTATTTACCATAGATCAAGGAAAGATATTTTTTCTTTTTCTTGTTTTGCCGCAGCAAAAGCATTTGCTTATGTCAATGATATATTTTGTCAATGAAAGATAGAATGATAATTGACAGATCACATTAGGGGTGGGCGGTGTACATTTAAAAATCAATCGACTTAATTATAACCTATTATTTTTTATAACACTTAAAATCATTAGTTGAATAGTTATAAAACGGATTGCATGAATTATAAAACAAATCTTCTATTTACATTTTTTTTACAGAAAACGTAAGAAAAAAAATCTAAAAAATGTGACCTCGGTTCCGCACATATTTGTTATTATTTGTTGTAATGGATAATAAATTTATAGCAAAATTAATATTTCGTAAATATTCCTCGTATTAAGATATCATACATATTAATTTTGATGTCAATCGATTGGATTATACATCAGTTAATGGTTTCTAGCGTTAACTATTAGCAAGCTAAAGTAAGATGAATAGCATAAAAGTTTTCTCCGTGAAAAAATGCTTAGACGCATCAACTTTTATTATTATAACTGTGAATCAAATGGTGTTGGAGTTTATGGAATATCAGACATACTAACATCCAGTTTAATGAGTTCGTTCATAATAAAAGTAGTGGATACTTAGGTAAACGCTAACGAAATGCGTTCGCTAACCGCTTGCTCAGGCTATCTTTTTTTTGCTAAGCCTAATCAATCCGAGAGGGAACAATTAAAACAAATAATCGGCTAGTTTAGTTTAGACTTGCGAAATAAAGACAGTGTGAGACAGCCGCGTCAGCGGTCGGCGGGCGCATTACGGTGGTGTTAACACGTAAGTACGAAGTGGTGTAACTGCATATGTTTATAAATGTTGTGTTTTTAATAATACCTATCTTAGTTCATATATAATTGCGCAAGATATAAAGTTGTTTAACTCTTATAATGAAAGATATATGGGACTGTATAATATACTAATCTGGAAAAATATATAATACAATAATAGGTAGCTCACAATAAACGACATGCAATTTAATTGATGTTTGGTAAACAATTATTAAAATATTATCATCGACTATAAATTAAGTCTACAATCGACTACTTGTTGCTCATTTATTGCGTCACATTCAATGAATTAGACATAATGACATATTCATTTCATTGATAGGTTGTGTTGAGGTTGTAGAGGTCGTTCAGACAAATCAGGTCTAAAATTCATCACAAATTCCTTTATAATAAAGTGAAGTTATAATTATTTGCGGTTCAAAAATAATTAGTAAGTTATATCGTTTAAAGAAAATCCAACAAAATTAATAGGGTTTAAAATTTACAAACCGACCTATTCGTCAGCTTTCGTTTCACGCGAAATTTATTTCAGTGAGTTTGTTTTTGGTTAAATTCTACGTAAAGATTTGTTTTGAAACGTGCCAGTGTTAGATGTTTACTTTTTCAACTAACGTGGTGTTCTATGTTTGTGCCTGGGCGTAGGTTAAATCGATATAGTCTTTAACCTGTAGTTGAGAGTTCAGTGCGCTTATTTAGCATAACCCTTGGATCTCGGGGTCCTAATGGGTGCTGTTTGCTGACAATTAATCAACCAAGGAAAGAACAAACGTGTAAGTTTATATTTTTTATAATATAGTGTTTCAAAATGTTTTCTTTTCATTAACACTTTGTTCATATTTCTATGCCTAAATGTTGCGTTATGACTCAACAACTATTTTATTAAAAATACTTACAAATTATCTAAAGACCCTACATTTTAAATCAATGTTTTATATTCCATAGTATTAAAATATTATGGGAGAAATGTGTCACAACTACATGTGTGAAACAAAAGATCCATTGTTCATATAGATATTTGTTTCTATATCAATAATTTCATTCATTGAATTAAAAATATTTAATCTTCTAGTTATCATTCATATTTGGAAACTGAAAACAAACCTATTTGGACACATATTTAATTATTTTAGAGAAATCTACTTCCTTGTTAGTACAATACTAACCTTCCATAATTATAAACATTAAAATATCTTTTTATAGCTCCCAATCAGTGGTGTAACAATAGGGTGGCAGGGCTGGCAAAATGCCAATGACCCAGGAGAGCCCTGGTCTAAGAGACAGCGAGTTCAAAAATATTTTTTTTTCATTGTACCTGAGCATTTTATTTTATTTGAAAAGTTTATCTTTATAAGTTTTGCTTAAAATCCAAAGTGAGACAACTAAAGACCATAATACAATTGAGTTTGTTGAGAATCTCGATGTTTATCAAAATTAAACTGAGTAAAATGTGACGATTTTTACTGATAGGGCCCCCATCAAAAGAATTTGCCAAGGGCCCCAGATGGTAAAGTTATGCGACTGTTCCCAATGTATAACATTATATGAAAGAATACTGTGTTGGGATATATTTGTCACTCATTAGTAAATTCTATAGAAAGATATTATAGAATTAATTACATATTTATTGAGATACTGCTGTATGCACAGTAAAATTCAGTGTGTAAATGTTTTACATTCATATTTATTTATGAAATACAATGTATAATCTTGACATATTTTCAAGAATAAATAAATAACACCCTTATCGCAATCTGCTCTCCTGCAAAGGTTATGTTTGAACTCTTGTTTCAGTTGTTTAGATTATAATAGTAACAACTTTTTTTAGTAGAATTATTTCACATACCATTAGTGTGGTTGTCAAAGCTATTAAAAATTCCAAAACAGCTGTTTATTTTTTCAAGAGAACGTAATGTTATAGAATTGTATAATTTTAATATAACAAGAATAAATTTTATTTGATATCCTCTTATCAAAATAATATATATTCTCTGGCCTTAAATAGAATATTTTTTGTTTAATTACCTTTATAGTATATTGGTTGATTAAACTGGGTTCATAGAAATAGGTTTAATTTTGTTTTGAATCAACTTGAACCACAAACCACAAGGTGACTGTCTATATGAACTCATAGTGGTTGAGGGTTTGTATGGTGGAATATTAGTTATTTGGTGTTGAATATAATTTTTATAGAAGTTGTGTACATTTACTGATTTAAATTAGTTAACAGGCTTATGATGAATAAAGAGGACAAATAATGAGGAAATATGTGAATCTGTGGAGTTTTCTATTTTAAAGCACCAATAGGACATTGATACCATTTCTAGGTGGTAGAGCCACTCTGAAGCTATAACTGGTTTCAGCATGAATGGGTTGGCTCGTCCGGGGTAGTATCAAACCTCTCATAGAAAGCCGATGTGAAGGAATAGTGCTTGCATTGTTTCGTTTTATTTGGTTAGTGAAAGCACAGGAGGAACCCATCTCCCCCCCTCCCTACTTCCCCCTCCATCTTCCCCCTTCCTCCAAACACAGGCTGGCAGTGCACTTGCGTTTCCCCTGGTGTTGCTAGTGTCTATGAACGGTAGTGATCATTTACCATCAGGCGACCAGCCGATTCGTTTGCCACCTATAGTAAAAACAAAAATTAGACTTTGAATGGTATGGTGAATATACTCTCTGACCTTCCCTTGTGAAGATACCTTTGGCCCAGAAATAATATATACAGTCAAGCATTATTATTAAAGCTTTATATGCTCATGTATAATCAGCCACCAATATTAATGTCCCCTTTTGATGTAATATCCCTTCAATATCAAAATAGATATATTAAAATAATAATCTGTTATAATCAATTTCTTTTTGTCTGCAGAGAAAATGGGGCGATTTACAGGAAAGAAATGTCGCCTTTTGTCTATGTTATGGCTCACTGGAATCTTCTTCTTTGTGGAGTTGATAGTCGGGTATATCACCAACTCAATGGCACTAGTTGCGGATTCATTTCATATGCTTAGTGATGTAGCTGCTCTTGTTATCGCCTTCTTATCAGTCAAAGTGAGTATGTGCTTCAAACAATGGGTAGCGATTGAAATTAATAGTACCTTTTGTCCATTACTACTCAAATTTCATTACCCCATTTCTATTTAGTTTTTACTGCTGTGAATGGTCCTTTATAGTCTATGTTATACAGGAATAATTTGAGTTTATGGCCTAATAATGTCATTATAGATGTTTAGTTACCTACAAGCTAAATACTACTGTAGTTAACATTGTAAGGGTTGCAATTTCATTATGTCAATAGTGCATACTAATTTATGTAAATTAAAAAAAAAAACTAACAAACGTATGTCAACAATTCATTTCAGAATGACTGCACCTATTTGGTTAATTATTATTTGATATGTTCGTGTTGTCAGGACAATATTTGTTTGTTTCTATGAAAGAAAATATTAGATAAATCATAACGAAACAGTGAAAATTTTGAGGTAAAAAATTTATAAAAAGTGAATGAGATAGGAAATATAGGACAGAGTAGGGAGATTTTCAAAAATACTGATAGATTGACTTTCTGTTACCATTGTATTTCATTATATGGTCAGTAAGGGCAATTTGTTCTTATTTTCTTCATTAGTCTTCATTAATACCGTGGGAAGCCAGGGCGTGTAGCTAGTTTGATGTATAAATCATTAAACCTGCAACATAAAATGTTATTAGACATGAAGCAGCGAAATATGAGTAATGCATGCATTGGAAATACTGTATTAGAAAGAAAATAAATAGCTATTTTTTTATTCAATACAGTACAGTATGAGTATTGTACTGAGAATAATGAAAACTAACTAAAGACATAAAATGTGTATTGTTTATTAATATTCATTTGTTCTTTATCTATACATCTATATTAATTAATTTACCTGATTAGGCCTCCCACGGCAGCGGCTCAAGCTTAGGTTCGATCCCTCGGTAGGGAGCCCTTGAGTGCGTCGCTTGCGCGATACGGTGACACACAAATATACATCACCGCTACAACACTACACGATTACCCCCACACACGTGCACGCCGACACGCTTACACATAAAAGTGGAAGGGTTTACTTTTTTTAACCGACTTCAAAAAAAGGAGGAGGTTATCAATTCGACTGTATGTATTTTTTTTTTTTTATGTTTGTTACCTCATAACTTTGGACTGGCTGAACCGATTTTGAAGATTCTTTTTTTATTTGAAAGCTAGTGCTTCCCGTGTGGTCCCATTTTTTGGTCCAGTTCTGTCAACGGCATCCAGTGCAAAACCGTATAAGTGTTAAATTTGCATTTGGTGTGTATACGACAAATAGACGAATAACTCAATATCATGCCAACCAATTTCGATGATTCCTTTTTTATTGTAAAGGGTGTTCTTCAAGGGTAGTTTGATGAGAGTTTGGTTAGGTTCTGATTATGGGATCCCTGACAAAGTAACACAACTTTCAAGAAACAAGTCTACTCCTTTCTTAAGGGCCGGCAACGCATCTGTGATTCCTCTCGTGTTGCAGGTATCCATGGGCGACGGTGATCACTTACCATCAGGTGACCCACATGTTATAGAAAAAAAAATTATGTACATTAAAAATGGAAAAATAAAGTAAATTTTCAAAAAAAAAGAATTAACCGACTTCAATACATCTCTTGGTAGCACACATATTCATATGTTTCATTAAATTTGGTTAATTTGATAAACTATTTATTTTCCGGTTTTCAGTGCCTTATGTTTATGCCTCTGATTAATATTGAAGTCGGTTAATTCTTTTTTTTTTGAAAATATACTTTATTTCCCTTATCGAACTGAAAAACTCTCAATTTTCCGATAATAAATACATGGAGGAGTTGTTAAGGCGTGTATGCTTGGTACACATGTACGTTTCAACAACTCATACATGTATAAATAGTTAGCTAGGTTAGCTAAGATAGGTTGCGATTTTGCATGCAACAGGCAACAGCCAAGCCAAGATGTGTCGTGCACCCTTGAGCTGGTTGCCAAAATGACATCGGCTGAGTGCCTTAAGTGCTCGCCTTAGTAGTACTGTGAAGCTGTTGAGACCTTGCTGGATCAATAGCGTAGTCATTTCGAAAAAAAAAAAAACATCCGCATTAATATTATAAATAGGTAAAGTTTGTAATATTGTATGGGGTAATCTCATTAACACTGGTCCAATTTGAAAAATTCTTTCAGTGTTATATAGCTCATTTATCAAGGATGGTTATAGGCTATATATCATCACGCTAAGACCAATAGGAGTGGAGCACCAATGAAGAATATTTCCAAATCAGGGTTTTTATTCCTTGTGAGCTTCCGCTGAGTGTTAGGGTTAGCCCAAAGTAACTATTTCACGCGAACGAAGTCGCGGGCAGAGGCTAGTTAGTGTATAAACTACATATATAAATAAAACATTAAAATTTAAATACAATCTACAATCGCTTTATTTAATTAATTATATTTTTAATTGATGAATTTTAATTATATTTCAAACTTATATTTGTTGATTAGTTATCACGTTATTCAATGTTTCATAATAATATTGTTGCATTTGATTTACTTGGATATATCAATCAATTTAAAGTATCAGCCGCAAGCTAAAAATGTTCACTGAGATAAGATTAATATATGTAGCTGATTTCTTCATCTTACTAAGTATTATTCTTTTTAGATCATAGATTAAGGGAGGCATTATAATTATATTATTATCTGGTGTAAATTGTTGTTATCGATTTATTGTAACACATTTATGGTGGGCCTAATGATATTTGGTATTTACAAATGTAACCTATTGTTACACTCCTGGTGATTAAAATGTCGTTTTATGTCGAGATAAATTTATCTGTAATTACAAGGGCAAAATTAATATATACTCACTTTTAATAATATACCTAGTCTTGCCATAAATACTGAAACAAAAAAAGAAAAAAGAATCTATTGCAAATAACATTTATTACTTTTACAGTGTTAGTTCAATACATAAATATAAAATAATTTAAAATATAAAAAGCTTATTCAAAGTGATCTTCATTGGCTGCGATAAAGTCCTTTAAACTTTGAGGCCAACTATCAATAGAAGCACGCACTCTTTCCATGGGAAAATTCTTCACTGCCAATCGTACGGATTGTTTTAGGGACTCCAAATTATCATGGCGTTTCGAGCAAGCCGTACTCTCTAAAACTGACCATAAATCATAATCTAGCGGATTAAGATCGGGACTAGACGACGGCCAGTCTTCAGTTCTGATGAAGTCCGAAACGTTCGTTTCCAACCAAGACTACGTAGACCTAGTTTTATGAGCCGGCGCTGAGTTTTGCTGGAAGTACCATTCTTGGTTATTGAACATGTTGTTGTTTAGGGGCTTCACTGCCTTCTCAAAAATGGTATTTAGATACACTTGTGCCGATGTTATGATACCTTACTCACAAAAGTATGGCTCAGTCACTCCTTAATAGCTAACACCCCACCAAACCATCACTGAAGTCGGATAGTGCCCACGTTGCACTCTGTCGACTAATTGGGAAGCTTCCTTAGAGTTTTGAGCATAAGTACGGTAATTTTGTTTGTTAAAATGGTGCTCAATTGTAAAAAATTTCTCATCCGTAAACAAAATTTTTCTGTGACCTCCCTTTTTGTATCGCTTCGGTAGTTGTTTCGATTTTACCACCCTATTCTTTTTTTTCGAATTCTTTCCCTTATGCTTTGACCACCTTTTTCGTACGAACGCTCCGTTGACGGCAAGATCTTTTTCTGTCACAAATAGAGGAGGTTTCATTGTACCTATTAATAGTCTTTACACAAACATTTTCTAATACCAAGCGTATGGAGAGTTTTAAATAATGCATTTGGCTCCATACCTATTTTGTGTAATGCAATCACAGCGATTCGGTTCTCTTTATCACCCCACTTCATTTTAATATTGCAAAATATTGTACAATGTATTGGCGCCAAAATGAAAAATCTCAATGAATAATAATCATATAAAAATGACAGATCCAAATTAAAATGTAATATTTTGTTTATTTTTAATTATAACAGTATTTATGGTCAGACTATGTATGTGCCTCCATAGACTCACAATCGCACAGGCTACGATTCTATTTTTGTATATTTTTATCCTTTCTATATCTATACATATAATAAGAACGTAAATCAGGCATGTCAGTACTATTTAGATTTTTGTTAGAAAAAAAATTGCGGATATCTTGGAATAAGCAATAAAATACATTTTAATCACTTTTAGAGATGTCTGTTTGTATGAACTCGCATTACTGCTAAAGTACTGCGTTCACGATAAAACCTTACGAAGAAAATCGTAAAACATATCCTCGTGTAACATTTAAAATCGGTTCTCTATCAACGATATTGTAATTTTAATCACGACGCGACTTAAGTTGGAAAGAAAAGTAGATAAGCAAATGGACTTAGTACATTGAGATAGTTTTATTAGCCACTGTTTTTTACATTCAATTCCACGCGGACAAAGTCACGGGCACAGCTGGGATTAAATAACAATATCGCGATAATTCCTTTGTTATCTAAATACTAACGCCTAATATCTAAGAAGGAAATCAAGAAAAATCTAGTCGACATATATTCAACAGTTTACGCATGATGTGCGTACGACGACAGATCCCTATCAGGTTCTTTATAAAGATAAGTACCTGGAAGACCGAGCCTAGCTCGACTCTTTAAAAAAACATATTTAAATTAGAAATAAACTGTTAGGTTTCTTCACAAAATTAGAATTTATAATAAAAAAAAAGATTAAAATAAGATATCTCTCTCATAGGTATAGTAATAAAAAAATAATAAACTATTAGGTATTTATTACCAAAAAAATAAAAAGAGATATCTCTTTTGCGGCCACTCGGATTCGAACTGGGGTTAGACGGATTTTCGAAGCAGCCGATTTCCATCCGAGTTATTTTTGTTTTGACAGCGCCGGCGAAATTTACCTTTAAATTCTAGCTATATTTTTTCATTGCCTGAAAATTCAGTTTAAAAGTTTTCTATGAATGAAATTTAGATGAACTTACATTGATTTATCGTCTCCGAAACCACCTACATGCTAAGTTTCCGAGATCCTGAATATATAAAAATATACAATAAAGGTATAAGATATACACACACACATATATATATACATATATATATTATTACTTTAAATAATTACTTGAAACGAGGGTATAAAATGTTGTGCATACCTAAGCGAGCGGCTGTACTGTTGCCGGGTTGTACACGTTTTCCATGCCAATGAGTTTAGTCACTATGAATGAACAAATGTGTCGGAGATACAGCTTGCATAATATAATAAAATTTGAATACCATACGAGATGTCAGGTTTACTCTGATGTGTTGAATCACTGTTATAGTGTTTTTTTCTAATATTTTTATCGGTGACGTAACAGTTTTTTCCTGCTTTTATCATGGTTTCTATGTACCCGTGGTTTTCCTTGTACAAACTAGTTTGCGCAAATGACTTATGTATATTTACATACATCCGTCATTATAATTACATTAGTTGCCTAAGTATGTGGAGTTCCCCGATATAGACTGTAAAATTTTGCAAACATGATTTTTTAAATTCCTAAACCAAACAGTAGTAGATTTAAAGGTAATGAAAATGGGTGTTTAGTTATTGAAGACTTGTTACAAAGTTGGAGATTGTAATTATCGGATTAGGTCTCCCACGGCAGCGGCTCAAGCCTAGGTTCGATCCATCGGTAGGGAGCCCTTGAGTGCGTTGCTTGCGCGATACGGTGACACACAAATATATATCATTGCTAGAACGCTACACGATAACCCCCACACACGTGCACGCCTACACGCTTACACATGAAAGTGGAAGGGTTTACTTTTTTTCCCTTATCGAACTGAAAAACTCTCAATTTTCCGATAGTAAATATATGAAGGAGTTGTTGAGGCGTGTATGCTTGGTACACATATACGTTTCAACAACTCATACATATTTGAATGGTTAGCTAGGTTGGCTAAGATGGGTCGCGATTTTGCATGCAAGAGGCAACAGCCAAGCCGAGGTGTGCTGTGCACCCTTGAGCTGGTTACCAAAATAAAATCGGCTGAGTGCCTTAAGCGCTCGCCTTAGTAATCCGGTGAAGGTGTCAAGACCTTGCTGGGTCAATAGCGTAGTCATTTCGAAGAAAAAAAAAATGGAGATTCTAAGAAGGTTGACGTCACACAGGAGGCCTAAATTTGAACATTAAGCCCAATTTCATTTCAAATCAGTATAGAAAATAGAAAACACTGAGGGAACTATAGCAAGAATCAAACTTGCGCACATGTCCATTATTCAGTTCTGTTGGTCTTTAATTATTTGAAAGCGTCCACTACATTTAATTAATATAACTTCTGTTCTGTTTTATTCTGTTCTTAAGGGCATCATCGACCTGATAATATTAACATTCATAACGCGTGACGTCACAGCTTCCGATACATTGTAATGATACCGTCCGATACGTTGCATTTAGGTATAAACATACTGAACAAGAACAGTTTTACATAGAATTACTTAGCGGGTATATTGAAAAATAATAACAAACAAATTATCTTAAACTTGCTGTTCCTGCGACTACGTCCGCGTGAAACGGGTTAACGCTAACAAGCAGCGAAAGCTTTCAAAAGGAAAAAAAAACAATTTGAAACATTTTTTCATGGCTACTCTGCTCCTATTGGGCCTAGCGTATTAATAGCTTATATCCATCCTCGATAAATGAGCTATCTAACACTGAAAGAATTTTTCAAATCGGAGCCTTCCTCGATAAATGAGCTATCTAACATTGAAAGAGTTTTTCAAATCGGATCAGTAGTTCCTGAGCTTAGCGCGTCTAACTAAACAAACAAACCTCCCAGTTTTATAATGTTAGTATAGATTAACAAATATAATTATTAAATAATTTTGTATATACAATAGGGCTATATCTCTATCATAGACTATACATGAACAATATTAAAAAAATATTATATGGGTATATAATACTATCCATTACTTATATCTCAATTTGCTTAAACATTAATTACACTATTTGGTCCATTTTATATATATATATATATATATGTATTTTTTATATCAAAGGAGGCAAACGAACTGGTGGGTCACGTGATGTTAAGTGATCACCACCGTCCATAGACACTAGCGATATCAGGGACGTCGCAAGTGCGTTGCCAGCCTGTATATGGGAGAAGGGGAGGGGAAGGAAAGGGAAAGCAGGAAAGAGGAAGGGACGTGGGCCTCCGGCTCTCTCACTGACCGAACGAAACACAACAATGCAAGCACTGTTATTTCACGTTGCTTATCTGTGAGAGGGGTGGTACTACCCCGGAGGAGCCGACCCATTCGTGCTGAAACCAAAAATAGCTTCAACGGGGCTCTACCACCTACGAAATATTAACCTCATTTATATCTGTAATCTTTAATCTATTACTTGGTAAATTTAATCAAAACTAGCTTCGAGCACCACTACACTATTCAAACAATATAACAATTGTCCTCATTAAAGTGGGTTCATTTATGACTCACCCATTTTATATATTCTTTGTAAAACGATTTCATTTTACAATTTAAGGCCACATTAATAGCACCAGTCACTTCCCGGATAGTCGATAACACCCTCGCCTTCATATTCCTTTTACATCAGTTGTTGTCCTCAAGGTCATAGGATAAAAAGAATGGTTAATATTCACAATTATCATCGAATGATTTGTTTTATTTACATTAAAATATTGCAGTTCACAGACAGATATGAATTATAATCTTTGGTAATGTATTGTTCCGTGAATTTGTTACGTCATAAATAAATAGCTCTGCTATTAATACCACTAATCGAATATATACATCTATATTAAATGGAAGTATCTGTTATCTGTTAGAGATAATCTACGAAACAACTGTAGTAATAAAATCAGCAAAAGCAACGATAATAAACTTTAAATCAGGATGCGGGATAAGAATGTCAGTTACAATTACAATAATAAAAAACACGTAGTTCTCATCAAAAAAATATAAAAGTTACGAAGTCGTTGTTTCCAGCTACTTTAGAATAATATTGTCAAGCGATATTTATTATGAGATTAACATCAAAATGTTATTTACATGACACACGTATTATATTGAATCACAATAGGTGACCAACTGACCGTCTTAATAAGGAAAGTTAGAATGGCTTCTAAAATATAGGTTAGACTTGCAATTTCCTATGTTTACATTCAATATTCACCAGCTAGACAGAAAAGCAGAATCGAAATTCGATACAGAGAATGTTTACAGAAATCTCTTATTTAGCTTATGGCTTGGTTTATCCTCCATCTGAATTTCGTACACGTCTTTGAAAGTTGGATATTTTCACAAGTACTATAGTTTAGTCTCATTATTAATTAAGTACCTGATTCACTCGTCTATGTTCCAGATGTCACCAAAGAAATGGTCAAAGAACACATTCGGATGGGCTCGGGCCGAAGTGTTGGGCGCTCTGGTCAACGCAGTGTTCCTTGTCGCGTTATGCTTCAGCATAACAGTTGAGGCTGTGAAACGGTTCATAGAGATAGAGTTGATACATGATGCTCAATTGCTCGTAGCCGTCGGCACTATGGGCTTGGTGCTTAATATCGTTGGCCTCTTCTTGTTTCACGGTACGAGTTACTTCTAATAAATTTAGAGTTAACATTTTACCCAACTCTTTTAAATTTATAATATTGGGATATCAGTGGAAACTCGCTTTAAATACCTGGAAACTTATGCTGATACCAGAAAGCCTTTTGTTTTCTGAACCATGGCCTGTAAATTAATATTTAGTTTAAATGTCTATTGTATAAGTTTGTGATTTGCTAAAACTGGTAAGACCTTGGCTTTTTCTAAGTCCGCCTGGCTATGCTCAAGTTGAAAATCTAAAACTAAAATCTATAAATTATAAAACAAATCTGAATTATATCAAAAGTACCCCAAAATTTGCATTTTAAGGATCAGAGAATCAGACATGTTTGGTGATACGAGAAATTAGAAGGTCTAATTATAAGATTTATCGATGATATTTACTTGTATCTATTGGTGTAGATCACGGCGGACATGGACACTCGCACGGTGGAGTTCCACCACCATCGAACGTAAGACATCTAACTGAGATAGTGAATAGCAATGCTGACATGGCCCTCGGACATAATGCAACCGACACAGAGGAAACTGACGAAATGGTACCGCCTAAAGCGAACCAAAAACAAAACAATAATAAACAGACGCCGTGCAGGTCGGGTCACGACCCCGGACAGATGAATATGAAGGGAGTGTTTCTACACGTGCTTTCGGACGCTTTGGGTAAGTTACATTGTTTATTATTCTATTGGAAACTAGCGAACACCCGCGACTTTGTCTACATCCTTTATCCTATCAATACAAGTGTCGTTACATTTTAAAATTAGCTAAATTCAATTTTCAGTTTTTATACACCAAGAACGTAGTGTTTTTGTTTTTTTTTTTATGTTATTCATATTTTACTGGTATATAATTTGGAGATCTTAGAATGTAACGTAAAATATTAGGAATACCTAAAAACCCATTTAGGTCATTTTGAAGTGTAACGAATCATATTTTATCCGTACAGAGGTAAAAACATAAACACCACACCGCTTGCCCCACTTCCTAACGATAATAAAACAAACATCACTGAATGCGCAATGCTTATAATAATCGTAGTTTCTTAAAGCTGTACATTAAGATATTAAGACATTTTTTTAGATAAGGATCAAGTCTAATCTGTTAAACTAAAATGACCTAAATCTATCCAGTACTTTTTGAGTGATGCGCGTACAACGACTGACGTTTATCATTTTATTTATATAGATAGATATTGTTAGAATCCCGAGCTTACATGCGGTCTAGACTCATTAGTATTAAGTAGTAGACATTATTAGGTCTCTGTCCGTTCTGTATCGTATGTACAACGGAGAGTGTTCTGAAGAACTTTTTAATATGGTGCCTCCATCCCCTTTCCAAACTCGCACCACTCGCCGCTTGCTGGCTGCTCATCCAAATACCCTAAAGTCCAGAAAAATGGCAACAACCGTAAGGTTTTCTAGAAGCTTTATTATGCGCACTTTGATGTTGTGGAATGAGTTATCTGGTAGTGTTCTCCCAGGGTTATGACATGGGGCTCTTCAAAGAGGGAATAAAACACGCTCTTCGAGGTCGGCAACATAACAGCGATACCCCCTGGTGCTGTAGTTATTTATAGACGACGGTAACCATTTAACATCAGATGGGCCGTCTGCATGTTTGCTGCCTTTGAGTATAAAAAAAGATATCTTTTTTGATTGCACTCGGCAATAAACGCTAAATTGTAGGTCGATTGATTAAATTTTAATGAAATTTGTAATAACTTGTGAATATATCTTGACTGCTTTATAGTAAATATTCAATAAACGTAAAGGAAATGATTCGTTATTTACGAAGTATTCACGAAAGATTCATTAATATTAATGAGCTTATATTTGTACGAATTGATTACGTGTCTTCGCCTATACATAAGTAAATACATCTCGTGACAAATACATACCTTTAAAATCGAAATTAAAGGAAGATTTACCTTAAGTTACGATATTCAATATGTATGAAAACGTAATGGCTTCCTTGTGAATTACTTTGTACGATGGTGGCTGATTAGATAGCAAGTAACACGAATAAAATTATAAAAAAAGAGTATATAGTTTTTAAAAACTGACCCTGTTCGGGTGACGCTAGGAAGCTGTATGATCTGGTAATGATATCTCATCAGCGACTCTCATCATAGAGCTAGTAAGATTGGGGAACAATAGGGCTGATATGTTCGGTGAAATAAAAGCCCCTTTAAACAAAGTAAAATTAAAAAAGAAAATTTATTAAATGAAGTCGTATCAATATATACTAATATTGTAAAGAGGTAAAGTTAGTGAGTTTCTGATGTAAAAGAGGTAATCTCAGGAACTACTGGTCCGATTTGAAAAATTATTTCAGTGTTATATAATTTAAGAAGATTATTATTGGCAATAAACATCATCACACTAAGACCAATATAAGCGGAGCACTAATGAAGAATGTTTCAAAATGTTTTTTTTTTTTACTTGAGAGTTTGCGCTGCGTGTTAGCATTAGCCCAAAGTACATATTCCACGCGAACGAAGTCGTGGGCAGAGGCTAGTCTATAATACATTAAAATTTCCAGTGCGTAGATATATTTTGGACGCGATATGCATTGCATAATTCAGTCGTTACATTTCAAAATCAGCTAAATCCAATTTTACCTGTTCCTGACATTTTACGTTATTTTTCAATATCTTTAAATTATATATATGAATATATTAAAATTAAAAAAAAAAACGAAAAACTTTACGAGCGACAAAATTAGAACTTCGTTCTCGGCGTATAAAAACTGAAAATCTTAAAAAAATAAACATGTTATATGAAGGTTTAAAATTGGATTCTGCTCATTTTGAAATCTAACGACTCAATTATACAGCGAGTTAAAAATTGTTTCATGAATCCTATTTTAGACGTAAAACTTGAAATATGTATGTATGTGAAAATAGAAGTATCACACATATCTAAGCTATACACATTAAAAGCAGTTTTATGAACCATCGATCGTGATAGATCTATCTTTTATATCACGTAGGTATATGTAAATAAATTAATAGAAATTTGTCTCTGTGTGCATCACGCAAAAACTTATTCAATTTTCTTAATTTAATACGCCGTTATTAGAATTTTAACAATCTTATGGCTTTTGTAAGAACTACGTATTCAGTAATGTATGTTTTATTGCCGTGAGAAAGTGGGGTAAGCGGTGTAGTGTGCATGCGCAGGACAACGCAGACAAAGTAGCGTATATCAATTAGTAAAAAAAAATACTTTGTATAAAAAATCATGTGCTATGGATGTTAGTAATACCGAACAGTTATAAGTTTAAAGGATAAACCGGTCTTGCGAAACTTCGCCTTCAGGTAGTGATTGCCGGAAATCGAAATATAGTAATACAAACGTACCGATCAAGTGTTAGTATCTCGGAAGGTCATACAGTGGAGTCGTGTAAGAATGACCTAAACCTTGTATTTAATTAGCCAGATCACCTTGACATTGACTATACTTTCGATAAGGAAACTGCTGATACAGCACATACCGTGACTCACTATAATACGAAATTTGTAATGTAGTATGTTTAAAAATCAATTTATTCATATAATAAAAGGTTAACGGAGTGAAATCTGTACTTAAGTTTTTTAAAGAAAAATACTCTGGTAGGGCTTAGAATCCATGACAGAACACATCTTCACAGTTTTTAAAATATATTTCTATCTGTCTGGCGTTTGCACAAGATTCACACAAAAACAATTGGACGGATTTTCACGAAATTTGGTATGGTTTTTTTTAGTGTCATAAAGAATGGATATAATATTTTTTCCTTACTATCGACGAGTCCGTGCCTTTATTTACAAGCTTCCATTCATTATATTTAATGTAACTTCTGTACAATAAGTGTATGTACAGTATTAAAAAAGAAACAAAAAACACAAAATCATAGGTAAAAAAACTTTGTACACCTTTTTATGCCCGAATTTCTACCCCTGGGACGAAAACTTACATTCTATAAAAATGTTGGCTTTAACATTTGAACGATTGTGACTATTATTATTATTATCTGTATTATATAATATATTTAATCAATAAATTCCTATGTGAATAGCTTTGTCTCTATTTTTCTCTATTTCTCTGCTTATATTAAACGGTAATCCATTAAAAGAACACACTATAGTTAATTTTACTATAATGAATTATGAATATTTTAAAATTTTAATGTAATTAGTATAAACGATAGAGTATCGAGAATGGTATTTGTTTTTTATTTAATTGATACGTTGACGCGGTGATTCGCGATTTAAAATTGAAACATGCAAAACAATGTTGAAGAGCGGAAACGGCACGATGCGCCTACGCATAGTGTGCAAAATATATTTAATAAACATACGGTTCATACTATATCTACAGATGTATTATAATGAAATCGTATGTTTAGTATGGTTAGTAAGTATGGTTATTGGACGCTTTGCTACAGTAACAATTTTTAACTTTTTACATATTATTAATGAATGATGTTGTATTTTGATAAATATATTAGCTATATTGGATATTTAAAACTGATTAAAATTGTCCTTTACACTATATTTTTTCAATTAATGTCTTAGAAGATATACCAGATTAACTTATTAAGCTATTTGGCTATGATGAACTGTTAATGTCAAAGCGCCAAAGATGGATCGAATGGTGCACATGCCTAAATCTCTTCTCCGTCAGTCATGTCGCATATCCATAAAATATGAAATATTCGTAATCGTATGACATTGGATCAAACTAAAGCTATATGATAAATCCGGTGACATGCTTCTTTAATATCAGAAATCTAGTGTACTTATCATTGTTTGTTATTATATTAATAGCTACAATTAATCACGAAAATTAATTGAAGACTACCCTGAAACGAAAACTTACATTCCTTATTCTTGTACAATAAACGGAGCTTTTTAATAGAAAAAATGTATATATAAGGTACTTATTTATCATTGAAACGATGATGGTTCAGTTGTTTTCATGTTTGGACACTGCATCAGTCGACGAAAGTTCGAATCCTTGCGAATGAGCCGGACCTTGAGAGAAAAGGAGAGAAAATCGTGATGAAACCTTAGCATGTTGGTAGGACTTTTTCTAAGCCGGATTAAGCCGGAGTAACTGGTACTATACTCGAGATGTAAATCTTTCGCCAAGAATATAGATGTGTTCAGGCATCTGCACTTGAGGGTCAGTCTGTGTCTAAGTTTAACATGTTATTTAGTGAGATTATAGTTATACACGAAAATTTATAAAGTGCTAGCCTCTGCCCGCGACTTCTTCCGCCTGGAATAGTTACTTTGGGCCATCGCCTACACGCAGTGGCAGCTCTCAAGAGAAAAATATCCCGATTTTGAAAGATTCTTCATTAGTGCTCCGCTCTTATTGGTCTTATCGTGATGACATATAGCATGTAACCTTCCTCAATAAATGAGCTACATAACATTGATATAATTTTTCAAATCAGGCAAGTAGTTCCTAAGATTACCCCCTACAACGTTACAAACTTTACCTCTTCATAATATTCAGTACAAAAAAATGAAGGAGGTAATCTATTCACGTCCTACTATATTAGGCATGTCTAAAAATTAAAATGTATACAGAAAAAAAATTTTTCAGTTGATACGAAGACTTCTAAACTACTAATGATCCACTTAAATTAAATAATAAACCGTCCCGCGCTATAGTTAATCGGGGCGCGCCTCGCAAATAATTCCACCGACGCGATGTTTTTTCAACTCATTCGGTTCATACAATGTCATTGACATTATTTTGGATACAAAATAATCATGCGAACTATTTGTAACCTTGTACCATTTAAAAGTAAAATCTTATCAAAATCGTACACCGTTATTTACTAATTGTTTATTAGTTTAATCGCTTTCATTTACAGTTTATCATATATCCATTACAAGGTTAGATTGATATTCTAGCGACGATCCCATTTTTATTGCAAAACCGTTGTTATTTGTTATATATTAACCTAATAAATAATAGCTTAAAAACACGCTTTTATAGATAACTGAAGTAAAAAAGTATTTACAATTTTTTTAGGTTATTTTTAAATATGGAGTGTTCGTGCAATAAAGATGTAAGGTGTTATTACAAAAAAGTTAGATACGTATTGAATACTTGCTTAAAAAAGGTTTGGGTATTTCATATTAAATGCACAGTTCGCCATCTTGCTTTTTTATTTCGCTTTGGTTAGATTAGATGAGACTTGCGAAAAAGGATAACGCGAACTTGTCTCGGGCGAGCGCGGTGCGTTTAATACAAAAATTTTCAAACCTTTTTAAAGCTGTATTAAATACATATTTAACTTTTTTGTAATAACATCAGTATTGTTTTAAAATAAACAAAGATTTATAATTAAAAAAAAATGCAAACGTTTTTCATATAAGGGTTAACTTGGAAACAAAATATTTAATTTACTGCTAAAAAAGTGTGGGATGCTTGACAGTAATTGTTACAAATAGTTAATTGGTGGCTGTTTTAAGAGTTATTATTATCAATTAATAAAAAACCAGCCTACGTTATTTTGCTGTCAAATTAATTGTTTTTCGAAAATAATTTAAAAGTTTTTATTTATTACAAACTAGTAAACTTTAACATTTCTATATCGCGAGCTTTTCGCAGTAAATAAATATTTTCTACTTATTAATTCTGCTATCTATATAAGTGTGTGTTATTATTTTTTTTTAATTTTTTATTCTATAAACGAACTAAAATCTTATATTGACTTGAAGACTCAACTTCTTAGTAAATCATGTGTGACAACATATTATCAAGCTATATTATGAATCACCATTACACGGGACTCTGATTATTAATTTTTAACTGAAAATTTTAAAGTCAAATTGTATTAATCCGATTAAATATCTTTTTTTAACCGACTTCGATAAAGGAGGAGGTTCTATGTTCGGTTGCATGTATTTTTTTTTATGTATGTTAATCGATATCTCCGTCAATTGTGAACCGATCTTAATGATTCTTTTTTAATTAATCGATTAAATTAACGGGGCAAACATATTGAATTATTGTACTGCCATTCGTCCTTCATATGTGTGCTAAATGTCAATTAAATCTGACGTTTTGAAGTGGATGGGTGGGGTTCAATTACGTAAATAGATAGATAGATACAGGTTAGGCTAATAAAAACGTGTTAAAAATATACAAGTGTAATGCTTGTTCCATTTTTCTATACTTGTTTACAGATATTCGCGCGATTATCATCTATATTTAGCCGCTTACATTTTTATTATTGTAAATTTGTAGAGTTACTAAAACAATAATATCCGGAAGTGTTTATCAAACTTTGCCGGGTTCTATTCACTCACCTACTCACCTTTGTGCCACACTTAGCCTGGATATTATACATTCGCTATATAAATAAAATGGTTGAGATTTACATAACACAAACTTATTAATTAAATATAGAATTATTAAAGTTCTAATATGCTATGATTTTATAAACACTTTCTCGACACGTATCTTTGATGAGGGTAAGCGGTGCGGTGCGCGTGCGCAGGCGCGAGGAAGTGCTTATTTATAGAAAAAGATATACAGTACGTTTTTCTCCTATAGTTGCGCGATCTTATAGTTGCCATGCGTTATTATTATTATTAATATTCTTTTTGTAATATAACTCTTACGAGGAGATTTTAGCGGGATCTTGGAATACCATATAGTGGTCTTTATATTTTATCCATAATCTTGTGTTATTTGGCACAACATTGTATAATGTTGGTGGTGCTTTGCATAATATAATTTCGTTATTGTGCATAAGTGAAGTGAATCGGAAAAATTACCACGGAGCATGGATTCTGACTTGCCACAAAAACTCCCAGGAAGGTACTACCAAAACGGTTACAATCTTTTTAGTTCATTGAAATTATATCAAGAAATTTGTAATATCGTTACTCATTTGACAATGGTAGTTATAGTCTACTAGAAGACTGATTGTCAAAAGTAAAATAGAAGAAGAAGAAGAAATCCTACGAAGTCTTAGGTAGTTGTTGATATAGCACAGATCCTCGGTGTGAAACAATATAAATAAGGGTATATATTTATCTTTTCATTGTTCCAGGTTCATTAATAGTGGTGGGATCAGCTCTGGTGGTTTGGCTAACGGACTGGAAATACAAATACTATATAGATCCTGCGCTGAGTATAGTTCTCGTTGTATTAATCCTGGCCTCGGTTTGGCCGCTGTTGAGAGAGTCCTCACTCATATTGCTGCAGACTGTTCCGACACATATTCAGGTACAAATAATTCTGTGTTAATATTACATTATTATTAATCAAATCTACTGTGTGATATCTCGTAAGTAAAGTTATTGACGTTATAATTCTTTTGCCGCGTTAGGGAATAATGATGAGAGTAAATTTTACGATACACCGTCACGAAAAAACGTCACCCTGAAGTTTGCTATAGTCAACATTTTATTATTGTATCTCTTTGTGTTAAAATTTTCAATCTATTAAGTACCTTTTTTCTATTGTTAGTGTCGTTTTTTCTACAAACGTAGAATAAGACAAAAGATAACAATTTTAAAAAGATTTTTATCTTGTTACGCCATAGAAGTATAACTTCTAACGCGTTTACAGAAGTACACAATTATATTTTTAATAATATTACTATTTTTATACTATATAGGCTTGAATATAAAATACGTGACTATGTTTCACGTCTGGGGAGATGTTTGGCCATTAAAATCAAGCATTTAAAAATAAGTGAAGTTCATTTATTTTTCCGTCTGTTTTAAAGTGTCTGGCAGAGTTGTGGCCCGCGTAAAGTGGCTGGCGATACTGGTTAACTACTTTAGAGTGATTGAAATTTTACAAAACATATTTTTATAAAAATTGGCCATTTAAATTTAAGTAAAGTAGCTCTTATTTTTAGTTATCTTTCTCATCGGGTATCTATACATAGACCTTTTTTTTTCTCGAACTGACTACGTTATTGACCTAGCAAGGTTAAGCAACAGCTTCACCGGACAACTTATACATAGGCCCCAGACGCAAACTCTGTGACTGTGCAAATGTTCTAAGTTCATAAAAGTTAAGATTTCGTATTAGAATATTAGTTGTCTGATCGCTCTGTGATCTTAATCTATGTAATTTTACAAATATCTAATGTCGTTTTATCGGAGTATTAGATGAGGTTTGAGGAGAAATCCAAATTAATGTTATAAATACGAGAGTCAGTTTGTTTTCTTGTTATTTTTTCAAGCCTTAACTGCTCAACTGATTATTATTTTTAGTAAATTAAATTTCTTTTGGAAGGGAATTGAAAATCTGATCGGGAACTATATTGTGTGACGAAAATTGGTGGGCGGTAAACACTGTGTCGGGTAAAATGTTGAAAACGCCGGTTCATGTCCGATCGCCGAGGTTAAGCGATCTGTACTTGGATGTGTGACCGTTAGGGAACACCGCGTGACGTTTGCTTTCTGTTGCATTATTTTCAATTAAAATGTTTCCCTGTAATACAAAAGTTTCACTTCTATCGTATTTCGTTATGATCTATCCTGTTTTTTTTTTAACCTGACTTCCTGAGGGAGCGTTTAAGGCAATCAGCCGTATAAGTAAGAAGCTCAAAGGCGCCTATTTACGTGACCGAATCTCGGCTTAGGCTATTGCCTTGATAGCAACGTTAATGAGGGTGGTGTGTTCTTTTTGACAAAAATAAAGAAAAATAAAGTTACAACACTAAAGTAAGTTATAGTTTTTTTTTTTTGTTTTGAATTGGAGCAAAACCAATTGGCCTCACACGATGTTCAAAGATATATCGTATACACACTATTAAATTGATTTATAGCCATAAGTTGATTGTGGCAGTGTTTAATATTCCTGTCATAATAATTATCTCGAATACTCCAAATGTGATAACGATAGTTCGATAAACACACTTAAAATGTTGTAACGCGATAAGTAATTAGTCTGTGTTTGAAATAGTTTTTCATACACAGGAGTTAATTAAACATAAGCGCGGTAAGAAATTGTCAATATTGACTGATGGGATGTGAAAAAATCTCACTGCAAAAAGATAACAGATTACATTTTTTCCACGGAAATATACTTAACGCGTCATGTCGTATATCAGTATTTTGGTAAATAAGTATAATTAGAATGTGAATATGTAATTTAAATATTTCCTGAGCGACGTGATTTTAAAATGAATTGTTCAGTTGTTAAGCACAGCTACGAAATATTTGATCATACATTTTATTTTACTATATAACGTAATCATAAAAATAAAGCTTCAACACTGTTTTTTCTATCGCATAACAAAGAGATTAATTTTGTAAAAAAGTCGTTGCAGTTGTCTCGGAATAAGTAATTTTCAACCATTTTAGTCATGTCTGTCTATCTGTCTGTTTATGTGGACAAGCATCACTGCTTAAACACTGGGTTTACAGTAATACTCCACTAAGAAGATTATAAAGCATACCCTCGGGAGTAACTTAGCCTTTGTTTCATTAAAATCGGTCCACTCTAACATAAGTTATTGTAATTTTAATGACGGCTCGAGTTAAGTACGAGAGAAGAGTTGTAATCTATAATATAGGCTATCTCTTCTATAATATAGGTTGTTTTGGTTGAACGCAGTATCTCAGGTCCTTCTGATCTTATTTGAAAAATTTTTTTGGTGTTATATAGCTCATTTATTGAGGAAAGCTATATATCATTACGCTAAGACCAATAGGAGCGGAGCACCAATGAAGAATGTTTCAAAATCGGGGTTTTTTTCCTCTTGAGAGCTTCCGCTACGCGTTAGCATTAGCCCAAAGCAACTATTCCATGCGAACGAACTCGTGGGCAGAGGCTAGTACTTATTACAATATAACCCTTGTTTCTTTAAACACGTGCCCTGACGTAGCATCTTCAATCTGCGTTATTATTTGACGCAGTATCGATATACATGTTTCTATGTTTGTTCAGGTGGACGCCATACAAAGGCGACTTCTAGAAAAAGTAGACGGTGTACTTGCAGTACACGAATTCCACGTGTGGCAGCTTGCTGGAGACAGGATTATAGCAAGCGCGCATATTAGGTAAGTACAAATAATTGTTTTTTATCTAAAGTATTCTTTCAGGAACTTTATTACAATTACGTACTATAAAAACCAGTATTTCATTTATACTACACTTGCGGACTATAGAAATAATACATACAATGTTTAAAAAAAAATTGACCCGTCACGTGACGCCTGGCCGATGTGAAACATCAAAATCGTTTTGTATAAGTTATATGCATAAAAGAACAGATTACGACCGGAATCAGTTATGGCATAGTGAAAAGATAAAGCTAAAAATATTACAGATTAGTTCCATAAAATAATGACTGTTTATTTTTTTTTATTACATAAATACTCATTTTTATTAAATACAAAATACAAAAATTCAACTAGGCGCTGGCGCGGTGTGTTTGACGACATTTATCAAAGGGCGCTGGGTCGTCGGCGCGTGCCTCATAACACTAGTAGAACAAGTGGCCTACAAGATAAGGGTCGTTTTTTGCGTCGCCACGCCAACAATTAGATTTACTCTCTGCCTATAGATGTTTCAACACCAAAAAATTAAAAGTATATTTTACAACTACATAGTGATGTGTTATCTATCATTAATACGTGAAGCAAATCACTTACGATTAGTTATTTTGAAAAAGCCGCGAATCATCCCAGTCCGTTAGTGGTATCCTCCGCAAACTATGTACCCGTACCTAACGCTGCGCGTTATAAAAGACGTCCGCGACACATTTTACCGACCCTCCTGATTCAATCACGTCAGCGAACGATCAGTACCAGCCTGTCCCTCGAAACAGAGCGTGTTCACGCCCACGCCCGCGTAACCACAGATCACGCCGCCGTGGTCTGGGGGTTAATTTCGCTCCCGCACACCCGATTAGGCCTCCCACGGCAACGGCTCAAGCCTAGGTTCTTTCCCTCGGTAGGAAGCCCTTGAATGCGTTGCTTGCGCGATACGGTGACACACAAATATACATCACTGCTACAACACTACACGATCACCCCCACACACTTGCACGCATGCTTACACATGAAAGTGGAAGGGTTTACTTTTTTCCCTTATCGAACTGAAAAACTCTCAATTTTCCGATAATAAATATATGGAGAAGTTTTTGAGGCGTATATGCTTGGTAAACATTTACGTTTCAACAACTCATACATATATGAATAGTTAACTAGGTTAACTAAGATAGATCGCGATTTTGCAAGCAACAGGCAACAGCCAAGCCGAGGTGTGCCGTGCACCCTTGAGATGGTTGCCAAGATAAAATCGGCTGAGTGCCTTAAGCGCTCGCCTTAGTAGTCCGGTGAAGCTGTTAAGACCGTGCTGGGTCAATAGCGTAGTCATTTCGAAAAAAAAAAATACGTGAAACAAAATTGTTGTATCCCTTTTTAATCTATTTCCCGTCAACGGGTGAACTTGAAATTTGGCATAGTTAAAGTTTATAAGGCGGAGAAGTGCAGAAAGCTGTTTATTTTATATAAAATGCATTAGAAGTGATTAATTAAAATATGCACTACTCACACTACTACTTGAATTTTACACAACATATACACACATGTAAATAAAAAAGACCTTTGGACAGTCGTCAATAATTATGAACTTCAAAAAAGGTTGTGAAGGAAGTTGCTATGCTTGACTAAATGTATTTTTTAACTCTTACGTTCCAATTGCCATTTTTCTACATTCAACAATGATATTATAAAATATGACTGTTTATTATTTTTTATAGTGAACTCACTTCAAAGGATGAATTAATAAAAAAAAATAAGCCAAATAATTCTTTGTGTAATCAAAATAAGGATTTTGTTCATAAAAGTAATCCATGACTTAGATATCCGCGGTTACAATAACCTCATGTATCAACAAAAAAGAATTTATTTTCAAAATCTAATGGTAGTATTAAAAACGTCTTTGTTTTGGATTCACCATTTGATTGTATTGTGCATCTATTGCTTTTCCAAACGGCAAATAACTGAGTAGCCATGATGAAAACCTTTGATTATAGAATTATACCCTTTGCCAAAAGAACTCTAATAAAGTTCAAACTTTAAAAAAATCAATTAACTATGGTCGAATGTCGACCACTGGGCGCCCACTAGTTCTGATATATGGGCTACATTACTGTAGGATTTTAACAAAATATGTTTAGTAGTTTTTGAGTAAAAAAGGAACAAATATCCACGTTAATAGTATGTAGGGACATTGAGACATGAAGCATTATATATTATCAATGTATGGATCTCAATTCAAAGGTCTCCTGGTTAAAAGGTCAAGACTGTACTTCCACGTGGGAACACATATCATCCTCGCTACAAACGTAGTGACCTCATAAACACTATAATATTATTCTCGCCCATGACCGTCTCGTAGTTTAAAATCCGGAAAGGTGTTAAAGAAGGACGACCTTCATTAAAATTAACTTGAATTGTAACTTATAACTTCAAAATTATACTTCGTATTGATTCTTTAATCATTCGATAAGTTGATTGTATAAAATGTCAATATAATTTGAATAGTAAATCCATAATCCTGTATTTAATATGTGAATTTTTGTAATTTTGTAAAAATGTTCGGTCGTAAACACGTTAGTAGTCGTCCGATGGCCGAAATTCAACTGTAGTAAAGGGTACGAAGTTTTTAAAGTGAACATTTGGTTTACCCCGTTGTGATTTGAAACTAGATGAAACGAAAAAGCGACATTAAAAAGAGAAAAACATATACATCAATAGGAATTAACTTGCGACAGAATGAGATAGAATACAATATACAGTGTTTCTTATATTCGCGATCACCGTATTTTATAATGTATTATGGTTGTACGTATGTGTACGCTTGCGACTTAGGTAGCATACCGGAAAATATAAACAGCGTGGCGTGTTATGGAGTATTATAATTTTTATAAATATTTCATCATTTTTTAAGTTTTCAATTCTACCACTTGTGAACTATAACATTTTTTTTCCTTGCGTATTAATATATAGGTATTACTATGTGTTTTTTTTTCTTCTAAATGGTTCTAAATGGCCAATACAGCTGTATTCAGTATTATACAGACATTGTAGAATGTAAATGTATAAAGTGTGACGAATACAGACTTATAGATAAACAATTCGATTCATCGACGGTATGAAAAAAAAAGCTTGTCATTATCTAACTAAACAAAGACAAAGAAAAATAAAGACATTAGTTGAGAAATACAGGAGAAAGAAGTACTTCTCTGATGTACCTCTGCCCGTTTATATATTATAGAAGATGTACAGCGCGACTGGTTAGTCAATAGCAATATTTTTACAGGATAAACATTAGTCCATTTTGATGCTAAATCAATTAAAAAAGTAGGTGCTTGATAATTGATCTAATTATCAAGAGAAAAACAAAACTTATATACATTCAACATTAGGTGATTTACGCAAAATGGAACTGGTGTAATAATAAGGTAAACAATGTATCACACCGTGCTGTGCAGTCCAGTGCGCATCCCGTACCTCGGTCCGTGCTCTGCTTCCCTTTGTTCGACCGTGCGGCGTTCCGACGATAAGATATTACGTAGTGATTAACCTTGAAAAGCGCCTCTTTAATGTTCATTGAACCTAGACGTGATTTTTTTTTACGTTTAAAAGTATCGTTTCTATGCTTTTAAAAGTTTTAGACTTTTAAAAGTTTTTAACTAAGATTCTCTTTATTTTTTTATTAGTATCTGTTTTGATATTATTATTTTATATGTTAAATGTGATCATGAACTACGTAAGGATTGAAGGGTGTTAAACTTTAAACAGTCACCTGGTATAATTATGCAGTACACAATAGGCATTTGTATATATTTATATGAATCTAGCGCGCCCGGCGGACGTTGTCCCACCCTGATAATAAAAACAACTTCGACAAATTATATACCTAAACTTTCCTCATGAATCATTGTATCTGCTGGTGAAAATAGGAAATCCGTTCAGTAGTTGAATTCATCGCAAACAGACAGACAGACGTGGCAGAGTTTGTTTTTTCGATGTGACTATATGCAATCAATAGCGTTATTGATCTTGCAAAAATATATGATATGTATATAAATATATATTATAAAAATATGTAATAGGCAATAATAACATGGTGAAACGGAAATAAGCAAATGATATATTTTTAAATACTTGAATATTTAATTTATTATAAAAAAAAAACAATTAACTTAAAATTACTACCGTTCACTTTTTCTAGTTTAACAAGGCCATGACATATTTTCAGTATCTCTTTTAAAATACAAAGAAACTGAATCCGTAAAACCACAGACATATCGGAGTACATATATATTTATACATCGAGGGAACCAAAACCACAATTATTACCGATCTAACAACGCAACTGTTGATAAGACCGTTCGTGTGTTTGTTTTATACGCGTCTAAAACAACACTATAGGCACGGAAAGTGGGCTGGCTAATAAGGCTTAAGATATTATTTTATGATTACATTTTTTTTAGCTTTTAATAGAATCTCATTTGTAGTTTTGCCTCTTTGTTGTGGCCCTCGGGCTTGGTTCCCGGAAGACATTTTTAGATTTTGAATGAGATATAAATTGGAGAGTGGCAGCTCTAAACATCGTGCAATTTACGGTTTCGTTACCATGTTTTCTTTAACTGAGAAAGAATTATTCTAATATTCAATAGCTCGAATTGAAGCATCTTTTAAAAAGATAGGTTTATCTTCAAAATTTAAATGGTTTTTCATGATTTAATGAATACTTTATTTGTAGTTTTGCATTTGCATTGTTAAACAATGATCGTGTCAAATATTTACATCCAAGATGGAAAGGGAGTAAATACGCAGATACAGTGCAAAGCTGTCTTCTGGTCACTATTTATGCACTTCTTCTGGTGTTTTTAGATGGATCGAATGTAGACGGGTCGCTTCACACAAGCGTGGTCGCGCGGTAACACTAACGCCCTCACAATACGACAACTAACTTTTTATATTTTTCAAAATAGTTTATGACCGCGACTTCGTCCGTGTAGAATAGTTACTTTGGGTTAACACTAACTGTAACTCGCGACTTCGTTTACGTTGAAGTTAAAAAATGTTTTTAAATAAATCGTACGTTAATCCCGATTTGGAAACATTCTTCATTTGTATTTCGCTCCTATTGGTATTAGTGCGATCATATAAAGCCTAGCTTTCATATATAAATGAGCTATCTAACATTGAAAGAATTTTTCAAATCGGACCAGTAGCTCCTGAGATTAACGAGTTCCAGCAAACAAACTTTTCAGCTTTATAGAATTGGTTCAGATAATTTAGATTTCCGTTTATACTATAAAATACTAGAAAAATTTTAAACTATTGAGATTGCGTTTAGACTTAAATGAATTTCGATATAAAGCACAATGAGTTGACTTCGTGACTAATTCGCGCAGCATGGTATTTCACTGACATAGGTATTTACAGTTCGCAGTCCGTTTTAGTAATATTCCGTTCTTGTCGAGCATCCGAATACCCTATATTATTAATTCGTTCTCTTTTAACATACATTATAACTTAAAACTTGTCGTAAATGTTACGTACAACGTATTGTATATTGAACGTTACGGTTAACTCCTTTAATATTTTTATGCGAAAAAATGTGAAGAAGAATAACAATATTGAAGATTGTCAAATAACAATTACAAACAAATTGTGAGACCCTTAATAAAAATAATATAAATTTCAGCCAGTGCTATCAATATAATTAATTATACATTCAATTTACAAGTTTATTGATGCTTGACCTACATTATAATCGACTTATTACAAGGCATTAGTAAATCAAAATAGCTTGTTTATATAAATAAGATAGAATGCAAAGTTTATCGATTTATTATAGCGTAATCAAAATGGTCGATGTCCTAGAAGCATTAAAAAACAGATCTTTATCATTTCTTACATATACAAGGCAATATCTTTCTGTTTGTCAGTTTGTAATATGCTTGTAATTAAAAAAGAAACAGAATGAATTGATGTATATGATTATTATATTAAAGTTGTATTCTGTGGTCAGGTTTGCATGTTTTTTTTTTCGAATTTACTATTGGCTAGATGGGCCTTCATAACTTCACCGGATTATTATAGGGCGAGAGCTTATGGCTCGTAACTTCTTGATAACAAGTTCAAGGCTTCGAAAGTGGCTGAACCTCGGCTTAGGCTGTTGCCTTACATGCAATAACGCGAATCTTACTGAGTTGAACTGGTTTTGCATGTCGTGTTACATTTGGTATAATGTATGGGACATGTTCTGAAGTTAAAATTAAATTAATCGACTCGGAATGACTACCGATACATTACGGTACAATATTTTGTTTGAGATATGAAGTATTAAACGATGTAATGCTATAAAAAATAGCTGTTATCCGCGGCTCCGCACGCGTTTTTGGAATGTATTAAATAGATTTAAAATTGTTATTAGATGTGTAAATAACAATAATACTCTTTCAAAAATATTTGTAAGTATGACACGCACATCATCTACAGTAACAGTACATTATATATGTGAATACTAATAGTGTATCGAATGGGATGGGATTTATCATAAGCCACATAGCTGGAACTTTAAACTACTATCTATGTATCACCCTCAGTGCTCACTTACAGTATATAAGAAAGTTATGAAAATATTAAGCTATACATTATCGAACAATATGTGTTCAATCTTTTATTATATAAATATAATATGTCCATATTGTTGATATAATCAAGTTATTAATGTACCTTGCTATAATTTAAATCACATAAAGATATGACTTTCAATTATATTAATCCTTGGAGTCCATTACAATGTACGTCAGACGGGCATGTTTACAGTAAACAACATATTTTTGGTCAATTTCACACATACGAATGCACGGATAACAGTTCATCACAACATAGTGTCAACAAAGTCGTGTTTCACGTCTGTCTATATGTCTGTTCGCGATAAGATCAAAAACGCATCTTCATGCCGTTTTAACCAATATATATAATGATTTTTGGGCAAGGTTTAGGTATAGTTTGTCTTATTAATAGAGCGGGTATCGTCTGCTGAACTCGCTAGCTTAAAATAAAACAGCTAATTAGTTAGTTATTTGCCCGTAAAATTCCCGTTTAAATATTACTTGTAGTCCGTTGAAGCTGTTAAGACCTTGCTAGGTCAATAGCGTAGTCATTTCTACGAAAAAAAAACTGTTCAAATAGGTCCAGCCATTTCGGAGATTACCCGAAACAAATAAAGAAACAGACATATCGACAGAATTAAAACAAAGATGTTGATATTTGTAGCACCGCAGATATATGTATTCATCAAAAAGTTTTTATTTCAATATTATATACACACACTTTATTCTTATAATACGTAATATATCACAAACCAAAAATTGGGAAAAAACCAACGTAGAATAGTCTTTGGCGGGATTTCAGCTTGTCATGTAGGGGATTTTATGTTTTATTCATAATCTTGTGTTATTTGTCTCTATGTTATGTTAAATTGGTGGCGTTTTATGTAATATGGTTTGTTTATTGTGCATAAGTGAGATGAATGACAAATAATACCACGGAGCATGGATTCTGGGGTCTTGAGAATTAAGAAGTTAAAAATGTAGGAAATATTATATACAAGATCTGGCGCTTATAACTTTACATTAACTTAAACATAGAAGAAAACTGGGTAGAGAATACATAAGAACTACCTATATTGACAACTTCACAATTGGCAGTATGGATTAATTCCTTCGCCTGTCTTGATGGACGAATATTATTACTACTAACCTATTAGAATAGCAGCACAAAATAGACTTTAAATATGTTTACGAGAGCAACGTACTACGTATAATCAAAAATTCGAATTAAAAATAACGTACAATAAACTTTTGAATAGGAACACAAAATAAACCCGGATAATATTTCCGATAAAATGTTATCACGTTACCATAGCAACGCATAATACTGACACTGACACGCAGCGGATGCTCTAAAAATAGCCCGATTTTGAGACATTCTTCATTAGTGCTCCGTTCCTATTGGTTTTAACGTGATGGTATGTAGCCTATAGCCATCCTCGATAAATGAACTATCTAACACTAAAAGAAACTTTCAAATCGGACTGGAAGTTCTTGAGATTAGTGCGTTCAACCAAACAAACAAACAAACTCTTCAGCTTTATAATATTAGTATAGATTTGGCGCTTATATCTTTACATTAACTTAGACATAGAAGAAAACTGGGTAGAGAATACATAAGAACTACCTATATTGACAACTTCAGAATTGGCAGTATGGATTAATTCTTTCGTCTGTATTGATGGACGAATATTATTACTACAAACCTTTTAGAATAGCAGCGCAAAATAGACTTTTAAAATATTTGCGATAGCAACGTACTACTTACAATCAAAAATTGGGATTAAAAATAACGTAGAAAAAACTTTTGAACAGGAACACAAAATAAAACCTAATAATATTTCCGATAGAATGTTATCATGTTACCATGGCAACGCATATAATACTGACACTGACACGCAGCGGATGCTCTAAAAATGACCCGATTTTAAGACATTCTTCATCAGTGCTCCGCTGGAATTGGTTTTAACGTGATGATATGTAGCCTATAGCCATCCTCGATAAATGAGCTATCTAACACTGAAAGAAACTTTCAAATCGGACCGGTAGTTCTTGAGATTAGCGCGTTCAACCACACAAACAAACAAACAAACAAACTCTTCAGGTTTATAATATTAGTATAGATTGGTTGGAATGGAGATGTAAAAACAAAGACAGCGGTTCCCTAAAAGTAACTTCTTTTAATTACAGTAACCAATTTTTTTGCATTTCACGAACGTTAAATAGTACCTATTGTTATGTGCCCTTTACAATCAAATTCAACCGAAATTGGACTGAAAAAGTATTGGTAAGTAAGTCGAAAACAATAAATGTAGATAAATGCATACAAAACGATTCGACTCTGTTTGTTTTTGAAAAACGTTTCACAAATAAACGTACGTTGGCATCCACCCAATCTGGACTAATCTTTGTTCCAGAATCAATATCAATGAACCAGTGATCTTGCTTCGTTTTCCGTGTGATGTATGATCCGTTTCCCATAGGATACTTTTTTCGAACTGACTATCTTGTTGGTCGTGCAAGGTCTTTTTTACAGCTTCACCAGACTACAAACCAATAAGATACGATACAGGAATTTCTATGTAGAACAAGTTGGTTAATTCTTTGACATAAATCAACGTTAATGGGTTTTAAGAATAAGATTCGTGGAAATATCACATTCTATACTTTATATAGAACAGTTCTATACACAGTTTAGTTATAATTAATTGAATTCATCTCGTCGTTTATAGGTTATACAGTTTTGTTTCAAAGGTCATTTTTATAGAAAATGAAATTCCCTGCAAAAAAGCTTTATAAAATGCTACCCTAAAATTGATAGATTTGGAGAAGAAAACATGATTTTTGAACAACAATCAAGTTTACAATTTTTTATTGGCGATGAAGTTCGTAGATTGAATATAAGCTATAAAAGTTTTTAAAGAGAAAAGATTCCTCTACAATTTCCGCCCATGGCCAATTGAATAGCGTGAAATGTCGTCAAAATAGAAAAAAAAAACGTGTTAATTTCTTGGGATAATTTCAAATTCATTTAACGAGCATTAAAAGTTAAAATAAGGAGTTCATCTTTGTTTTTTTTTTGTATATGTTTTAAGCAATATTTTGTTAATGGAGTGAAAAAAAATTTCCCTCAAACGAAGCACTCTAATGTATATATTGTTATTCATAAAAAATATTAACAATATTACATTTATTGTACCTGTATTTGAAATCAAAAGCCTGTTGATAAGACAATCCATGATAAACATTTCTTTGTTGAACGTTTGCGTATGTGAAACATTCTTGTATGTACGTCACAGCAGTTGAATTATACGCTTTTGTTTCTCGGACAAAGCTTATAGATACCTACCAGTTGTATGTCATCTGAATATAAATAGATTTTTGAATACAGTTGTTATTTACCTAATTCGCACGCGGAAATTATTTTATGACACAATACGTTTAAACTATTGCTATTTTAACGAGCATTTCCGAATAAAATATTAAACCTATGTTCGTAAAATAGAATGAAACATGCAGGATAAAAATGAATACAAATGTTAAAAATGCAAAAGTATAGAATTGTTTATATTAAATCTTTTCAATATGGGAAGTATCAGTATTTAGTTTTATTAATATTTAATTTATTGTTGGAAGCATGCCGTCGTTGGCTCTAAATATGACTGCATTTATATTCAATCACAAAAGTGTCACTATTTATTAATATATCTTACTCTTTCATAAGTTAACAACTCAATCGATAATAACGAAATGTTCTATACACCTTGTCAGGGTCAAAGGGAAGGACATAGGATACTGTTATCTCGAAAAAAATGTACTGATCCCAAGGGTTACATCAAATTTACATTAACACCAACGAAGTCGCTAGTAATAACTGGTTATAATAATTTATTAGAAGGCGTCCATCAATCAGTGAAGGTTTCCAGGAGAAGACGGGGTAAAACCGAATTTCACCAAATCTCACGTAGGGGAATAAGAGGGTTTTAAAAAATAGTGTAAAAATTTGAGAAAAACATATTAATTTATAGTAAAAAATAACAAAGGTATTCTGAAATCTGGCACAATTCTGCTATATATTAAAATCCATAAATAGATGTAAAGTTATCTAGTTTTGATATCTAAATAACTAAATGTAACAATAAGAATAATAAAACAGATTGTGGTATTTTGAATAAAGTCAACGTATTTATATTCGAAATACATATTCTGAAAGATTTCACGTGATATTAGGAAGAGGTGTAGGCGGTTAAGATAAATCCCACTACATTTCCAGAGAGAGATGGGTTCAGTGATAGATTCGCAGTCTTGGCCGCCCTAGGCCCCAGGCCATGTAGTAAGTACCAGTCAGCCCTGTGTCAGTGCATTTTTTGTCACAATTGGCCGCCCTAGGCCCGGGCCTTCTGGACCTTAGGGCAAATCCGCCACTGGGTGGGTTGTCAAAAATCCTTAAAAACACATCTCGTAATCAATGACGACACCTTAAGACAAATGTGTTAGTATGTAAAAAAATCCGTGAGTTTGTAACCGAAAGACGTGACAGCCCAAAGGTTCGATAACCCCAGATGAATTTTAGAACAAGTTTACAAGTATTTGCTAATTGTAATGTAATTAATAACACTACTGGATAGCATTGAAGGCAGACTATTGTTAGGATAAGTTATAAGTATTTATTACGTTTATTCATTGGGTTTTTGTAGTAACAGATTGTGATACCCATAACACAGTACCTATCGCTCTTTGTCCCCGTTTGGTGATTTATCTGTGTTGACATGTTGCTATTTTAGATTATTCTGCGTTGTTACTCTGAATATTTGACAATTAAGTTTAAAATGTCGATTTGTCACACTTGACATTGGTGAAATTGCCTATATAGGCAGAGCCCATACCGAAAAAGAACAAAATGTAGGTGGAAAAATATAAAATTCTACGTGTGTTAAATCGCCAATAGGTCGTGACCCATCCCACGGGAGGTATTATTTACCAGCTGCCCACACTTTGACTAAAATGTGTAGCTACTAAAAGCAATACATGTTTACGTGATGACGTGCGAAATAGTTACGGAAATTATTTTGCATGAAATAGAACAGCTGTGCGGCAACATTAAATATTTCTTTGTATTACACGTCTTTTCTTTGTCTGTTTATGTATTTTAACGCTAAATAGAATAATAAAGTAGCATTCACAAATAAGGACACAATTTAGCACGTGCCCATTCAATTGCACGCTCTTGGTTCGATATAAGCGTTTCCTGCCATAACGCCAGGAGACTTGTTATTTGTTAATATTCTAGTAAATAATGATTGATCATGGAAAAACAGAATAGTCTAGATATATTTTTTTATTATTTCATAGTAGGGGCAAACGAACAGGTGGGTTACCTGATGTTAAATGATCACCACCAGCCATAGACACCAGCAACACCAGAGGAGTCGCAAGTGTTTAGAGGGGAGGGGAGGAAGGAGGAGGGAAGGGTAGGCGGGGGCCTCCGTCGGTCTCACTGATCGAACGAAACGCAACAATGCAACATTACTGTTACTTCTCGTCGGTTTTCTGTGAGTCGGGTCAAGCCGACCCATTCATGCTTAACCCAGTTAAAGTTTCAGCTTGGCTTTACCACCTAATGATATATCTACGTTATGTCTGTTTAAATAAAAATGTTGGAACCCTGGCATGTACCAACGATTTAGTTATTAGATTAGTTTTATTGTTTTTTTTTTTTTTTGATGAAGAATTCTTATTCTTTGTTAGTATTATTATTATTTTGCATTCATAAACATGATAAATGGGAAAGGTTAATTTCTCTATACATAAAATAAACTCCCACTGCTAATATGTCATTCAGTTATCAAGAAACCTAATTCTGGAGATTTCCATTTTTATCTAGTAAATGTAGAAATGACGATGGGAATATCTATAGTTTCCAAATACATATAGTGTTTTTTTTTTAATTTTATAGGTGTAGAAATCTATCAGAGTACATGAAGATAGCGGAAAAGGTCAAAGAGTTTTTCCACAACGAGGGTATCCACTCCACGACGATACAACCGGAATTTGTCGAGTTACCTCTAGGAGGCAACGAGGTTAGTTATAATACTTTTTGTCTGATAAATAATTAGTATATTCAATTTTTTTATTAATCTAAGATGAAATAATTTAAAGTAAGCGACTATAACATTAAACTATAAATTGTATGCTGTGTATAGGATTTATTGAATAAAACCTTGGGTTGTTATTTTTTTAAATCTTTAATCGGTGTTTTACTACAATACCACATAATGTTAAAAATCATAATAGCCTATGTTTAGAAAGAATTGGTTCACAAATACAGTTTCCGGAACATTCACTTTATGGTTTCGTCGTTCTCTGAAAGCTCAGGGCCATTGTGGAATTCATTGCTATACCAATCGATGCAGTGACAGAACATGTTACCATAATGCCATTATTGCGACAAGACATTATAAGATGGCATTTAATATACTTAATGGGAAGCGTTTACGGTAGCCCGTAGTTATTTATCATTAATCTTAGATAGGATCGTAGTCGGTTTCTCCTGAGGGCTCAGTTCGAATGTTTTCTATACTAGTGGTTGTTGCTGTGAACATGTTGCTGCTATGTGGCGCGTACGCAGTCAAATCTTACGCACAGGTTTTATTATATTATAGGGGCAAACAAACAGGCGAGTCACCTGATGGTAAGTGATCACCGCCGCCCACAGACACTAGCAATAACAGGGGGGTCGTAAGTGCGTTGCCGGCCTTAAAGGGTTGTTCTGTTTTTGATATCTAACATTTTACGCATCCTGACTTCCCAATGGCCAGTCAGTTGGTCAGATCAGTATAATGATAATAGTATGATCATAATCTTTGCTAATCTCAGACTGATAGAAAGTGAATCATTTTTAAGACGTTGATATTTATTGTATTTAAAACGTATCCGGCTTAAGAATAGTTTTGTATACTAACAATACTCTATAAATAATTCTTGTCTAATCTTAACAAATTAATTACATGTTTAGCATTAAATCATTTATGGTTATAATATTCAGTAAATCATATAGATTAGAGCCTTTTTCACGTTTATTTTATCTAAATTCGATGTATTGTATGGTTATCTATCGTTAGAACGTTTTAGTATAAATGTAATATTTCATAACGTAATTCGTAAATTTGAATACTAAATATATCTATAGAATATAATAATTCTGTAACAAACTTTCTCGTAAAGTGGCTTTTATTATAACAGTATTTCGTGTCATAATGTAACTTGTGAAATATACGCATTATTAAACAAATTGTTTTGTTACAAATTTAAAATTTTGGGAAAGATTTTTTATCTTTAAAAACCCACGACATATTGCCGGTTTCAAACTTCGAGAAATCCACAGTTCTATATATTAAAAAAAGGTGTTTGTACAAGAACATTTCTAAGGTTCAGGTTTCCTTACAATGTTTTTTTTTATGCGTCAGTCGATAGTGCTATCAATTCTAATTAGAAAATTTACGCGAATTCCAAATGATCTTTAATACATATTCGTGTTCGAACCTGCGAACATCGACTTCACATTCCGTCCGTTAAGAGCTTGATACCTAAAAGCGGCCGCATCGTAATATTGTATGTGTTAAATAAAAATCTAGGAAATAATGATAACAAGATAGTGCTTGTACCATACCATAGGATTGTGTCTTGCCCATCAACAAAGGATGAAATACGCAATCAAGATGTTCAGCTGATCATTTCAGACTTATATTTATGACAATTAGCTTTCGTCGGAGTCATTGTTGAAAAATGGGTAAGATGATATTAATTAGTATATATTTTGACCATTCAGATAATTAGTGGTGCGTCGGCCGAGGCACCGTGCGCGTTGCACTGTCCACCGAACGATCTATGTCACAACGCTACATGCTGTGGACCCAACCAACAGGTTAGTCGAGGCACTAAACATGGCTATTCAATGCCAATACAATACAATAATAAATCACCTTATATTTTATACCCCAAACTTTATCCCCCCTCATAGTAAGCAGATTTACGATTAAGTTAACCTATACGTACTTTGGGAATTTAAATTCTTCGTGTCATGCATTGTCACTATACATTCTTGATAATTTTATGTACGTCCGTAAAAACTTTGAAAAACTAAATTTATAAATGTAAATACTAGAAACTACTAGGCATAATGTAAATACTAGAAACTGTAATAAACTGGTCGTCCCATGTTTCAGACTTAGCAAAACCAGTAATAGTGTTAGGTTTTACAATGAAGTCCCAAAACATGTTACCGATTTGCCGGACTGTAAATTTAAGCGCCACGTCCAGCTGGTTTTATTGTCAAAAGGATATTATAGAGTGGATCAGTATGTGAACGATAGTGATGTCTGGAATTGACTCCTCTCTGTGCATCCACTATAAGCTATTGTATGATGTATTGGAAATATATGTAAAAAAAAAACGTACTCGATCGAGTTTCTTGCCGGTTCTTCTCGATGGCTGGGTTGTTTTCCGAACCGGTGGTAGTTTTTGACGTTCATAAGCGCCTTATTAGGGCCTAAACTGAATAAAGTATTTCTGATTTTGATTTGACTGTGGTAGTTAAAAGTGAACCTAGATTTTTTTGGTTATATTCCGTTAAGTTCCTTGCCAAGGTATAACTATACCCTTTAACATATTCTTACACGCGCACTCAAAAGCCAGATCCTAACAATTACGCGCTTTTTGAGACTGATTTATCACATCGGTTTTTTTAACAAAATTTTTGAGTAGTAAAATATTGAACATACGCTTAACTCAAAAAAAAACATACTTCTTGATATGCTCTTAATAACAGTAATATATCGAGACTTTTCCTCAATAGTTCATTTAATTTCATCCAACGCTCTAGACTCGACAATTGATTTCTTCACTTCCGTGCGATTTGATAAGTAAATAGTGAAAGTTGTTATGTTCAAATCTTTTGTTCGGCTTCACTATTACGATTTATTACAATTCCATTGAGGAAAAATTCTGATGTACTACGTACTAGATTGAACATTGAACGATCAATCCAATCACTCTGTACCATTGAATTGCAGTTCCGGAACGAATTACAATAAAAACTATTGAATTACATAACGCAGGAGAGATTTCATTCTTGAATAATATATTTTTTTCTGCCCACGTTATCATGTGATGTAAATAAAGTTGACATTATCTGTCTAATTCGATCACCTAATCACACACAACATATGCCAAAATTATACTGTACTAGATACTTAGCAAAAATGTTGCGAGGGGGTTTCCTGCTAATTTTATATTCTAATCTATATTTATTTCGGACTGTTCCTGATGCTTAACTGTTGGAATAATAATAAGGTACAAAATAAATGTATGCGGAAGTCCAATGTAAAGATTGTCACGTTGCTAATAATATTCACGAATTCTTTTCCTCTACTTACAACTTGATTTAGCAGTTGCAATGTATTTTTTAAGTTATTATAGACACATAATTTTATTAAAATTATAAAGCATTCGAGGTTAATGACGTATTCTAATGATGATGACGATGATTTAATTAACTTTAATTTGAATAATACTTTAACCTCTAGACTGTTAAAACCGTAACGGTGTTATTACAAAAAAGTTAAATACGTATTAAATACTTGCTTTAAAAAGGTTTCATACTAAATGCACCGCGCTCGCCCGAGACAAGTTCGCGTTTCCCTTTTATCGCAAGTCTAGCCTAACCTAAGCAAAGCGAGACAAAAGAGCAAGATGGCGAACATTCAGCGAGCGCGATGCATTTAAAACGTAAACTTTTTATGTATTCAATACGTATTTAACTTTTTTGTAAAAACACCGTAAGGGTTTAAGCCCAATACAAACGAATGTAGACACAGACTCTTGGCAGAATAAGTTTACAAAAAATACCGTATTTATTACAAATTTGGAGAAATTTGATAATAAGTTATGTAAAGTTATAATTTTAAAAATATTAGCTTGATATTACATAAACGAACTGTCATGTTGAGATCTGGATCTTAGAAGATTAGTCGAGGGGTTAAGAAAATAACTTTGTTAATATATTTATTCTTGTTACCAAATCTTTACGCTGAGTACCTTAAATATCTTTACGCTATCGCTGTGTAGTATTACTTACATATTACGCATCATGAAGAACAAAGCCTTTTTTCTTTTTCTCGAACTGACGACGCTATTGACCTAAAAAATATAATAAGCTTCACCGTAAAAGTACATATAAGTGTTGTTGAGGTATATACGCTTGGTACACATATATGTTTCAATAACTCATATAAGTATAAATATGTAGCTTAGATTAGCTCAGATAGGTCGCGAATTGCATGTATCAGCCCAAGCCGAGGTGTGCCGTGCACCCATGAGCTAGTTGCCCAAATAAAATCTGCTGAGTGCCTTAAGCGCTCGCCTTAGTAGACCGGTGAAGCTGTTAAGACCTTGCTAGGTCAATAGCGTAGTCAGTTCGAGAAAAAAAAAAGCTTCACCGTATTACGAAGTACAAAGATCCACTCAATTAAAATTAAGAAAACATAACCGATGTTCCCGGTAATATTATATCCCGGTATATTATCACCGGTTATTCTATATGTTACATTAGTTACCGTATACATTTTTATTGAATGTTTAAATGAATCAATTTTGTATAGACTACCATTTGTTTTCACCTAATGTTTTACCTACTATACGCAATAATTTACGACGTATTGTATACCCATAAAAATGTTTTAACAAATATTTAACTTGAATTTACTAGATATATTGATACGCATTAGTATTTAACTCATTATTTATTGATGTTTTTCTTAACAAAAAATTCATGTTTACTAAAAATTTTGCTGCCATATTTTTCAATACGCTGTCTGAGCGTAGCCCACTATTATCATTTTATATTGTCAGAATCTAGTTCAAAGATTTTATTACTGTATAGCTATCGGTCAACCACTGCAGTATATTCTAGGAATCCGTACATTAAATAGTATACTAATCCACAGATAATGAAAGTTATTAGTTTAAAAAGTACATTAACTCATCGAGAATAACAAGGAATGATAGTGTATCATAATCGATAAAAGGCTATTCATCTTATCTAGTAGAGGAAGTACCTGTGAATAATCAATATATAAACAAGTGTATGAGCATTTTTGAATTATCAAGTGTATGTAGCCTAGATTTTATTATAAAGTTTGTAGGTGGAAGAGCCACGCTGAAACTGTTATTGGATTCAGCATGAATGGGTCGGCTCGTCCGGGGTTGCACCACCCTATCACAGAAAATCGACGTGAAGTAACAGTGCTTGCATTGTTGCGTTTCGTTCAGTTGTGAGAGCGCCGGAGATCCACCTCTTCCTTCCCCATCTCTAAGTTGCTGGTTCGACACCATATATGAATATAAAAGAAAATTTATAAATACGTGGAATGATTTAATGCGTAAAAACTCGTTTTACTAATTAATCAACCTAGTTAAACTTCATTTTTTTTAATTGGTTTAATGTAGGTCTATATGCTTTCAAGGATTCTAATTTTGTACATCTATTCCGTTTAATTTAATAGTTGAGCGGAAACTATTGTTTATTTCCCTTTGCAGTTTTACAATTTAGAAACGATAAGGGTTCGATAAATCTTTTTCAAGGAGTTGCAAGCGCTGAGAGTGGACACGGTACCTGATACCGCGGTTGCCGGGAGCCTTATTTAGAAGACTGTTTACGGAACCAAAAATATAAATACAGTTTTATTTTTATATATATATATATAATGTTTGCAATGTATAAATCTTGTTTATTAAATGTTTTATGAAAATAAATACATAAATCGGCCAGTGGTTTATTTTAGACGTAAATATTTGTAATCGAGGCTGTGCTGTGTAAAACTTTATGTAAAAATATAATAAAAATAGTAAATTTTTTCTAAGAATCTAATTGAGTTTAATTTTATTATCTGTCCATTTTTTTAATGCGAGTATAATTTTGAACGTTCAATATAACTTTCCTCATTTATGCAATGATAGTTTGATGAATTGATATTTTTGTTGTCTTTATTCTGTCTATAAAAACGTCTATGTATATAATTCGTATCAATTTATTTATTTTTATAATATCCATAATGAAACTATATAAGAATACAAATGTAGAATAAAAATGACAACAGTCGTTGAAATATATTTCCCTTACACTTTATGAATAATTTCCGTCAAGGGCATGAGAATCGGCCTGACATTCATAAAATATTAAAATCCAGGTCCGCTGAAAATGCGAATGTAGGTAATACTGAATGTACAATACAATAAAGGTAAACATATTTGTTTGTAATGTTTCGAACATATTTGTGAATTGTAGAATAAATTATATTATCTTGATCATTATTTAGCATTATTTGTTACTGCGTAGTCATTTGTATTCATCAAGTATTAAAAAAAAGGTTAAATTGGTAATGTGCTTATTAAATTATCTTCGATTAAAATAGCACAATATAAACCACATATTTTGTACAAATTCAAGAAGAAAATAAAACGAGATAACAATATTTTATAATAACTTTCGTTTGTGAAAGAATGACGGAAATAGATTCCTACCTTTGTAAAAAAAAGATACAATTTCATAATATACAATTCAATAATTTATTAAACGATGAAGATAAATATCCTGTGTATACAAATAAATAAAATTGAAATGGTTATCTGTAATTTCTATTTATCTACCTATACTGTCATATAATTATTGAAATTCTAACAAAACTCAAACGCGCAATTAAAAAACATTACCTGTTTATTTTGTATCGGCCAATAAAAACATGGGTTTCTTATTTGTGTCTGCCTGCTTCTTTGTTTATTCGGCCTAAAATCTAAAAGCCAGCTAAGAGAAATTTTCTAGGAGTAATTAGATCTGGATATTATTACACTTCTCAATAAGAGCTGAGCAGTTAAAACTAAAATGTAAAAAAATAATAAAACAGCCCAGTTTTAGTAGAGAGAAGAGGTGTAGTACGCGTGAATCCATTATATTCAAGTAAACTAAGTCTTATACAGAAGTTAGTTCAAAATAATAGTATTGTTCGGTAAACTAATGTAGTTTATATTATGTATTTATTTGATAACGTTAAAGGTAGTTCATTTTGATAGATGAACCAATGCATTAATTTTAATCTGCTTTTCAATCAGCTGTCTCATTTACAGGAACACAGCACATCGCCGACAGTCACACCGTACATGTGCAGGCAACGGAACACCGGTTCTAGAACAGAGTCGTTATGTTCCAATTCCGGAACCACCGGTCAAGCCCGGTCTGCGACGTGGAACTTAGAAGCTCTAGAATGCGGGTTAGTAGAATAATCACCGCGAAATCCGAAGAGCCATGTTGCATGAAACTCCGTGAATGTCGTATGAAATCGTAGGCGTATTTTATCCCTGTCACAAATCATGTTTAAACAATTTTACAAGAAGCAAATATATTTAATAATTTTAAATAAATAAATGTCTTAAAATCTGAATTTAAAAAACGAAATCACTAATATGAGGAATGTACTTAGAAATAATCTTTCAAGTGTAAATAAACATTTAAAATACGGTAATACTAAATCCATTAAATTATACGTGCCTTGTCCTGAGGAATGAGTCAGAAGGCACTACTACTTTACAGCAGAAGTACTATAGATGTGGCAGTTATACTTCCGCGTTATAAAATAGTGTGACGATTGTACTTCCGTAAGCAAAAAAGTGTATCGATTATACTTCCGTAATCGATAATTGCACAGGATCTACCATTCTTGACATTGGTAGCAACCATAATAATATTAGATATCTATAAACTGATTTTAACAATAAGTATACTAAAGAAAACTTTAATCATGCAATATTTTAACATTGAATTTGTATTTATTTATCTTCGTCTTAGATTAGAGAGATGAAATCACAGTCACCTTGGTTGCAACAATGTATATGTGACTGACTCAAACACATGACTTATGCAACAATGTAGCTGTAACCAACTGCCTCAAACAACCTACAATGAACCAATCGATAATATGATACGATCACTATCGTGTCGAAAAAGATAACATTCTAATGTTATCAGATAAGTAATATATAAATTGCTTCTTGTAAAACTACTAAGTTACATTGTGTTTTATCGCAGGCCACATACTTATGTCGTTAGTTAAGTACTACAATTGTTTTATACCCTTAGAATTGTGCAATGATTCCATGCCTTTGCTAGTGTTTTTTTTTTAAATTATAATTATGATCACATTTCATTAATATGTACAGCGTGTTTGTTATCCTTGGGCATTAATTTAGAAGCTAAATTTTTTTTGACACATCACATATGTTATATGTAATTTTTATGCATGCAACGTTAATATTTTTAAACAATATCTAATTTAATTTGATGACAAGTGATAAAATGCTTGAATAAAAGTAAAAAAAAGATACATAACAAATTATGCACGTCAGAAAGAGATAGCTAAACTAGAGTTGACAGAAATACATACAGTTTGTTGTAATATACAGATTTCAATTCAGGGTTTAGTTTCCTAAGACGTGATCTAGTTTGTTGGCGTACATGCACAAGCACGCTGTATATCTAGATCAATTTAAATTGTTCGACAACGTATGGTATTGTGCACTAGAACCAATAGATAAAATATATTGCGTGTTTTGTGGAATTTGTAAGATAATACATATTTCCCATACGAAGAGTTGAACATTGGCAACTATTAATTCTAGTGTATATGTTCTAAATGTATTTTTTTTTTATTATATCATTGTATTCTATGTTAATTTATGTATTGGCTTTGAGTCGTTTTGTTTGATTGCAATTTTTGCGTTATTAATTTTAAATGTCAATTCCATTTAAATACTCAGGAAGACAGGAATTGCATTGGTGATTAATTGGCAACAAAATAGACTTCTTGTTATTTGTTATATTTAATTTATATTATTTTTAGAACGAATTATAGAATCGATTTAATTTTTAAAGGATTTTTATTGATTTTTTTACAAAGTATTATTCTATTTTTCTTAATCATATTTATTTAATAAAAATTAATATTGTTTTATGTGAGAAATAAGCGTAAAAAATGCTTCAGCAAACGAGGGACTAAATAAAAGTATTTTTTTTAGTTCCCTACTTCCGTCACCTATGCTGGATAGTAGGCTGGCCGTTTGACACACGGAATGCCCCACTCTCACCGTTCGCGTCACTGAATAACCTTATCAAACTTACCAAATAATACATAATATTATCTGTAAATACTAAACAACATGTCGTTTATAAATGCGAATTCATCTTTTGCTTAACGTAATTTAAAAAAAAAAAACGTAAATCAAATAATAAAAAACTAATATGTCAATCCTAATATATAGATATCCTAATATATAATATATAGGTTCATTCAATTTTAAGTAAATACAATTAAAAATACGATGCATAAATTATAAATGAAATTGGTAACCTGTTGTTTGGTTTATCGAATCACCACCTCTTACGTATAGTATCATAATTTTATTTAACACAGTACGACCGGAAAAAAACTCCAAATTAATTTATAAAAAAATATATAAGAATGTTTATTTTGCCGTACGTAAAGTTTATAAAGTTCAGTTATACGTGTATGTACAGTTACATATGTATATAGGTGTTGATATATTTCTTGGACTAAGTTTATATTCATAAATAGAATATATGATGTAATTTGAAATGAATTTTGAATTTGTTAATTATTGAAGATGTAATGAATTAATGATTTATGAACTAGTTGATTAGATTTTTTTACCTCAGTCAACAGTTTTGTGTGTTAATACTATGTTTACGCATTTATTAATTAATAATCTTTTAATATTCATTTCTTAACAGAAAATGCAGTTAATAAAAATATGAGTTATAAACGGGAAAACAAATGACTTGTCGTATATTAATTTCCCATTCGACACAAATTCCGATGAATACTCACATTACCATCTAAATTTACCTTATCATTACAAAATCACAATATATATTAAAATACCATTAATATTTCTAGCCATTTATGTTATATAAACTACGTTTGTGGAGATAGATATAATGTATTTCAACGTATACTAAGATAAAATCCGCGATAGAAACTATAGCTTATAATTATTATACCTCATCCCAAAACAAAGTTATCAAATGAATAAGTTTACATCTTGTCTTTAATCTATAGACAATTAACTTTTTTTTTCTTTATTGACAGTTAATTCATAGACAAAATATTATTGATTTTAGTTCCCTATATTGGCAACCGTTCCTCACTATTGAGAATGATTAATCACTATTATAAAGCGAGTAATGGTTCTAACAAGATGGCTTCCCGTTAGAACTTTCTAGACATTTTTGTGACATCTCCGAGGTTAAGTTTCATGTTATTAATGATTTGTAATCGACATCACTTTTGACATAATAACCAAACTATTTTACGTAATTACGTATTATTGTACGTAAGATAAGCCAACATAGCGTAAAATAACGTAAAGTTATGAGTAAAAAATAAAATGCTGTATATGACGGAGTTTGATGCCAAAAACCACTATTTGTTCTGTCAGACGATTTGCAAGTAGGTATTTAAATCTTTATGTAAGTCTACATATTGTAATAATATAGGTGATTAGCTCCTCGATTCGTTTTGTGAAAAAGATATAATACGTAGCCATTAATTATCAGAAATATTTGTAGATATTACAATTGGAAATTTTCGGCGAAACCAGGTCAATGATCTTTTAAGTCGCCACGAGTATAATACGAGCATTAATAATGTTATCTACATATCTCTGATAACTGTAGTACATTCGTTCTCAAGTACCCACTTGTTCTACAATAAATCGGCACTTATGTTTGTCTTTCTTTAATTTTATTACTACTTAATATATATTCATGTATATATTAAACTGAAACAAACAAATTGACTATTATTTTTTTCTCTTAATTATATCGAAAATATTGTTGGAAATGATGAAAAAAAATTATCCTGTGAAAGTCACAACTCTTAATATTAAGATGTGCCGCATGGTAGTTTTCAATTTCCCATATGATTAACATGGGAAAGCTTGTTTTTTTGTTTTGCTTGTTTACAATTTTATAACTCTTTAATGGTTCATCAAAAAGGCTAGACCAAATCATTTTCTTATTTAAAATTGAACGCTCTACAAAAAAGGTATCTCATATTTTTTTTATAAACCGACGCGTTTTGAAATTTTTCGACTTATTGTCTCATTTCCTTCCAATTTTTTGATGAATCTATCAAGTTTATCAAAAATTGTCAAATATAATTCTACACACACACACACGCATTATATGGGTGCGTAAGTTGTGTCAAACCTTTTAATTATTTAAAAATTACCTTTTTATGTACATATTCGGTAATAATTACATACTCCTAAATGTGCAGTGCTCTTTAGAGATTTACTTTTAGGAAGATTTTCATTATACTTACACAGAGGTAGCACTTTCACTGCCGTTATAACTGGTTCACGATATTTATAATGTCTTCTGTTACTTGTGAAATATATACGTGATTATGAGGCCGGTATTTTTGCAGTTTTATAAAGCCTAGTGCTTAGTTGATGTGATTATCATTCTAGGAGTAATATTTTTTTCGCATTGATTTAGGTAAGCTTATTAATGGTAAACCTCTGTGAGGTGAATGGGAAATTACTTTTTCCGAAATAATTTTAAATATAAAACTTCGTATATTTTATTACATTATATAGTATACAATTTTAATAATTGACTTTACGTTGAAATTGATGTAACTCTGCAACTAATTATTGGAACGAAGTTCCTTATCGCGCGTTGTGAAAGGGGGCTAGACGGAAAAAATTCTTACGAAAAGTTGTCACGACACTTTTTGCTATAGTAAGCTATTTTTTTTTTTAACTTTATTTTTGGCAATCAATCTTTCAGATTATTACTGCCATTGTCGAGTAATCAATAATATTACAAGCGTCGCACGATCATTACAATATCAAGCGTCGTGTCAATCAATATTCTAACAAGATGGTGGAGCTCTTGTTAGAACCCTCCAGGGAGTTTTTGTGGCACCTCAGAATTTCATGCTCCGTGGTATTATTTCCCATTCACTTCACTTATGCACGTTAAACTAACCATATTACATAAAACACCACCAACTTTACACAATATAGAGTCTAGTAACACAAGATTATGAATAAAATATAAAATCCACTACATGACAGACTGAAATCCCGCCAAAAACTCCAGTAAGCTATTGTAAGCTGTGCGGCGTCGCATGTTTCTCTGTCTGTCTCTCTCTCTCTTATAGAAAGCAAGCCAGATATTTTCATTTCTATTTCGCATTGAACAGTGTGGTGTCGCGACGATTATTTTTGTTGAGTGTATACAGGTTTTTTGTAAATAAAAAATAATAATAATAATGATCCCAAACATATGTTTTCTACTTCAGTTACCACAAGCCAATTATTACGAAAATTGAGCCTACTGATTAAGTTTATATAACATTATATTTGTTAATAATAAAAAAAATATTATTATAACTTAAAAAAAATAAAATTTTATTACAATTCCTTCACTAATTAATCGAAAGGAACTTCGTTCCGTCCGGGTGTCCCTTGACACCTCTCAAGTTTTTATAATACAATTAATAACACTTGTGTGACATGTATTTTGAAGGATTTTTAAAATATGATTTTTTAAATTATGATTTGGGTTTTATTGTATTCTAAGAATAGTGAACACAATATCTCTATAAGAATTATCTTTTTAAACATGGAATAGTTTGTGTCAGAAAGTTAGTAAAAGACTCTTTATTCTTAATACTGTTGAAGTGCGATATCGTAATAATATAAAAACTGGATTTTTCGTCTTGTCTATAGGATTGCATATTGTATAATAATTTAAAATTGACTACATGCGAGTACCTTCTCTCACTGCACAATATATTTGTAATATCTATTATTTGCCAAAGAAAAATTCTTTATTTTTCTCATTCAGTATAGATTCCCTAACACTCACATTTGGTCGATTTTTATTATTTTACTTTAAAGTGTGTATTATTATACTTAGTTTAAAGCTTCTATGCATTGGTATTTTTACATCCATCAAAAAATATAAAATAAAAAAAAAACACTTTTCTCGTGGATCTCTATTAAAATATTATCTTTTTTTAATGACACTTGTGAAAATTTCGACTTTCTGGCTATTATGGTTCAAAATATACAGCTCTATAAATGTAGTAGTGTTAACGCTAAAACGTGACGCGTCATAGGTTTAACAGGAGGGTTTATTTTTAAGTACACGTAACCCTAAAATGTACTAAAAACATTTATTGAAATAAAGTAATACGCAAATGCGGCCTGTATTTCGTACCTGTTTAGTAGAAGAGTTATATATGGATACTAATTTACAATTAATGTTATTTTTAATGGCAAAGAGGAGCATTTCAGTGTTTACGTAAGAACAGAGCGGGTAACGTTGCAATAATGTTTCTTTAGATAGATAAACTTGGTTATATATTAGATATTTAAAGATATAGTACTTTATAGCTCCAAAAGCTTGAATGCACTGTAGATAATGTATTAAATTTAGATATTTACTGATAAATATTGCAATTCGGCCTGCGAAAGCATGTGTTCATCTTGCTATATGTAATACATTTATATGTCTTCAGAATTCATATCACGCTCAAGTTATAGTCGTTGGACTTAGCAAATTGAGAACTAGAAATAATTGCACGTTGAAACTGACCAAGAATATATTTTGAATAACTTGTAATAGCTTCTTAGTGTAAGCTTCACATCGAAATGATTGGTCCGTCGTAGATTTCAAAATAGTGTAGATCAAATTGTTAAAATTGTAGTTAGTTAAAATGTAGTGACTGTAATGATATAAGAAATGATAAATTGTTATATAATATTTGAATAACAAAGTATAACTAATGTTTTAATTATATATATAAATATATAATTATATATATGTATATAAACCAAGCAATAAAACAACTAGAAACATCCTTGGTAAAATATGACCAGGGTTGTTGGAAAGTGTCCAAAGAATCTGTAAGAATAATATAAAAGTCGTAAGATTCGAAAACATTTTAATTATTTTTTTATCTTATAATTAATGTTTTCGCGCATTAAAGGCACACTAGTATAGAAATACTATTTTAAGTACCCTTCTAGACGAAAATAGTTCGTCTTTCATATTTGTTATGAGCGGTAAAATTTTGTGATTGGCAACTGCTCAATATTAAAAAAATATAACAGTGTACAAAACATGGTTGTTTATAGACTCTTCGACTCCTACTGATGATATTAAGACCAGTTACACTACATTCTGACACCTGTAAACACATAACCTTATTTTGACATCACAAACAGATAACATCTATGATATATTTGTCATAATGCACAGATTATATGTAACCATTTTATATTTCATACGAAATGACATCTATAGCCTGTGCCAGGCCAAATTAAGCTCACATGTTTATCGAATAATAATTAGTGTTGCATAAATATATGATTATCGAATGAAATGATTTTGTAATTAATAAGATGAACAAAATATTGATGTTATATATGTATTTCTCAAAGCTGTCTCAATGGAAAATGATTCCATAATACTTCAAGTTACCGTGTAGTGTAACTGATCTGTTTAATATCGAGGACAATTGTTTTCATAATGCAAAGATGTTATAAAAATAAATAATATAGTGATTGTGAAGATGTATTTTCACAGTTAATAAAAATATGTATTGATGTGGATGTTTTATTTCAAACCATTTATTTAATGTTATTCAGTTACAAAAGTATTTCTTATAGCTTTTAAAAACTATTGTGTATAATAAGTTTACTCATAATTAGGGTTTAGTTGACGAGTGGAGTGTAAAATGTATCGAATCTTGTGTGACTCGAATTATTAAATCGTATTACGTCGTGAATCAAGATATATTAATGTGAAATAAAAACAATCTGGTACGTTGATCTTAGTGAACCAACTCTTTATGTATTTTTTTAATCTATTATTTTTTGGCATTTTACTTGAAGTTAAGATAGGTAAACAAGACAAACCTAGGGGGCAGTGGCTCTCAGGTGCAGCTGGCAAAAGACACCAGCAAATGTTTAAGAGCGATAGCTAACCAAGCGGACTTAAAAAACCGTATCACCGTGCTATTATTTCATCATAATGTTTTTTTTTTCTGCTATTTCGCAAGGATTCGAAGCTACGTCTATCGACACGGTGTCCGAACACGCTTACCACTAAGCCATCGTCACTTAAAAATTATTGAATCAATTTGAATCTGGTTCTCATATTAACTTAACTCTAGATCTGATCTAGGTAATATTTCATTATGCTTTTTACGGACTAAGCATTCATGATAAAATCATACTGTTTTCTCGTACATATTTTTAGAAACAGAAGGAACGTTTAATGAGAAATAGTCGTACATATCAGGTTTTTTTTTTACTTTATTTTTGCCAATCAATCTTTCCTATTATTACTGTCATTGTCACGTAGTCAATAATATCACAAGCGTCGTGCGATAATTACAATATTAAGCATAGTGTGAATCAATATTCTAACAAGATGGTGGATCCCTTTGCTAGAACCATTCAGGGACTTTTTGTGACATCTCAGGATTTCATGCTCCGTGGTATTATTTTCCATTCACTTCACTTATGCACAACAAACTAACTATATTTCGTAAAACAACACCAAATTTACACAATATAGAGTAAAAATAAGACAAGATTATGAATAAAATATAAAAACCATTACATGACAGACTAAAATCCCGCCAAAAAAAACATGTCAGTTTAAAATAAGTTTTATTTTCGATCTCGTGATTTAACAGCTATAACTACAATGTTAAATTACTTTATCCTTCTATCGGTAGAGCAGAGCTGATGGTGTTCTAACAGGTATGAGCCTAATTCCGCCTTGTCCGTTATCAAATACATAATATTCTCTGCCGTTAACAATTTTTCTTTGCGTTCGTTTATTCTTGTAATTTGATTTTGAAAAGAGCGACTCATATGGCGGTGGTAGACTGTCGTCATAGTATCCTGGAGTTTTGTTCTTATTCGACCTGATCTGTTTGAGTTTTGTATTTTCGTGTTTCCTTATTTTAATACAGAAGTGTCGCTTTAATATTAACTGAAACATAAATATTATTGTTACATGAACACTGTTTGTAGCAAAAAGATGGAAACTTTAATAATAGTAAAAGTTGAAACAATAATTAAAGTTTCACACAACGCTCGCAATACACAACTAACTCGAACAACGTTCTTAGTAATTATAACAAACTAACCTCTGACCGCGACTTCGTTCGCGTGGTATAGGTACTTTACTAACGCTAACACGCAGCGAAAGCTCTCAAGAGAAAAAAAATACGATTTTGAAACACGTTTTATATGTGCTCCTCTCCTATTGGCTTTAGCGTGATGGTATATAGCCTTATAACCTTCTCCGATAAATAAGCTATGTAACATTGAAAGAATGATTCAAATCGGATCAGTAGTTCCTGAGATTACTCCCTACAACGTCACAAACTTTACCTCTTTATAATTTTAGTATAGATTTTTATAATAAAAATTTATGTACGGTGTTCAAATGATTAAACTAATGAAATGTACCGCACAGTTCTTAATAAGATGTTGGAGGAAAACATTGTAGAGAAATGAGATCATGTAAAAATCTCCCCGATTGTAACAATATTTAGTACGCAGATATAAAGTCAAAAATTCAGATACCAAAGTTTTTTTTTTATGTCATAAGAGGCAAACGAATATACGGATCAAATGGTGTTAAGTGATCACCGCCATCCATAGACACTAGCAACACCAGGGGAGTTGCAAGTGCGTTGCCAGCCTATGTTTGGGGGTAGGGAAAAGGGAGGGAGGTGGGCCACCGTCGCTCTCACAGACCGAACGAAACGCAACAATGCAAGCACAGTTACTTCACGTCGGTTTTCTGTGAGAGGGTGTTAGTACCCCGAGCGAGCCGACCCATTCATGCTGAAACCAGTAATAGCTTCAACGTTGTTTTTTTTCGAAATGACTACGCTATTGACCCAGCAAGGTCTTAACACCAGCTCAAGGGTGCACGGCACACCTCGGCTTAGCTGTTGCATGCAAAATCGCGACCTATTTTAGCTAACCTAGCTAACTATTTATATATGTATGAGTTGTTGAAACGTATATGTGTACCAAGCATAGACGCCTCAACAACTCCTCCATATATTTATTATCGGAAAGTTGAGAGTTTTTCAGTTCGATAAGGGAAAAAAAGTAAACCCTTCCACTTTCATGTGTAAGCGTATAGGCGTGCACGTGTGTGGGGGTGATCGTGTAGTGTTGTAGCAGTGATGTATATTTGTGTGTCACCGTATCGCGCAAGCAACGCACTCAAGGGCTCCCGAGTGATCGAACTTAGGCTAGAGCCGCTACCGTGGGAGGCCTAATCGGGTGGTGGTAGTGTTCCATTACACTGTAGAACAGAACTAAATTCGAGTACTGACCTCTCCAATAAATACTGTTATAGCCGCAATCAGGCCCACGAGCATTATAAAATAAGTCATTAGAAGATCGGTGTTCCTCAGCTGTCGATCCTTTGATTGTAAATCTAGTGGACATATTTTCGTAGTTGGCAGATCACGATGTTTCAAGAAATCAATAATACCCGCTTGGACAATGTGTGCGAGGCTACAACGTAGTTTAAACAACGAATTATATACATAAAGCCTCAGTAACTTGTGATTGTATATAATTATTTGAAAATGTCTACTTTTTTATCATTAATATCGAACGGTAAAGTATCATCGACACAGTATACATATAAGAAATGTATTCTGTGGTATTGAGTTAATCTTTAAGAAGTAAATATGTACAACCATTTATGTGTATTCATAAATACATTTCTAAGTTTTGTTCTCGGCTACTCTGGCATTAATTTAGTTTTGATGTATCGTTCGGAAACAGTACATTTTTATCAATGAAAGATCTTTTTTGCACTTTCTGATAACATGTAGGTATGCAAAATTCCATAATGATCAATTTAGCTATGGCGGGAAAGAGTGACAACCAAATATTCGTATTTATAACATTAGTAAGAATTTTATTTTCGTCTTGTAATTTTGATATACATAATTAAATTTATCTTTATATATAAATTTCTTCTATACGTGTGTGTCACTGAAATCCTCCTAAGCGGCTGGACCGATTTTGATGAAATCTTCTCTACGTGTTCCAATGATCCAAGAATGGCGTAGATTCACAATTAGACCCGGTAGGTGGCGCTGCGGTCGGATCAGGGTGGGACAACGTCCCTCGGGCCGCTGGTAGATATATATCATCTATTTTGTAAGTAACTATTTAAGTAAATATTTTGTTTATGATTTGTATACTAGTAATACTTTTTTCTGAAACTGACTACGTTATTGACATAGCAAGGTCTTAACAGCTTCACCGGACTACTACTAGTAATAAATACACTGAAGTAAACTACAAACCAACAAGAATATTAAACAAATATCCACAACATATTTTAGTGTATAATCTATTCTGCTCTGTTTATGAAAATATGTCATTCCTTTTCGAGAGCATTATTGCCTAAGAAACTAAACTAAGAAAAAATATAATAAATTGTAAATAGGTATACGCGTGGGGCCGCTGAATGTGATTTTTAAAGAAAATTTATCAAAGAAATTAAAAAAGAAAACTGTATTAAGAATACGTACACTGGATCAAATAAATTCTTCAAACGGCTTCCGACTGGATACGCGAATGCTCTCTGTTTGTGCATAAAGGCATTAGGAGCAACAACATAGGTGCATCTCTGCGTCTCTTCTACACCTTCTCTGGCTTTTCGAAGATAGTCAGAATACATGAGATGATCAATTCCAACTCGTTCCTTAACGAGAACCGCTCCACTGTTCACTATAGGTAAATAATCCTCATCTGATGGCAATGATATGAATCGGGCACGACCACTCATTACCATTTTGTTTAAATAATAGAGATCCTCGTTCGGCTGTATGAAATTTAAAAACTATAAATTAACATAATAGTTACCTTATTAAATGTCATTATCTCTACAGTTCAGTTGTTGTGGATTATCATTTGAAAACTGTGTTAAAGTTACAAAAGTTAGAACCTTTGGAAACTTTTACTACAAAAACACATTGAACACAAATTAGGAGTGTTTACAATGCGAGAGCGTGTACAATAACACACACAACACAGTCTCAACATAACGTTCCAACTTAGACCTTAGTAGTAGCATTAAATAATAACTGGACTCAGCAGCGTTGTCCTTATGAGATTGGGTGTAATGTCATCGGTTGTAGTATTTTCCTAACATCAGGTGGACGGCATGTCTGTTTACTAGTTCATACCATAAAAAAGTAGGTAAGGAATGTGAAATTAATTATTATTTTTCCCATGGTATCAATTTAAACAATGTATCCATAAGTTTTATTTTTAATTTAATTTGTTGTATGTTTTAGTATTTCACCAAAATCTAACTCTGATGTTAAATAACAATGCCGCTTAAGACCGTAAAAAGCTATTTTATTGAAGAAGGCGTTATTTTGCGGAAAACCATTAGTAATAATTAGTAATCATAATTTGTAGTTTTGGGGTGTAAGGGATGTCAAATAACATCATAAGACTTGAGACACCTAAGCCAACCTCACCTGCACGTGGTGCACCCTGCTGAATAACAAACGAGGCAATTGCGAAAGCGGGGTGGTAGGGTTTTACAGCCTGACTGGGTCGCAACCACAATGTATATGGCGAAAAAGCCCGTAATAGTGATTCGCTTCTGCGGGTCGCGTTTCGGGATCAGCCTGTGCAAATCTAGCTTTTTGCAGGCCGGTATGATAGTGGCGACCGGCGATGGATAGTGTGTCAATCGGTGGTCGCTATTATTTTTGGATTGCACTGTGCTTACCATCAGGCATAGTGCAGTCACTTTGCCGTGCTACGATAAAAAAAAAGTAAATATTATTGTGGACGTTACTATGCAATTACTCCTGGAACTGATTAGCTCTTTCTATTACTAGTTGCTGATTTAAGTTTTTCAGGTACACATAGCACATATAAAATCAAACGTTCGTCTCAGTGAGACGTAGTAGCGACACATCAACTCCGGGCGGAAGTGCAAAGTAAGCGTCCAAAATAAGTTGATGTCGATGTTGAAGTTGGTGATACATATTCTATTTGACAGTGGAAGATTTTTTTTATGTCATACCAGGCAAACGAACAGGTGGATCACCTGATGTCAAGTGATCACCACCGTCCATAAACACTAAAAACACCAGGGGAGTCGCAAGTGCGTTGCCAGCCTGTGTTTGGAGAGAGGAAGAGGGTGGTGAGAAAGGGGGGAGAGGATGTGGGTCGCTGGCGCTCTCACTGACTGAACGAAATGTAACAATGCAAGCACTGTTACTTCACGTCGGTTTTCTGTGAGAGGGTAGTACCACCCCGGACGAGCCGACCCATTAATACTGAAACCAGTAATATCGTCAGTGTGGCTTTACAAAGATAGTCGGGCATCACGATATTTTCCTCCGCCGAAATATCTAGTTAATTACAAGTTACAAATACTGAGTTATTGTCTAAAATGAGCATTAACGATTGCTACAATTTATAAGACACGATTTCATTTACCGTTTTTATAATATGTTGCACTGAACCGCCTTCTGGAGCGACCCATTTATAATTCTTCTTATAAAGATCTACAGGATTCTCTATATCCAGTGTAAACTTTGACAAGGTTAGGAAAGCTGTTAGATTAGCCGTGTAGAAAGCCGATAGTAGAATTATGAATAGCCACCACGTAGCAAACAGGACTCGAGTCGCATCTTAAAACATTTAAACGGATTAAGATAACAATATTACATATACAGACATATAATTATTAATATCTCATAAATTAGTCGGTACATTTTAAAATGAGCTAAGTCCAATTTTAGTCGTTCCTAATATTTTACGTTATTCTTCTAGATCTTCTAATTTTGTATGTACATGTAAAATATGAAGATCATAGAAAAAATGAGTACGTGTAACCGTAACACGCTATTGAATTAAAAGGTCATTTAATTGGACTTAAAAGTTCTTTTTTAAAAGGAACCTATATTTTTTTTACGATATTTGAAAGTGTTATTGTTTCATATAAATGTTGAAATGACTTGTACTTTCCGTCTACAAAATTGCATCAAAATCGGTTGATTTTTTTTATATTTCCAAATGTATTTTCCTCTATCTACAGTGACCTTTGTAACAGTCATCAATCAACAAAATTTTGGAAACAAATTTATGCAACTACAAAGAGCTTTATGAATATGACTATTAAAAATATGAATGTAAATTTTAAAATATACCTACTTTGGGCTAGCAAAATACACTATTTAGTTAAGTCAAAATATGTATTTAATCTGAAATTACGAATCACCTATATTTTAAATATTTCGATTTATCTTACCAACATTAACTAGATTGTAATTATTTTTGACATAAAATACATTGATGGTAGGGTGTAACCAAAAGTGATAGATGACGTAAACCATTAAGCCGATACCATCAGTCATCGTTCGAGTTGACCACAAACACGGCCCTGATTGTAAACCGCTAAATACAAACATGTGATATCAAAGAATAATTTATTTAATACACGTTTAATCTACTTATCTACAATTTTATTATTTTAGATTATGAAGGTTCCTTCTTTGATTCCTATGAATTATCTTCGAATATTATATTTATGGTTGTATTTTTTTCGAACTTTTTTTTAATTTTTTGTATAGTTCTGATAGCAATTTTACTATCAGAAACATTTGTTACAAATGCTTAGTTAAAAAAAACAGGGTGTGTCTTAAATACACACGATAGAAGTAAAACTGTTATAATACAGGGAGATATTTTATTGGCGCTTCGCAATGCGCAGCGCACGGTGGCGCTGAGGGCTATCCGGGCGTACCGGACGGTGTCCTCGGCGGCGGTTTTTACGCTCGCCGGCTCCCTTCCTTGGGAGCTGGAGGCAGGAGTTGTCGCCGCCGTATACGAATTCACGGCGACGAGGAAACGTAGTGAGGAGCCTCCGGCTCCCAGGGAAATAGGGGCCAAAAGGCAGGAGTTGCGGGAGGAGGCGGTAGAGCGGTGGATGAAGGACCTGGCGAACGCGCGCTTCGGAATGTAAACCGTCGACGCCGTCCGCCCGGTCCTGCGGGAGTGGATTGGGAGATGGGGCTACCTGTCGTTCAGGCTGGTGCAGGTGCTGACCGGACACGGTTGTTTAGGGTGGTACCTGCACCGGATCGCTCGCAGGGAGCCGACCGCCGCCTGCCATGAGTGCGGCGCTGAGAAGGATACCGCGCAGCACACTCTCTCTGAGTGTGTTGCGTGGGAGTTGGAGCGCCGCACTCTGGCGGCGATGGTGGGGGAGGATTTGTCGCTGTCGAGCGTGGTTTCGTCCATGGCCATGATGAGGAAGTCATCTCGCAAAAGGAGGCGGCGGAGAGGGCCCGCGAGGCGGACACCCTCAGTGGCCGTCCTCGCCAACAGAGGACCGGCAGGAGGAGGCGGCGCTTCGCCCAACTCCTCCTGCCACCGTAGCCGGACCTGGGGGATGTAGTCGGGGGGCTCATCCCCTTATTACACAGGTCCGGCGGACGAGGGGAGGCAGCTGGTGTGTACCCACCTGCCTCTCTATAGGTAGGAGCCCGGCGGCCACCTTCCGCCGGGCGGACTTTTGGGGCGGCTATCTCCCCCGGGAGGGTGGGTATCCATAAGGGATTTCCCCACGTTGATACTTTACTGGAATAAATATAAGAAACAGCTGACTTCATGCTATGTTCCCTAGCGGTCACCCATCCAAGTATTGACCGCACCAGCAATTGCTTAACTTCGATGACTGGACGAGAATCGATGTTTTCAACACTCTACTCGACACCGTGTTTACGCCTTTTTTTCGTCGCACAAAACGATTGCTGATTAGAATTTCAAAGCCCTCTCATAATAAATTTTATTTCAATAAACTATGTTTTTTATAGTAAATTTATCATGTTTCTGGTAAGATTTTCTTTTAACATTGTAACGCCTACTTAATGCCTTTAGTAGAGGAATTAAAAAAAATCGAATACAAAGTACTCTAGTACAATATTCCTGCTTATAGAAGCACGGGTTGAAGCTATTCGACTGCTTAATAATATTTGTTTTCCGTGGAACATCATGTCCATTTTTACGTGAACGAATTCTGACTTGTAATATTTTTTAAGATAATGGGTTAGAAAACTCACTTGCTTCAGGAGCTAGACTAGTTCCTTGTTTGATAAAAGCACTGTAGACAAACCAGAAACTAGGTGACAGCGGTAACGTTCCTTCATTATCACGCATTAATTTTGCACGCAGACGAGTAAGGAGCGTTATGCAAGGACCAAAAGAAATGACTGATACCAGTATTAAATACCTAGAAGATTTAAAAATAAGTCATGATATTCGACTGGTTTCACCTGTGGAATGTTAATTAGATGTCTGCAGGTTCGAACCTCGGCATATTCTGTAGGTGGTTTAGCCACACTAAAGCGATTACTGGCTTCGGCATTAATGGGTTGGTTGCCCGGGGTACACCCTCTCACAGATAACCGATATGAAGTAACAGTGCTTGCATTGTTGTGTTTCGTTCGGTCAGTGGGAGCGCCAGAAGACCACCCCTTTTCTGCTCCTTCCCCAAACACAGGCTGGCAACGCACTTGCGACTCCTCTAGTTTTGCTAGTACCTATGGACGGTGGTGATCACTTAAAATCAGGTGATGCACCTGTTCGTTTACCTCCTATGCAATAAAAAAGAAATAAAGCAATAACGTTGTTAAAATTCGCACACATTTACCAATTGAAATTGGTAACACGACGTGGTCGACGATGAAGGAAAACATTATTAGAAAACCTGAACGTGAGAGATGTTCTCGCAGTACCACCGTATGTGTGAAAATATAGAACCGTAGATTTCTCGGAGTGTGAAATCGCCAATACGTCGTGGTTTGGCGTGATGACTGTACCCATATCTTCCTTCGGGAAGAGGCTTATGCCCGACATTCTCTTACAGGGCGATGTATAAAGATTTTTTTTTATTTTGCAATGAAAACGCTGTTGACCTGGAAACTATTAAGACGAGCGCTGAAGGCACTAAGCCGATTTAGGATGTTTGGGCGAATAACTCAAGGGTGCACGGCACACCTCGGCTTGGGCTGTCGTCTGTTTTGTGCAAAAATCGCGACCTATCTGAGCTAACCTAAGCTAAGCTATCTAGATATACGTATATGAGTTATTGAAACATACATGTGTACCAAGCATGCGTGCCTCAACAACTCCTATATGTATTTTAAGATATAGAACAAGATGTAGATGAAGTCTCAGTGAACGTTTAGTATGAGAGAGGAATGCAGAGAGGTGAAACTGTAGTATAGTGGCAGGATATTGCTGAAATATCTACTGACTGTATTGATGAAGCTTAATGCTGTGAATTGGATTCCCAAACAAGACAATTATTTCTGTGATATACGCACGATTATTTTAAGTTAAAATGTACTTATATTCATTATATGAGCTTGTATGTTTGTGTTTGTCGCCACATAGGGTTCCCTTTTTTTTATTAAATTTAAAAATCTCATTAGGTTAGACACTACTCCAAGTTGACATTTGTCTAATAAGTATTCTCAAGCGGCATTCAAGATATATATTCCTTTCTAGGATTAACATACTACCATTCTCCAACTATTTCGTAGTTTAAGATTAGACTACCTTATAAAAATTATTTTCCCTTAATTTCTGGCTTCTGTATTTAAGCAAAATTTATTTAATACCAATACATACCAGACTAAGTTATTGAATGGAGCCAAAAGTCCTGAACCTGTAGCTGACTCCTTGGGCCTTTTCAACATCATTATCCACGTAGCAAAGTCTAGGTCATGTGAAAATATTACCATATTTTGAATAATTCCAAATTTCGGTAGGAATGCAGCCACCATGTCTATTTGCTAATAAGGCAAACATTTTATTGTTATTTCTTCAAAGTGTATTATAATATTTATAAAAGAAATGAAATCCATGAATAAAAGCTAATCAAATGGTAGCATAATCATCAAAATATATTTCATGATGTATTCGGATAATAACTGACAACTATGATAGATACTATATAATTATGCACAATAATTTATTACTAGTGGACGCCCAGTGGTCGACATTCGACCATAGTTCATTTATCTCTTAAAGTTTGAACTTTATTAGGGTTCTTTTGTCCAAGAGTATACTTCTACAATCAAAGGTTTTCATCATGGCTACTCAGTTGCTTACCATTTCTCTAAACAACAATTGAAACTAATTTTAAATTTGAAACAAAAAATCAGGCGATTGTGTAAGGTGGTAAGGCTCTCAAATTCGAAGTAAACATAATTATACGAAAATAAAGAAATATATCGCAACTCCTGACACAATTATCAAATAATTTTACATAACAGCATTGGTCTTTCTGGGTAATATTGAATTATATGTAGTCTGTACATTGTGAGGAATAGTGATATGGCCAGTATCTTCGTTTGGAAATGTAATGGATACACAATAGAATCATATGATTAATCCAAAACAAAGACGTTTTTAATTCTATTTTTGGGGCGTGTTCAATGTGAAATTACAAATAAAACCATACACTGACTTTGCAACCGAAACTTTTAATGTCCACTTCTGTCGAGGAAAAAATTTGTATCTAAATGACAACGAAAATGTCGCTGTTTTTGTAAAAGGGCCAGAGACAATTTTTATGGCCAGCACGCTACACTATCATAAACTATTGAAAATGAATTCATGCTTGTTCAAAATTTATCATCAACTGTAGTAAATATTATTGCTACATCAGGTTAACCTGAATCATTGTAACGGCGGAGATCTAAGTCTTAGATTACTTTCATTAGCAAACACATTTTCTTATTTTGATTTTACAAAGTATTTTTTGGCTGGTTTTTTCTTTGAATCATCATTTAAAGTGAGTTCACCATGAAAAAATACTAAACATTAAAATATTGACATTGACTTTGGTAGTATTATTGCTTTACTTTTATGACAACATCAATCAATATCACTACTAAAGAGAAAACAGTCCTGTCACCTAAAAATATGACATTCAATAAGACGAAACATAATAATTATTATTTCAGTGTTTCTATAAATTTAATAAAGATACATTATTCATAAATTATTTATTAATGAATATTATAAATTAACACAATATATTATTATAAAATTAACCTACAAATTGACCAGTTCATTTAAAGGGCATATAAGGGACGCAACATCACTCATGTTAAAAAAAAAAAACATACAGTCGAATTGATAACCTCCTCCTTCTTTTGAAGTCGGTTAAAAATATTGAAAAGGTAGGTAATTGGAACGTAAGAATAAAGTGAAAGATCTGTCAAACTGTCTTCTCCGTTTACATGTGTGTATATGTTGTGTAAAATTCGAGTAGTAGTGTGAGTAGTGCATATTTTAATTAATTTAATGTACTTCTAATGCATTTTATCTAAAATAAACAGCTTTCTGCACTTCTCCGCCATATAAACTTTAACTATGCCAAATTTCAAGTTCACCCGTTGACGGGAAGTAGGTTAAAAAGGGGTACAATTGTTTTGCTCCACGTATTAATATATACATATCATTTACTAGCCTCTGCTCGCGACTTCGTTCGCGTGGAATACGTACACTACTAACACTAACAGGCTGCAGTTCTCAAAAGGAAAAAAACATCCCGATTTTGAAGCATTTTTCATATGTGCTCCGCTCATATTGGTGTTAGCGTGATGATATATAGCATATAACCATTTTCGATGAATGAGCTACATAACACTGAAATAATTATTCAAATCGGACCAGTAGTACCTGAGATTACCTCCTACAATGTCACAACATCACAACGTCACAAACTCACAAACTTTACCTCTTTATAATATTAGTATAGACTAGCTTTACCCACAGCTAAGCACGCGTTTTTAAAAATGGTATTAAAGAAATATAAAATTGTGAGACCTTGTATAATTATAGAAATGCTCTTTAAAACAATTGCAAGTACGACACGCACGCCACTTAAAGTAACATGTAGCGTATACATTAGATACCTAAATACTAACAGTGTATTAAATGAGGTTTCTCATCAGCAACATATTTGGAACCTTAACCCACCATATAACTATCTCAGTGCTTACTTACACTATATTACGAACTAATTAAACAATAACTTCAAATATTATTATAAAGATTTACATTTAATATACATTGCCATAATACTCGTAATTAAGATTTTGTGACAATACAAAACATAAACGCTTGTCTGTTCTGCAAGAAATGTTATTATGAAACTCTTTACGTTATACGTTTATGGCTTAAAATCTTATTGTAATATCGAATTGTCCAATTGCAAACAATATGCTTATAATTATTTCTTGAACTAGTAATAAAGAATGATTTGAAATCTTGCTAAGGCAGACAAAGTCGCGGATAACTGCTAGCCAAAAATAGAATAACGTCAATTACTTTTTATAAGGTTCACTATCTATCAGTGATAGTCCCGCGAAAATAGGTCTAACCATTTTGGAGAAAGCACTGTAGGCGAAGCCACGGTTAACAGTTAGTATAAGTTAAAATTGCCTTAATTTCTTTTTATAAAGTTCGCTATCTACAAGTGAAAGTCCCGTGAAAATCGGTGTAACCGTTATGGAGAAACCACTGTGGGCTATGTCACGGTTAACTGCTAGTATAAATTAAAATTACCTAAATCACTTTAAAGGTCTGCTATCTGCCAGTAAAAGTCTCATGAATATTTGTCTAACCATTTTAGAGATAGCTCTACGGGTGAAGCCACGGTTACCAGTTAGTATAAATTAAAATAGCTTGAATTATTTATTATAAGGCCAGCTATCTGGAAATGAAAGTTTCTCTAAGATCAGTCTAACCGTTTTGGAGATAGTACTGCGGGCAAAGCCACGGTTAACAGCTAGTCTAAATTAAAATAGACTGAATTACTTGCCTTGACGTTCACTATCTGTTGGTAAAAGTTTCGTGGGAATTAGTCCAACCGTTTTGGAGATAGCATTGCAGACGAAGCCGCGGTTAACACTTAGTCTAATTTAGAGTAGCTTATGTCACCCGCTATAATTTCAGATATCTGCCAGTGAAATTCCCGTCAAAATCGGTCCAGCCGTTTCAGAGATTACCCGGAACAAACAGACAGACAGGCCAACAAAAATTTTAAAAATTGCATTTTTGTTATCAGATGCGTGTATACTTACGTGCCCAATCAGTGAAAAAAAATTATTTTGCTGTTACATACAGACACTTCATTTTTATTATATGTATAAATATTATAGATATATAATAATCCGCAGTGGGAGAACAGTTAAGAACATCTCCCTATTCTGTTTCTTAGGCGATTTTCAGTTTTTTTTTTTATATAGCAGCTATTAGCGAGCTTTAGTTGTTTTCAATAAAAACATTTGAAAAAGGTTTGTTTTTTCCCTATGGTCGTATTTCGATCACTGCAGGAGAATTCATGTTTATAAATCAGGAGAAATATTCGGTAATTTGACATAGAATACTTTCGTAAATTAAAAATATATTTATTTGATATGATGTTTGGAATGCCCACTACTTACCTATCTATATCAGGTGAAAGTTTAGACCGTAGCAATATTAATATAAGATACTATGCACTCGATTCTCGTTCTAAATCAATTAAAAAGATAGGTGTTTAATATTTTACCTAATTATCTAGAAAAACACAAAAATTATACTCAATCCTCTACGCGTCTTTGTTAAAGCATAGTGTCAGCGACTGCCGGGCGAAGTGAAAGTGAAGCGTGAGAAACGCGGGAAACATGACCAACTAACAATGGATAATATTTCGAAGCATGAACGATAAAAAAAGGTTTATTGTCCGTTTTATTATAGAAGTTTATTAACTTCGGGTCATCTCTTGCAGCTTTCGGCACCGGTCATTGTATCTAGGCTTATTACGTTTGTATGCATACTTTTGAATGTCTTAGAACAAACTTTAACTAAGATTATCTTTGTTGTTTATTAATATTTGTTTTGACATTATTTTATATGTTAAATGAAACCATATCTTAGAATAGTTTAATCGACTAACCTATGACCTGGTATAAAAGCAAAATCAAAATATCCTTTATTCAATTTAGGCCCTGAAAAGGCGCTTATGAAAGTCAAAGCTACCATCGGTTCGGAAAACAACTCAATTATCGAGAAAAATCGGCAAGATACCCGACCTAATTTATATCTTCATGTTATATATTTTTACAAAACATAAATAGTTATATTTGTTTTTAGTGGGTACACAGAGAGGGGCGTTATTTCCTGAAGGAATAAAGAAATACCTACTATGAAGTATAAAGGAATAATGTAAAGTGTTTGTAAATTATTAGTACGGATATATGTAACAGCCATTCGAAATTTTTATGTAATATAATTCAACTTACGCTTGTATTAGCTAGACCCACGATGGAGTCCTCAGGGTTATTGCCTCCAAATTCAAAGTTCTTCTTAGGCGTTATTATTTCAAAGGTAAAGTTAAATTTCTTCTGCAATATGTCTATCAAGACGAACACAACTCCTTTACCTATCAGCGTACCGTTTGCGTCAGTTTCCACCCAACTCAATGGATAATTCTAGAATAATATAATTGGAAGTCAAAAAAATTAAACATCTTATATGAAAGATTAAAATAGGAATTAGCTCATCTTGAAATATAACGACTCAGTTACGAACACCCACACACCAGGATTGTATATATAAAGTTGTCTTTACATATAAAAACTTACCTTATATGTCCCTATTTTCAGATGTTTCCCGTTAATGTTGTCGACTAAATCTAATGTTTCTTTCTGCTTCCGTGACAGCTGTGCATCTAGTAAAAATATATTTAAAATAATAATTTGAAGAATGCAGTTTGTAATCAAACAAAATATAATGTAGTATAATAAATATGAACGTCTGTAACGGAGTTGTCTATAATATTTATGACTACATTTAACTACAGATTAATGGATAATTAATCTCCTTAGTGAGAAGATCTCCTTAGTGGCATATTTTTTTAATGTAATCTCAAGAAGCTTTCCCATTAGAGAAAATAATGAGTATTACTTATGTTAATATGACTTTATGTTTGCAGTACTTGTCAATGATCAGATTTTTAGTTATGTTATTTGTTCTTATCACTAAAAAGCAATATCTACAAGCAAACTCATTTTCAAATAATATTTGATTATTTAGGTTAATGAAATAAATGCTATGCTTTTTTTTTAAATGCGTTTTAAATCCGGATATATATCGTTATTTCTGTTTAACAGCATACCTAGATAAGGGTTGTCGTAGATCGCGCTACAAAAAGTCGCGTTACATATAGAGGATAAAATGAGTTCTAGGCCGGCCATGTTCGGTAATGATGGTCGCCGTCGTCCCAGTTATTTGTTAGTCCATGTTCGAATGCCGTGAACTCACTGTTCACAGTCGCGATGATGCGCTACCTACGACATGTCAACCGGCAGCCTACTCATTCTATTATAATGTACGCAAGGTTAAAGTGGATAAGACTCATTAAAATTGTTAACAGGTTTCCACAGTGGGTCACACCACATCTTTTCCGTCGTACAATTTATAAACGCAGTGATGAACATGTTAACTGTTTCCAGAAAAATGCTATACAACTTGCAATTTTATTTGTGGTTACCTGCAATTCGTCAAGCAAAGATTAGTGTATACACATATATATTTACTGATCTTTGCGTAAGAAATTGTAGGTAACCACAAATAAAATTTCAAATTTGACGGCATTTTTCTGGAAACAGTTAACATGTTCTTTACTGCGTTTATAAATTACGCGGCAGTTTTTACCACCAATTACTTAACTTTAACTTGAAATGTTGTTTTTATTAAAACATGAGAGACAGGATAAAAAGTTTTCTAAATTATATGTAATTACTGAAATCTAATCGATTCAGTTGGATTTGGCCCTAAATATAGTTCTATTCTGTTCATTATATTTTTTTCGGGGTGTAAGGGGTGTCAAGTAACATCTTAAGACTTGAGACACCCAAGTCAACCTCACCTGCACGTGGTGCACCCTGCTGAATAACGAACGAGGCAATGGCGAAATCGGATGGTAGGGTTTTACAGCCCGACTGGGTCGCAACCACCATGCATATGGCGCAAATGCCCGTCATAGTGACTCGCTTCTGCGCGTCGCGTTTTGGGATCAGCCTGTGCATATCCAGTACCGGGTGACTTTCGTCATTATGGCCGGCGTGACAGCGGCGACCGGCGATGGATAATCTGTCTCTCGGTGGTTGCCGATGTTTTTGGATTGTACTATGCTTAACATCAGGCATAGTGCAGTCACTATGTCGTGCTTCGATAAAAAAATATATTATAAAATACACGCAAATGTTTTTTGAGAAATGTACATAAGACAAACAGGAAAACGTTAAAATCTGTTCATCAATATTTGCACATTACTTTATTTTATTTAAATCACTCATGTTTAAATACTTAGTGAAGAATATTCAAAAATATATTAAAAAAAAAAATCTCATATATCACATTTTTAAATAAACGGTAAAATACAAAATCCTTAAATGTAGATGTCACGTAATATATAATTCATGCACGCAGTTCACAGAATTGCTAACAATTTTAGGACACTGCAAGTTATAGGAACGAAACGACAGCGAATTTTCAGATATTTTAATAAACACACGTGGTGTTTTATGACTTTATACTTAAAATATTTGGTATTTTGATTAAAAAAATATATAAAGTAAACGTATTTATTTAAGTAAGTATTTTCTATACTTTCATCTTATATGAATACATTTTTATTAATAGGTTTTAAATATTTTGATTAGATTATAGCAAATGTTATGACGACATTATTTAAAACTATTATAAATTTTGTACCAGTTAGACACGAGACCAATTAGTATTGCATGGTAATCCGTTCTAAATTATTCTTACAATTTTAAATGTCTTATTCATCGACAATCTATTTTAAAATCCATTATAATATTTGCACCGAAAAGACGAACAAATTTAGAGGTGACAGAGTTAGTTAGGCAGAGCGTTCAAAATTTGAAAGTTAAAATGACTTTTAAACTTCTATAAAAAGAATATATGTACTCGTGTCCATTGTAGTCAATTCTAAATTTAATTACTCTTCAAAAATGAAATATTGCTGCCGGATATCAATACTAAGCTAACACTAGACAACTCATTAAGTATGCTAATGGTGTGTTGGTACAACAAATTACATAAATTGTCATGTATGATCAATGTGTGTTACAAAAGGGTAACGTAATAACTGTTGACGTTCTTATCTACCTTACCCCTAAATATAACTATAGTTTTACATAATCATGGCTACGAATTACCTAGTTTTAAAATTTAATGTTAATACTATTATTACGACTATATTAGATGTAGTAGGCATGATTAGGGTTATTCATATATTATTCTTACATAAAACCAACAAATGATCTTTTAAAACGATAATATAATACTTTGCTTTTGTGTAATATGTAAAGAGTAATACATAAAATGTATTAACTTAAAGTATTATCTTTATATATAACTAGAATGTTAATCTAACGAATCTCTACTTTTTTGGGGTTTTAGTGAAAAAAAAAGGTTGTAAATATCTTAGGATAAGTAATATGGTATATTTCAATCATTTTTCGAAATGTTTGTCTGTTTGTTTGTTTAACGCGTCACTGCTATAGTACTGCGTTCACCATAAACCCTCAAGCAAGTAGCCATAAACCATATCCTCGACTAACATGTAGTCATGGTTTTATTAAAATCGATCCACTCTATTAAAAGTTACTGCAATTTTAATGACGACGCGACTTACGTACGAGAGAAAAGTAGATAAGGAAATGGAATTAATACATTCAGATGATTTTATTAGTCATTGTTTTTTACATTAGATTTCACGAGGAGTCGCGGGTACAGCTAGTGCAATAATAAACTGTAAAACTTTTAATTTGTTTCCTGAACTTATGTTCCAAAAATTGATTGCACTTAGGTTACGGAGAAAACAACAACAGATTTTTCTGAACCCTGTGTCTGTTGGAAAACGCTAATATCTAAAACTAAATTCAAGCGTATTTAGGGGCGACAGGTATGCCTTATATTACATTAAAATCTGGTCGCAGAAAAATGATTTGTCTTTTTAATTTAAGGCTTCTAGAATTCATTAAAAAAACAAAAGATGGCGTTTTTAATGTTTTGTTTTAGATCAACATTTCGTATATAAGTAATACAATATCAAACTTAAGGTACTCTACAGTGTAAAAGTCCTCATCTGATTAAAATTAAAATATTTAGATATATAAAAAAAAAACATATACTATGCACTTATTTTAAGCCCATTTACAATCTGTCTACAAAGATTGCCTTTCGTTGGTTAACATACTGCTGCATATATTTGAATAATTTATTACTTAAAATTATTACTATTATTATTTTTTTTTAATGCCTTTAAACGAGCAATTCTTGTATATTTTTATATTTGTATATATTCAGGATCTCAGAAACGGCGTCATCTATTTCCATGAAACTTAGTATGTAGGTAGTTTCGGGGATGATAAATCGACCTAGCTAGATTTTATTCATCGAAAACTTTGAAAGGATATAGCTAGAATATAAAGGTAAATTTCGCCGCTGCTGTCAAAACAAAAATAGCTCAGATGGAAATCGGTTGCTTCGAAAATCAGTGTAACTACAGTTCAAATCCGAATGACAGCTGAAGAGATAATTTTTTTTTACATTTTCTTTATAAAAAAATGTTAATTTTATAAGCCAGATTTTTTTAGATTTATTTTAATTTAGTTTGTGCAAAAAGGGTCGACGGTTTCAGTCCATGAATATGCCAAGGTTGCCAACATGTTAGGTTTTCTGCTAAAACTGGTGATTTCGGCTCTCCGTTTAGTGAAGAAATAGTACTTTAAGTGGCTGCTGAATTTTCTAATGGTTATTATAAATAGAATTAATTTTCATTTACTCGAAAAGACGTATCTTAACTACACACTCCTGTAAAAATATATGTCAACATCATGTCAGGAGGATTTAATTGCAAGTGTATTTGCAGTATGTAAATAGCACTGAAGTTGACTCATTAACTTTTGCATATGTAGTAGTTTAGAAATTGGAAAGAACTCGTGAACAAATACGATACATGGAGTAGGAATTCACTGAATTTATACAATTTCTACCTAAAAATGTTATATGAGGAATCATCGCAAATAAGGAAATATAATGAGTGCCATGGACTTCTCCCGTCACTTGTATCTTATAGGTTCCATGAAACGATATATGCATACGAATAGTAGTTGATCTAATAATTAATGGTGCTTACTTGTTATTCATTAACTTTATGTTGATTTATTGTTTACTTATATAAAAAGTTGAAATATATACAAATATACCTTTTATTTTCTTCTATTTCAACCAACAAAAAGAACCTAGCGGAGACTGTAGGTTATGATATGTGCACTATTTTTTACTTGAGGCTTTCGAAGTAACATTTGGTGGATAGCAAGTTTAATCTTTGGCAACATTGCTTTTTTATGACAGTGTCATAGATCGTAAACGTCAAATAAATGTAAATTGTTGTTAGAGGAATTCATAAAATATTATAATAACTGATTTGTAAAATGCGGGATATAATCTTATCGAATTGTGAAAAAAATTTCATACAAAAAATAGTCTCTGAAGGACATGTAAGATGTAATCTTATTTTCAGTAATAAGAAAATGTAAACCTTACTTATTTTCATGCTTGTATTTCATTGTTTTCAGCGATTAGATGGAAGGAACTATAATGAAAGTCGGAAATTAGACATAGCTTTTGGATCCGATTATGGAAGCTGCATTGTGTCCTTAGGGGAAACTAAGTATGTGGTGAGACCAAATTAAAGCACATTTTTTTTAAACCAGTAGCTGATAACATCATTTACATATTGCGGTTGAATTAAAACAATTTTTCAAGTTTATGTCGTCAAAATTGTTAAATTTATGTTTTGATAAATACTAGTTGTTATTTTTAGAATAGCAGGAAATAGTAATAAAGAACAATGTTAAGGAGGTAGCTTAAGGTATTATATTTTTCAGATAGAGCCACAAAGAGCTCATAATTAGTAAAATTATACGAAAATTACTCCGTTTTAATGACATTACACATTACTGTGTTAATTAGAGTATACTCATTATGCTGTATCAAAGATATATTTTTTTACAAATGCATCTTGAAGTTATTGTTCATGAAAAATTATCCTATTAAAATGGTAGCCCTTAATTTTGATATTAAAGGGTGCCTCAATGTGATTTTCCATATGATTACAATCAGCTTTTTTAGATTTCGATTTTTTTAGCTTCTAAACAGGTTATTGAACATTAAGGCCAGAGCATATTCTTGTAGGAAATAAAATGCTCTACAAATAGGGTCTTTTGGAAAATCTTGATATACATGCTTCCTCAGAAGTTATTAAAGCTTAAAGTTGAACTTAATTAATTTTGCTGTATTACTTTTACAAAATATATGTTATCAAGACAATATATAAATTGTACATTTTGATAAGTTCCCACATTTAGAACATGCTTTTATTCATTTACATTAGGACAGATACCTCATATTTGTAAAATCTTGGCTATTTTGTGATTCTTGACTTTCTCTTGTTATCCCTATAAATAAAATAATAGAGGGAATCTGTTGTATTCACATCATGCTAAAACTAGTGTATACAATTCAATTATTTTGTTTGGGTTGTTACATATTTGAGTTTTCTTACTGTGTAGAAGTAGTACAAATAGAATGGAGCGCATGCTTAGGATAATGCTGATAAAGGGAATCAGATAATTTTTAAATACAATAGTAGCAGTGAAAAACTTAAAAAAATTGGTTTGAACTTAATTAAAACGATGTCTTTAAAGATATTTAAGTTGTTGTATAAAGAAACAAATTACTAAATGTTACCATACAACTCTAGTTGATTATATGTTATATTTTCAGAGTGCTCTCTCAAATTGCTTGCGAAGTAACTCAGCCTAAACAAATACGACCCAATGAGGGTATTCTATATATAAATGTGGATATAACACCTATGGCTGCACCACAGTTTGAAGCCAACAGACAGACTGATTTTTCTGTTTATTTAGTAAGGCTGCTAGAGAAATGTATTAAGGATTCTAAATGTATTGATCTGGAGACATTATGTATTGTAGTGGAGGAAAAGGTAATATTTTAATAAGTATCTATTTAACTTTTTATATCTATACTATAATATTATAAAGAGTACAGTTTGTGAGGTTGTAGGGAGTAATATGAGGAACTACTGATCTGATTTGAAAAAATTTTTCAGCGTTATATAGCTCATTTATTGAGAATGGTTATATGCTATATATCATCACGCTATGAGCAATAGGAGCGGAGCACCAATGAGGAATGTTTAAAAATTGTTTTTTTTTTCTATTGAGAGCTTCTGCTGCATGTTAGCATTAGCCCAAAGTATCTATTCTACCCAAAGTCGCGGGCAGAGGCTGGTATATAAAAATGTTTTTGAACAAGTCAACATCAATAAAAGAATTGATGAGGTTAAATAGGTAACAAAGGTCTTTAATGTTACTTTTGTTCCCAAGTTATGTTTTATTACTATGTTGTAAAAAAAGGCTATATAAATTTATTGAAAATCATAATAAGTCCATCAAATGACTCCTCAGATCTAAATGGTAATGTGTTCAGACAGTGTCTGTAGGGCTGTGAAGCAAGTCCTAGCCCTATATATATTCTTGGATGTTCGTTTATGGGAATAAAGTTGTTTGTAGTATGTTTTGATTATTTTATTATATTACAGTGGTGTTGTAGTGCAACCTTATTGAATGCTTGTTTGCAACGGACAAATTAATTATTCATTCAATATAATGTTAATATAATTGTGCTGATGCATACATAATATCCAGGGCAACATACAATGTATGTAATAGTGTCAATTAATGTAGGCTTGAAAAAGAATTGTAGCTGTAAAGGATAGAAAACATAATAATAAAGGTATAGAATGATGCTAGGACTTTTTGTAATACTCACTTGGCTAATTACTAACATAGGTTGAAAATCTGTTACTAAGCATGGATAGTTGTTCTAGCAATTGCATTTGAGAACCAATTGTCAGCTATGTTTAGTGTTATACCTTCTTAAACCTGATGAGGCATGTAATAACAGATGATATTGTTGCCAAATGTTAAAGCCTATATGTAAATAGAATATGATAATAATTCCAGGTTTGGTCACTCCGAGTCGATATCAAAGTGTTAAACCATGATGGAAATGTAGTAGAATGTGCCAGTATTGCAGCACTGTGTTCTTTAGCTCACTTTAGAAGGCCTGACTTCACTCGAAGTGGTGACATTGTCACTATTCATACAATGTCTGAGAAGGATCCTATACCTACTGTTTTATATCATTATCCAGTTTGTTCCACATTTGCAATATTTAATGGGGAGTAAGTATGCATGTATCTTTAATACAATTTATATACCTGTGTATAAGTTGCTACTATAACTCACATTTATAATAAAGAATGTAAATCTGTGGCTGTAATTGTGGAATTTCGTGAAATAAATTGTTGCAGGTGTCTAGGAATAAGTACTTAAATAAATTTCAATCATTTTTAGAAAAGTCTGTCTGTCTGTCTGTTTTTATGAACATGCATCACTGAGAAAGTACTGGGTTCACAAGAAAACCTTACTAAGAAAATCATAAAGCATATCTTCGAGAGTAACTTAGTCTGCTTCTTTAAAATAAGTCCACTTTATATCGAAAGTTATTGTAATTTAAATTACAACTTGAGTTAAGTGCGAGAGTTAAGATTAGTAGTCTATAGTAATATTATAAAGCTGGAGGGTTTGTTTGGTTGAACATGCTAATCTCAGGAACTACTGATTTGGTTTGAGAAATTCTTTCAGTATTAAATAGCTCATTTATCGAAGAAGGCTATATATCATCACAACCTTAATGTTAAATAATGTTTCAAAATGGTTTTTTTTTTCCTTTTGAGACCTTCCACTGCGTGTTAGCATTAGCCCAAAGTAACTATTCCACACAGACGAAGTCGCGAGCAGAAATTATTTTATAATATATTTCCAGTATCTTAACATGTCCCGTGCCTTGTGTACCACCAGTGGTACACATTAAACAATATTCAGGTCCTTGGGCAAACATGTGACACCAAGTGTGATAACAGTATAGTAGTCTGACAAAATTTAAGATTATATTTAAAGTAACAAGGTTTAAATATGTATATACAGATACATACAATTTTAAACCAAACTAAGAGACTGCACATTACCCCCATAAAAATATGGAGCAGTTCAGAAAAATAGTAACTGTCAGTAACAAAGTTCTATATAAAATAAATTAAACCAATTAAGTTCTGATTGTAAGCCACTGAGCTAAGTTAGAGTGACATATTGAGACAGAAATTATAACAAACTAGCCTCTGCCCGCGACTTCGTTCGCGTGGAATAGATACACTAACACCAACACGGACACGCAGCAGTTCTCAAAAGGAAAAAACATCCCGATTCTGAAACATTTTTCATCTGTGCTCCGCTCCTATTGATCTTAGCGTGATGATACATAGCCTATAACCATTCTCGTTGAATGAGCTATATAACATTGAAAGAATTATTCAAATCGGACCAGTAGTTCCTGAGATTCACAACCTCCTCCCTACAACGCCACAACATCACAACGTCACAAACCCACAAACTCACAAACTTTACCTCTTTATAATATTAGTATAGAGTACAAATAACGTTTTATATATTGGACAATACTTCATCTTTATTTAAATAAAGAAGAAATTTTTAACTTTAAAACATTAGAAAATAAGCTTTCTAATATGTCTATAGTTTTCTGACAAAATGAGCTGATCAATCTTAGGTTGCATCTCAGCTATAGTTAATGAGGTTTAGAGTAAAGCATACATATGAGTTAGTCAAATTTCTAAAATTCACTACTTCATTATTCAGACTTTTTATACTGTAAAAATATTTTGTACCTAGATCGACATGATAGGTGTAACATATATACTAAAATCGGAAATATAAACATTTTTCATCTGTCTGCTTCACACGGAAATGTCCCATTTATAATAGTACTGAAGATGTGTATTAACAGAATTTGTTTAGAAAAAATTACAGATAGTATACTGTTCATGAACCTTTACCTTAATAGTTGTCCGGTGAAGTAGTTATTACCCTGCTAGGTCAATAGCTTAGTCAATTCGAGAAAAAAAAACTTTACCTCAGTATGTGAATTCTGGTATATGATTAGAATTTTTTTTTTTTCGAAATGACTACGGTATTGACCCAGCACGGTCTTAATAGCTTCACCGGACTACTAAGGCGAGCGCTTAAGGCACTCAGCCGATTTTATTTTGGCAACCAGCTCAAGGGTGCACGGCACACCTCGGCTTGGCTGTTGCCTGTTGCATGCAAAATCGCGACCTATCTTAGCTAACCTAGCTAACTATTCATATATGTATGAGTTGTTGAAACGTATATATGTACCAAGCATACACACCTCAACAACTCCTCCATATATTTATTATCGGAAAATTGAGAGTTTTTCAGTTCGATAAGGGAAAAAAGTAAACCCTTCCACTTTCATGTGTAAGCGTGTAGGCATGCATGTGTGTGGGGGTGATCGTGTAGTGTTGTAGCGGTGACGTATATTTGTGTGTCACCTTATCGCGCAAGCAATGCACTCATTGCCGTGGGAGGCCTAATCGGGTGTGGGAGCTAAATTAACCCCCAGACCACGGCGGCGTGATCTGTGGTTACGCGGGCGTGGGCGTGAACACGCTCTGTTTCGTGGACAGGCTGGTACTGATCGTTCGCTGACGTGATTGAATCAGGAAGGTCGGTAAAAATGTGTCGCGGACGTCTTTTATAACGCGCAACGTTAGGTACGGGTTCATAGTTTGCGGCGGATACCACTAACGGACTGGGATGATTCGCGGCTTTTTCAAAATAACTAATCGTAAGTGATTTTACGTACGTCCAGATAGAAAGGATTTCTAGATCTCTATGGAGATCGACTCTCCGGATGTACCACGGGGCACCGGTCACTTTACATAAAACACCATTTTGGAGAACCTTATCAAAGTTATCTTTGGACATATGCGCAAAAACGGGGCAGCTATATGTCATCACGAGACGGATACACGTCTTGTACAAAGTGAGCTTGTGTCTGACGGACATCTTACTCTTATGACAAAGCAACGGATGGAGGCGACCCAAGACCATAGCGGCTTTGTTTCGCACTCTGTCTATATGTGAACTGAACTTTAAATGTCTATCTAATGTAACACCGAGATGTTTGACCTCTTCGACCCAATGGATATCTATTCCGTATAGCCTGATGGGCTCAAATTTATTAGCGCGGTGATTAGAAACTGATGGTGCAGATCTTTATATATGGTTGCTACATATCTTAAATTACTGTAAATAAGTAGCCCAATTAACTCAAGTTTAAAATACCAATATATTATCTATAATAATATATATTATCTATAATATATTACCAATACCCCTTATTTTTCTAGAATACAAGACTTATAATCACTACAACTAGTGTATTAAAAGTACAGTAACTAATAATATACTCTCATATATTCATAATAAATTATTTGTTTCCAGTATTCTGTTATCTGATCCCAATTTCATAGAAGAAACTGTATGTACTAGTAACTCAGAGGAAGGGATGACCACAACTGGGGCCATGTTGGTTGTGGGTATGAATCAGTACAAAGAATTGTGTTTGTTAGATTTGACTGGTGCAGCAATATTTAACACTAAGACTGTCCATAAAGCTATTCTGAGTGCTGCTGACAAATGTAAAAGTTATGTTGATATAGTGAAGAAAGCTATTGCCACTGACGATAATCTTCGGTAAGTGCTATAATTAATCTATAAGGGGTTTTCCCTAGTCCAAGTGTTTGAAATGTTTTTATTTCCTCAGTTTTGTTGTTTTAGTGGCCCTCAAAATAACCCTCCCTAGTAAAATTTGTTTTTTTTTTATGTAACTCATTGAAAAGACATGGACATCACTTTCTTAAAAATTGTGCAATTATTTTTTTTACTTATTTCTTTATCGAAAAATTGATCAAAAAACATTCAAAATCTTTTCTTATAAAGATTATGGAACTTTAAACTTAAAATCGAGTTTAAAAAAGAAATTGCACACTTTAAATTTAAATAATTAATAGCATAATTGATAAAAAAATAATTCACAGTCCTGTCTCGACTTTATTTTATTAATTTATGTGTCTATGTTATAAAGATTTCTATATTTGAGGACTGTCAACATAAGGATTGTATCGTTTTATTTTTCCAGTCAGAAACGAACAAAAATCAATTTCTCTGATATTATAACAACAGATCATAAGCTATCACTCAATAGAAAAGATCTCAGTATTTGTCTCAAGAATTTTGAGTTTGAAGATCTGACATTAAAAGATGAAGCTGAACAGAGTGAGGATGATGATGTGATGGATGTCGAACCTGAACCCAGTAAATATGATGGTCAGTTCATACTTTTTCTTAATGTCCATATGATGGTTAGTTCATACTATTTTTTATGTCAATATGATGGTCAGTTCATACTATTTTTTTATGTCAATATGATGGTTAGTTCCTATTATTTTTTTTGTATATCAATATGATGGTCAGTTCATCCAATTCTTTTTTGTGTCAATATGATGATGGTCAGTTCATCCAATTTTTTTTTGTGTCAATCTGATGATGGTCAGTTCATACTAATATTTTAAATGTCATTACAAGTCTTTCAGAATGGTACAGGTTGTGTTATATGCTTTAATAAATTATTGTCTATTTTTATATACGATTTTAGCCCCTTTAAAAAAGATCATACAAACATTTGTCAAACGCTACCTATTAGACTAGAACAATTAAACCAGATAAAGAATGCTACTATTTTCTTAATTTTTGATATCTGTATAGTAACCATCTAAAGAATGATAATTTTCTACAGTTTTTGTGATATTCAGTTCAATATATTTTGGGATAGAAGAAAGAAAAGACCTATCTAATTGTATTTTCTTGTTTGCCTAAAGCTATTTTTCTGAAACTAATAACATGTTTACTGGGTTTTTCGCAATCTAACTACGCTATTGACCCAGCAAGGTCTTAACAGCTTCACTGGACTAAGATTTAACTGTTTATATTTAAAGATAAATAAGTATGAAGTACTTTATTTAAGCTGAGAGCTACAGATTATTTTATTTTTCTGTGGTGTTTTAATTAAACGCGCTACTTTTCCTTATGCACAATAGTAATTAATATACAAAGTAACTAATTTAAATATTCGGTTAGTTATGAGTAAGTCATAAAGGATGTGGATTCACGATTTATGACAGCCTCAATCAAAAGAATTTTGTTTAGTACTTAAAGTTGACAAGGTAACGGAAATGAATCATATAAATGAAAATAGTTGTAATATAATGTATTTCATTGGGCTCATTATTGTTTCTTATTTTTTCAGTTATATCAGCAGTTCCAAAAACAGCAGAAATCGTCACACCGAAAGGTGCCTCGAAATGGATAGAAATATCATCAGATTCAGAAGATTCTATAAATTAAATAAAAACAATTTTTGTAAATTAAAATGTAATAAATTTACATTTTACTGCTATTATAATCTCTTAACAGTATCATTCGTACTAGCAATTGCATCTCCCTTTATTCAATTTGACACAGTATTTTATACAAATAAAGCTTAAATAATAGATAATAAATAATATTTCATACGATTGAATAGTGGCATGAGTAGAACTGGATTGCTAAATAAAAAGTCATAAATTCAAATATTTTAACAATACTTACACATTTTTCATTAAACAGATTTTCATTTTTTTTTACTACCAATATTCAAGGCCTTATTTTACTATGATATTCTTTTTTTCCAGTAAAGATTCTATTGTAGCTACAAAATGGACGAAAATAATTTAAAAAAAAAATGAAAACTTGTCTAATTCACTACATTTAAAAAATTCGTTAAATCATTAAAACATTCTGTAAATATACAGTATCATGAAGTAATATACTTCAAATCAGTAAAAGATTCTCAATCTATACTTCTATGAATCAGATAGAGTCTAGATTGAAAATATAAGATGACAAGCAGAGAACTTAATTGTACACTTATAATACATTAAAAACTACACACTTGATAAATTACATTCATAAAACACATTTATCTACACTGAGTCTGAATTCATTCCATTTTTCTGGTCTAGTTTATTCCCATTGGTTTTCACCATATATATAAAGTATGTCATAATCTCCTTTTCATTAACTGGTAACGACTTGAAGTGTTTCTGGATAGCCTGGAAACAAATATATAATTTATTTTAAATATTACATTGGTATTGTGTTGAAAATTATTTTATTACTATAATACAGATTATATACATTTTCTTCGTGTCCCATAATTATTGCATACTTTTATATTTATATATTAGAGTCAAATCAGTATATAAGTACAGTATATTATATTTTGGAATGATTAACATCCAAATTCTTCTCGTTTCACATTTTGATCATACAGTTACTTTTTAAAATGTGAGTTTTTGGCGGGATCTTAGGGGCTGTCATGTAGTGGATTTTGTATTTTATTCATAATCTTGTGTTATTTCAACTTTTTGTAAATTTCATCTTGTTATATTGAAATAATCATAAAACGCTTGTAATATTATTGTATTATAACATCCATTGAAACAAAACATTGATACTGGCAAGTACTTATGCGGAGCCAAAACAAGAAAAAGAAGAAAGTGTATATTGTAAGGATATTATATATATATGTACTAGATGACCCAGGTGTACTTCGTATCACCTATCTTAACGACATGAAACCTCTCCCTTGGCTAAAATGGCTGAAAATTTTGATCAGAAATACAACACAAAATGTCATAAACATTATATTTATAAATATAATATTCATAAATTTAAATAGTCATGTACATATAGCAAAATTACTTACATCAGCTAATTGTGCCTTATTCAAGCCTGGTCTTGTTGGAACTTTGTAGTGTCTCTTGTATCTCCTTAAAGTGTTTACTTGTAATTGTATCAAGTCTACTTCTGGTACATCCATCTCTGCTTCATTACTGTCATCCTCAGAGTCCTTAGGCCTTCTTTGTTTTGTTCTTGCACACTGTATCATAGTTTTGTGATGATCACAAATATATGTGTGCCTGGCCTGAAACAATGAGCATTTCAATGTCTTCATAAATTGATGTGATAAATTAACATACCTATTATAAGTAATGTGAAAACAGAGAATGCTATTAGATACTACATAGACAATAGGCTTACAGTAAATAACAGTCTTTCATTTAATAGTTTTTAGGTAAAAAAAAAACAATTTTATGAATATAATTACTAGAGAAAAGAGGTTTGAAACATACCTGACCGTCAATATTAAGTTTGAGCCTCCTTAACGCAACAGTTTTTTGTATACGCTTACTGTAAGAAGCGTTGCCCGCTGGCCGTCGGCACCGATCGCTGTCATCCACAAGGCAACATATTTGGTCGGAATTACCTCTAGAATCTTCTTCTCCTGTACTAAACCCGTTGTTCATTTGATACTCCCGTTGAATCATATATGACTAATGAATTAAACTTTCGTATTAAACTTCGCACCAGGCGACGGAAAACTGTACGACGTATTCACAAAGGTACACTCGATTGAGGTTATGATTTAGGAAAACACATAGCTTTTGCCGCAAACGAATCACATAAAAACATGACAGCTGATCAGTCTAGTCAACTACACATCAAAGTAGAAACAAGTTAAAAATTATTCCCTGCACATACGCAAGAAAATGTTCATTGTTAATCACAACAACTATCTGAAGTTCATAACAGATATTTTTTTTGTATGTACACTATCACAAGACACTATTAAGTCATTGAATATCAGAGTCTATATGTTTTATTCAAAATCCTAAACTGAAGCGATTTTTATTTCTGATTTTATAATATATACTACTTTCTCATCTGCACCGACCGATCGCTACGCCATTACAATACAAATGAAATGAGAAATGATTGATCGAATCATTCATTCATTGGTACCTGTTCCATTCGTTCATTCAAAACTCTAACCGTAAATGCACGATTATGACCGGCATTATTTCCACTATACATAGTGATCAATTTTGCACGTCAAGTGTGCAATCTGTAAAATAAAAACAGTTCGTTACGTGTAGGTGTGTGTAGATGCGATATAACATCGTAGCTATGTATTATAGTATAAACAAAAAATAAAGCTAACACCCGCGTCCCGGTTGGCTGCCTTATGGCGGGTTATTTGATATAGACCAATGGAAATGATCCGTCATTGACATCGCTTCTTGTATATTCATTACGCTGAACGCGAAGTTCCCTACGTAATAAGCGCTGAAATCGTGTGCTCGTTCGTAATAAACATAATAATACTTGGTGAGTTCTATTATTTCATAATAATATGATTGTTGTTTATGTGTAATTCTATTAAATGTACGCAAGATAAATACATATATGTAATGCATCAGATACTTATTTTAAATCGAAAGATTATTTATAGTTTTACATTCTAATTTTATAAGCAAATGGCTGCCGAGCCCCGAAGTAAGGTGACATCGTATATATACGTACTTTCTTACAACTGTGTGTACATAAAGAGTACGTGCCTAAGTATGTATACATCTCATTTATATACTACATATAAATTTGTTTATCAAGGAACAGAATCTTATTTGAGGTTGATTAATTGTTATACTGATTGTTATGTACGAATATAATAAGATTTATTACTAATGTAATGATTATTGTTGTTGACAAAAACATGTTTCTACTGTTTTGTACAATCGTGGAATAATATATCTAATTGAAATAGATTATTGTTTTGACACTAACTACTATTGAGTAGTTAAGTAAATTTTACGAAATATTATCTTAGACATACAAAAAAATCATTATTTATAAAACAAACAAGCAATTAATTTGCCATAAGGCCATTTTAAAAATAGTGTTGAATTGTAGTTTGCAGCGTTTTTGCACTGCAATGTTCAAATATCGATGACTATAGCAGGAGTATTGTTGATACCTATCAGATATAATACATCTTCTATTTCTCAATTTTTTATGTTGTATTATTTATTGTTTTTTACGTGTAGTAGTTAGTATTCGTTCATATTTTTTGTCGTACGTAAATATATATTGTCTATAGTTTTGTAAGCTAATATATTTTTCTTATACCTTGGCGATGAAAAATGTATAATGATTATAGGCAGATATTCATTCCTTGAAATTCTCGAAATATTTATTGTTGTTATAGGTTAATTGTATAAGTATGTGACGTCTTACGAGAGATCTCAATGCTAGTATGAAATTATAAGTTCAACCATCGCAGTCATGTCCACGGTAAGTTCTATATTTTTTTATATTGAGTGCATATAAATAGCTTGTAAATTTTTTTTCAAATAAAATTAGTTTCAGACGTACTCATTAGTTTAGTACTCATAACTTTACAGCTTTACCGGATGGTAAATGAATTAATAATATAGTTTTACCTATTAATCACTACGGTAATGTATGGTGAAAATGTAATAAAAGTTTTATTCATAGTTTGCGGTTTACATCTTGGATCAGTGGTGCCTGGCGTGAATCAGATGCGAAGATTCTTTTTTTATTTAATTGTTGTAAATGCAAGTGTTTCACATTAAAATATTATTTAGAGAGTATTTTCAACATATTGTTATACTAAATAAGTTTTCGTTTAAGATAAAAAGACATGTTTGCGGTTGATTAAAAACAATTAGAGGGATACATATATCTCTCGTTAGAAAATCAAATGTATGCCACATAGTCAGCAAATAAAACTATAATCCCCCTTTGAACTAGGAATGCACTGGTTTGCATCAATAGAATTGTATTGAAAAATACCTGTAGCTATTATTTTATGGATATATCCCAATCTTTTGAAAATAAAAGTTATTAAGATCTTACTCGTTAAATGAAATCGTGATATTTATTTTTTCAACAGTATTCATGAAGTTGTGCTATTTTTATAAAATTAGTAAATATCTACATTTCTTATATCTTGTATTTTGAAATTACTATTCTATATTACCATTGTTTCGTCTACTAAGAACTATATTTTATTTATTTACTTTTATAAATATTTTTAAAGTAATTGTAATATTTTTTTAAATTCTTCGTTGACACCTGATAATTCTGATACTGTGTATTAATTTAGAAATAAAGTATAAAAACTCCTGTATCCCGTTTTGGATAAAATTCCAAAAAAACTCAATTTTGTTATTAAAAATGAATTCATTGATGTACTATGATGTAAATAGAACGTCTATAATTACTATGTCTTTCAATTACCATAGTATTAATTTATATTTATGAATGTAAATTACATAAAAATTGAGTAGATAGTAAACTGCAACGAATGACTGTGTATCAGCCCAGGCTAATTAATGAAGACTCAAATAAATATATATTTCGTAACATGTGACTGAATTATATAAACGGTTTTCTTTCTTTGTTTTTCTGTATGAGATGCCAATACTTAAAGATGGTTTATTCGATCCCGCTCTGGAATAATGTGTATGAATGTTAGAACTAACGAATGTGGAAATACCGTTTCCACTAAGAAACCTATCAAAAATATAGTTTATGCCGCTTTATTATTTTGTATAATGTAGGTATTGTGTTTATAATTATCTATACATGCGGTTATATATCTATAAAATAATTTGTTAAAAGCGGAGAATAGATCTATAAATATTATGTCATCGGTTTGCTTTTAACCACAGTTAGGTACATTTAATTACACCAACATTTCCATGTATCATACAATAAGTAAACGTTCTGAAATTAAAAAGAAAATCGATTTAAGATAAAAATCAGAATTAGGAAATATCCCACTATTACCCGGGTTACAAGATTACATCACTCAATACATTGTGGATCCTGTTGTACGAGTTAAATCCATTCCTTTAAAGACTTTACTTAAATATTTAAATACTACGTTCTATAATTCTATTATCGTTATCTTCGTCCCTTCATGGTAACTTGAACATAAACGTCGACGTTCCTTTATAGTGAAGTGATTTGTGGCCAAAATGTTCAATTATTCTAGAATATTTCATAAGTCTTCATATTATTATACATATATTCATCATCATATCATTCATATATTTATATTATTTCAAATAATACGCACGAAAATTAGTTCTTTGAATGAATTATTGTGTTGTTATGCTGATAACAATGAAATACACTTTAAATTCTTTCATAGTATTAGCATCCATTTATAAATTGCCTTATATACTAAAAGTAACAGTAATTGCGTCGAAAGCCTTGATTTCTTATAATAAGGAAAGTGAAATTAATATAACATATAAAAACATGTAAACGAGTTCAAACATAAACAAAAGAATTTCAGTGTGAACTTCGATAGCTATGGTATGGCTGCGCTAATCGTCTTATTGACCGGTTGTGGACCTGCATGTTGCCAGTTCGTACACCTTCGCTCTCTGTTCTTATAAATTTCAACTTTTCCAATATGTCCGCTGCGCGTTGAGGGCGCCACAGTATACTTGTTTGGCGTCTGCTTGTGCGGCGTTGCCAGCTTTATTGACTTAAGTACTAACGAAGACAAAACGTACGCGCGTGGAGTGGAACTTACAGCCGGTAGCTTTTTTAATTAAACAACACGCGAGACTTTGTGCAGTTTCATTTCTGTTAAATTAAATTCATTAGATATAACATGTGCCATCTAAAAACCTATTAAGTTTTTGTGATAAAATCGAAATTGATTCATAAGTTATGCTACTGTAAGTCAAAACAGCTAGCTAATGTAGTGAATGGTTTTATTAACCATTAACATACCGAGTTACATAAAGTGCTAGGGACATGTTACCAAAAATAATTGAAAAAATAAATACTGTCTAAATTTTACGAAACATCATAAAGAAACTGGTTGACCGCAAGCAGTGATTGTAACATGGGGGAACGGGGTACGACGGGGGGCGCTTGGGGTGCGCGCGACGATGCCTCGTGGTGGCCCGGTGGCGCAGGTGAAATGCAGCACCAACAACAATTAAACGAAGAAATCGGTACCAGTACCGCCGCGTCAACTCATCAGCTATATACTTATAAAATGACAGGTGGTTTCTCAAATAGTGGAGAAACGACCACTCCCAGTTATGACTATCGTTTAATGTCCAACTCAAACACAAGAGAAGAATCTCCACAGCAACCTTGGTGGTATGCATCAGGCTCTGTTGAATCTCAATCCACATCTTCACCTACGGTACGAAATAATTTATTTATATGAAGTGTAATATATTGTAAAAATTATTAAAAAACCTATTGTGAAAGTTATGTTTAAATTTATCATATAATTATTATCTACCCGACTATCAAAAAATCTAGGAACAAAACGACGAGTAATGTAATTTTAAAAACAAACTGAGTAATGAACAAGAAGATATTAATTTAATTGGTCTGGAGTGTTTATTTTGCGCGCCAGTAATGATATAAGAATAAATTATTTTTCATGGACAAAATTACTATTATAAAGACATCAATCACCAAGTAATAATATTAATACCAGATATTAATAAATAGGGCATATTGTAATAATTTTTATTGTATGAATTGATATATTGTATAAGTTATATGTACATAAGCTGTTATTCTAAAATCGTCGTTAATTATGTTATGACAGTGAATATACATTTGTCTAATTTTCGTACATCTCTAAAATGGGTTGTCTATGTATTAACTTGTCAAACGATTCATTCCTTTTCATTCAATTCAAGAAAATAGCTGTTTTGTGGTACTGTCTATTTTTGATACATAAATATCGAGTAAGAACAGATTTTTTTATAATAGATACTATCTATTGTTTAGTAAACAATTTTATCACACCATTGGATTTTTTACTGTATTAGATATTAATCTCTTAGGTTTTATCGACCTAACTACATTCTAAGATTGTTTTTTTTACTGAGTACGCTATTGGCGCCGTAATAACTTTTACTATAAGAGTAGTATTTAGGACTAATTTACGATAACATTTTTGAAGTTGGTAATAGAGAAATGTGTTATCTATTCCTTATTTGCACATGCCATTCCATTTGAATATCTTTAGTTTTTGTAGGGTCTGTTGACACCTGAAGAGATGTTACAGGTGAAGCCGAATGCGTATTTTTGGTTCTTATCTGATGATAAATGGTCATGTTTATTCAACTAAATAATGGGTATTGGTTTACATTGTCTAAATTATATGAAAATAAAGTATACTGTAAAATATTAGCATAACCAGTAGAATACAACACTTTATTGTTCATATTAAATGTAAAGTAAAATCTTATAAAATTTAAAAAAAGGGAGGCATGTGTCTATTTTATAGGTATATATCTATGTACCTTGTTATTAACATAAATTTAGCTGAGATTGATATATCTTTAAAAAATCATGTAACATTATATTTTCTAGAGCTGAATTAAGTCTGAATGCCATATTACAGCATAATGTTTGATATTTATGAATTGATGACTATTTATGTTAAAACAAGCTCATTGTAAGAATATATTTCTCAATTGTTACAGACGCAGAATCAGTCAAGTCCAGATCGTGAGCAAAATAATCAACAGAGCAACGGCATCCAACAGAACCATCAAAATCTTCAGCAGCAGCAAGATCAAAATCAGGCTATACAGCAACAGCAAAGCCAGTTGCAGCAACAGCTACAGCAGCAAAATTTGCAACAAGCTATACAACAACAGAGTCAGTCTTTGCAACAGTCTCTACAGCATCAACAGGAGGAGCATCAACAACAAGCTCTACAGCAGATGATACAACAACATCAACAACAGCAGCAGCAGCAACAGCAAGCTTTGCAGCAAAGTTTACAACAGACACTGCAAGTCAGCCAAGCTCAGGCACAAGCGATTGTGCAAGCTCAGGCAGTGTTACAGCACCAGGTTGCTCAGTCTTTACAACAACAGCAGCAAACATTGCATGATCACATTCAAGCTGTGCAGCAACAGCAGATTCAGGCAGCTTTGCAAAGACAATCTGCGACTTTACAGGTATTTTAATATATGCCTCCTAAAACAAAAAAAAAGATAATTAAAGTAACAAAGAAGCTTATATAAATTAAAATATATAGGTATAATATACTCATGGACATATTTAGAGAAACACAATAAAAAACTGGCAAATGAATATGAAAACAGAGTTATACCTAGAATATAATATTTTAAAAGTTGTTTAATATAATGAATTAATTAAATTCATGTTTTGGAACACAAAATATTACACTAACCAAAAAAACAAATTGAAGGCATTACCTTGTTTCAATTGTAAGGAAATTTGACCTGAAATAATAAAAATGGAATTTTGGTCTAAAAACTTTTTTTCATATTTCACAATCTGTATTCAGTATTGTCTCTTCTCGCTGTCAATTGCCTGCATCTGTCTTGGCATACTTTTTATTAAATTGTCAGTCTTTGTGGTTTTAGGTTGTATTCTTTAACCAATACAGTTTCAAGACCCTTATGTTAACTGGTCCTAGATCTTTTTGTTTGATGTGTTTTCACAGTATATTCTGAACTCGCTGTATACGATTTAAACTTGGTGAGCGTGCTTGGATTGAATTTCAATGTCAGTAATTTAATCTGTTTGATCTGCCTTATTTGGAGGACATGCTTTATTGTGCATTAAAAGAAAGTTATCCCTCGTGTATTGGACTAAAACCATCATTATCTGGTCAAAAATTTATGTTACGTATGGCACAGTCAGGAACCCGTTTTGTACTATGTGTAGCTTCATACAAGCTCCTAAGCAAGAATCACTCCATACATAATATACTTACCATTGACTTTTCAGCGTAAGACTGTCTTACAATAATATTAAACTCAGCCTCACTTCCTCTAGATCAGTGTTTCCCAAACATATTAGGCCATGCCCCACCTTAACATTTCTAAAATTTTTATGCACCCCATACATAATTTTTCACCTTTAAAAATTGTTTTGTTCCCTTAAGAAATATAAATAATAAATTTTAGGAAGAAATCGCTATTGTCATAGTGATTTTTCCATCAAAACATCGAAAGTAAAATTTTAAAACATAATTATAATGAAAAACTTACTTGATTCTAATCACCCAGTTGATATTTTCGTAATGTCAAACGAAATTATACCTAATAATTATTTACAGCATTTTTTTTAAGAATCTGCCTTTTTTGTTAAATTTCTCACTATATCGGATATCTAGCATTGCATTTAAAAAAATAAAAAATAAAGTCGTGTCGATTCCATTTTTAAGTTGTTTCCCTGTGGGGCGTGTGCCCCACGTTGGGAAACGCTGCTCTAGATTGTCTATTTGCTACATTTCCATTATCTGACTTAATAGCGAATCTAGACATAGTAAAGTGTACATTCCTCAAGTGTCAATCATCCCAATTTAGGTATGTACAAGCTAAATGGGACCAAACTATTCTATGACTTGCGATGAGCAAAAGGCTTCTGGCGGGAAAATACGCTAGCCGCCTTAGGTATTCTCTTAATTGTTTTAGTACTAACTGTCACTTGTTGAACCTCCAGCAGATTGTTCTATCTTAAGATTTTGTCTTGTATAGTATACAAGACGTATACTCTCCAGATTTCTGGTCTCATTTAATAATATGAATGTAAAATTACAGATTCAGACACTCGTAATGTTTGAGATATTTAATTGTAAATGTAATCATATTCAAATAAAGTTACCAACTCTTGATTTCACTCAATGTTAGAAAAAAAATCGTCAGAAAAGACAAAATATCAATTACTTAAAAACAACAAAAGACTGTCAATATGTAAAAAAGATTAACAAAATTGCAAAAAAAAAAAGGAATGAAGGTTATATTAAAATTCTATTCAAATTACATAAAACTGTTAAATAACAGAAAATATTTGTGTTACTCTACCTTTCTTAGCATTCTTCTAAATGTTTCCATGAATATATAAATTACAATAAATCTCTTGCTTTTAAAAGTCTTAAGAGAAGGCATAGATTTATTATCAATACCTAATAAATATTGTAAAACAAAATCGCTTATTATGTGTGTTAGATAAATCGAGTTATAAGTTTTTTCCTAAACATTTATATGCAATCATTTTAAAAGTGGGTAGTAAATATTGCGAAAAATAAAATCTTTGGATATTTTACTGGTAAATAAAATAAAAAAAAAAAAGTTTACAGGGTCACTCCAAACATACTTGCTAGTTTCAGTCAAATGATAGTTGTACTTAGACATTTGTTCTTTACTTAGACAAATAATTGTCACAAGAGCTTCATGTGATATAAAGTTCTAAGAAACTAAAAATTTTCGCACTACTACTATTAGCACTATGAGTGAGTCTCTCTTGCTGTAGAGAACTAAGGCAAGAGGTGTAGTGTTTATTTTTTTTTTCTGTACAAAAAGATGTATGTTTTTTTTTAAATGTTTATTTGTTCAGAATAACAAACTCCACTTTTTCGAAATTTCATTCAAAACCGGATCTTGAGTTCATTTCCAAATTCAATAGAGTCATTAACGAGTAAATAAATGGTTAAAAGTAATTATTGAATTGTCAGGAGCTCCAGCAACAAGCTCAGCAACAAGCATTAGCCCAAGCGACAGCTCCAAAGAGCAGGATGCCGAGAGCAAGACCGTATAATAAACCACGTGGCAGGATGACTGCATACGCTTTCTTCGTGCAAACTTGCCGTGAAGAACACAAGAAGAAACATCCCGATGAGAATGTTATATTCGCCGCATTCTCAAAGAAATGTGCGGAAAGGTGGAATGTAAGTTTTATCGTTGATTGACTTCGCTTGAGTGGATGTAGATTTGACCTATCCATTGGAAACAGTAACTTTTCTCAATAATAGATTCTATGACCACCAGAATCATCAATCATAATTTTGACTGCAAAATTTCATGTTGATCACATGCTTAGTAAACACGCGAAAGTATAACAAATAAACTCGTATGTGTTTATAAAGTTGGTAGGACTAATAAATATTATAAAACAATTATAAACATAATTAAAATTGATCATGATTTATTAAGTAATATGTAGGAAACCCTATTTTAATCCTTCATATAACATACTTAATCTTTCAAGATTTTAAATTAATATACACCGAGAACAATGTTCAAATTTTGCCCTTCATAAGGTTTTTAGTTATATGATCTTTATGTGTACAAAATTTGAATCATGAACATTTTAGGAAGGGTTTAAATTCTATTTAGCTTATTTTGAAATGTAAGAACATAATTACATAATCTAAAAACAAATTAATTAAAAATAATTTAAAAAAGAAAGGATTATCTTGTAAAATAAATTTAATAAAGTAAACTGGAATAATGTAAAACTCACAGTGCTTCCACATAATGTGGTTAGATTTTTGAAAATGTTTCATTTTTTCCTATTTTATTTTTTTATGTGAAACCTCTATAGGCGGAGGGTAAACCTGATTATTGGCGTAGCGAAAACATGAACAATGCACTATTAACGAAATACTCAAAATTATTTACAACCCTATTTGTATAAATATAAGATTCAAACTGTCTTGTCGACCTCTCGTTCTTCTAGACTTATTCAGCACACGCCGACGATATAGCGTCCTTTGATAAATGCCGCCAAACACATAGCGCCTGCGCCTTGTTGAATTTTTATTTTGTATTGAATAAAGATGATTAATATTTTCGTAGCAAAATAAATAAACAGTCAGTATTTTATGGAACATTGTATGCGAATGATAGGCATTATGTCATAGCTGAGTTCTGTCGTAATCTATTCTTTTATGCATATAACTTCTACAAAACAATTTCGAATTTTCGATGTTTCCAGGCGTCCCGCGACGGCTCAATTTTTAATAAGATTTCTTTAAAATAATCTCTGTTTTTGCAGACTATGTCGGAAAAGGAGAAACAAAGATTTCACGAGATGGCGGAACAGGACAAACACCGTTTCGACCTGGAGATGCAGAACTACGTGCCGCCGAAGGATGTCAAAGTTCGCGGACGAAAACGGCAGCAGACGAAGGATCCGAATGCGCCAAAACGATCGCTGTGAGTCATGGTCATGAAATGTTTTGTAATTTTTTTATTCACCATCTGTAATCAATTGCTATTTTGAGTTTGAGCTTAATATGATATTATCTGAAAATTTAGAAGTGTTACATTTGTATAAATATTATGATGTATTTATATGTGAGGACAAATTTAAGTCACTAATTATCTAAGTGTAATTTTATTTCTGGAATGTAATGTTTAAATACTTTTTAATGTGTTTTATATACACCAATTGTGATCTTTTTTAATATTTTATAACCGAATTTTATGCTCCTTCTATTAAATTAATTACTGCTCAGTGCCTTTGGAAAAGCGTAATGACAGTCTACATACATAAAAATCTAAAAAGTTATTTAGGTGGCTGGAAGTCCCGTTAAAATCGCTTAAGCTGCTTAATTGACTAATCTGGAAACACAGTAGACCTAAGTCACTTGTATATATTTTTTGGCGTTGTTCAGCTTTACTGTAGTCTGTATCTATAGAAAAAACTACCGGGGCGACTGAAGCTAGCTCGGTTCTTTAAAAATATTTTTAAACTTGAATAAAATGTTAGATTTGCCTTAAAAAATTAGCGTTTTTTTCTTTATTTCATTAAAATAAATTGTTAGGTTTGCCTCACAAAATTATCATTTTTGGGGTGTAAGGGGTGTCGAGTAACATCTTAAGACTTGAGACACCCAAGCCAACCTCACCTGCACGTGGTGCACCCTGCTGATCAACGAACGAGGCAATGGCGATAGCGGGGTGGTAGGGTTATACAGCCCGACTGGGTCGCAACCACCATGTATATGGCGAAAAAGCCCGTCATAGTGACTCGCTTTTGCGCGTCGCGTTTCGGGATCAGCCTGTGCATATCCAGTACCGGGTGACTTTCGTCATTATGGCCGGCATGACAGTGGCGACCGACGATGGATGATATGTCTCGCGGTGGTCGCCACTGTTCTTGGATTGTACTATGCTTACCATCAGGCATAGTGCAGTCACTTTGTCGTGCTTCAATAAAAAAAAAAAAAAAAAAAAAAAAATTATATACACTCGAATTCGAACTGGGGTTACATGGATTTTCGAAGCAACCAATTTCCGTCTGAGCTATTTATGCTTTGACAGCGCTGGTGAAATTTACCTTCATATTCTAGCTTTATTTTTTCATTGTTTGAAATCTCAGTTAAAAAAGTTATCATATAATTAAATAATATAGTAAAAGTTATCATATAATTAAATAAAATCTAGCTAGATCGATTTATCGTCTCCAAAAGCACCTACATACTAAGTTTCACAGAAATAGATGATACTGTTTCCGAGATCCTGAAATATACACAAATATAAAAATATATAAGAATTGCCCCTTTAAAGGTATTAGATAGATAAAGTAATTGGATACTAAATATAAATATCAATGTACAGATCAGCATTCTTCATATTCTGCAATGATGAACGTGGAAATGTGAAGGCAAATAACCCAGAATACACAATGGGTGAGATCGCTAAGGAGCTCGGCAGGCGCTGGGCTGCTGCCGACCCCGATACCAAGGCCAAGTATGATGCTCTCTCTGAAAAGGATAAGGCGAGATATGACAGAGTGAGTACTACTTTTTTACATCAAAAACATATATCAGAAAGCATATGATTTATGTAAAATGATGTCTGTACTAAGACTTGTCAATTTCCATCAGTGTACTAAGACTTTCTTCTTTTTCCATCAGTGTACTA
>JACEII010000018.1:5140724-5305244 GCA_014332785.1 Antheraea mylitta
GACTTTCTTCTTTTTCCATCAGTGTACTAAGACTTTCTTCTTTTTCCTTCAGTGTACCAAGACTTTTCCTTTTGCACTAACAGAACTAAACAAGTGAATGAATTGATTTAAGAGACAATTATGAATCTGATTACTTGGATGTGTCGTTTACACCTAATTTGCAACAGGACTGTATTGTGAAGCAACTATTATATCAAATATACATTATACAGTTTCTAGTTGCAGACAATAATTGTAAGGAAATAACACAATTTACCTAGAATAAAGACAACTAATATTTACTCGCAAGGTGTTTTTATTGTATTTCAGAATTTAGCATTAGTAATATACTTTGTCACATACTTTCAAATAATAGTATCAGAAAAATGATCTTATACAAAACAATTACGATGTTTCACATCTGTCAGGCGTCCCGTGACGGCTAATTTTTTTAATCTACACTACTATGATATGGTTACACTTCCAAAAAATTAGGAAGTATAATAGTATTTTTGGAAAGTACATTGGATCGAATAAAAATCAAATTACATGCTTTGTGGCTTCTTTTGCTTTCTAATGTTTGTAATGTTGTATTAAATTACTCGTAATGACAGAAATTCTTAATAGGACAGTTTTTAAGGTAAAGATGGGATCTTTATTCTGGGATAAATAAGATACAACATACAAAGTATAAATGATTTTTTTTTCAAACTGACTATGCTATTGGTCTTGCAAGGCCTTTATAGCTTCACCGGACTACAAGTATAAATGCATTTTAATAATTTTGTTAAAACCATTTAGATATAGTGCACTAATTAATTTGGATAGTTGATCACGAATTTATATTTTTTAATGATTCTAGAGTGATATTAATGCAATATTAATTAATATTTATTTCTATTTCATAAAAGTACACAAATAAAATCAATTTACAAGGAAAGGAATTTTTAAGGTGGTTTGAAATAGTCATCAATCATGTTATACCGACTGTTATAATAATCGTGTATTTTTCTCAGGAAATGACAGCATACAAGAAGGGCCCCCTAGCGTTAACGCAACACCATATGCAACAGCAACTCACTCCCACAGAAATAGACGACGAGGGAGGAGAGTTCGAGGGAGAGGAAGAGTACAACTGAATATATTTCTATTCAGTAGCACTGTGATCGCGGCTTTGCAGAGCCACTTGGCGACAGTTCGGGACTGTTCCATAGTACATTAAAACTAAAAATATACCAACAAAGAAAGGGCTCATCAGTTATAACAATAAACAAAATTGTAACAATACACAGAATCAATAAACAAGAAACAGAATAATAACAATAACTAGACTCGTAACGAAAAGCGAAATAATAACAACACACAGAATAATAACAGTACACGAAATAGTAGCAATTGAGAGTTTTTAAACTTGTCAATAAATAATATAGTAAGAATATATATAATCAATACACAAGAAACAGAATAATAACAATACACAGAATCATAACACGAAACAGAATAATAACAATAACCAGAATCATAACACGAAACAGAGTAATAACAATAACCAGAATCATACAAGTAACAGAATCAGAATAATATGTGGAATTGGGAGTTTTTCAACTTTTAATTCTGTTACACAAAATACATTATTAATTGAATTACATATCTTACAAAGATCCAGCGAATAATATATCATTTGATTTTTTTTATTCTTGTTATTGTTCCCTTTAGGTATTTTGTAGATTTAGAACTGCTGTTTTAATTAACATAATTAATTTGTACAATTTAAATGTGTACTCTTGAAATAAATGTCGATGAGCCCGTTTTATTCTGATTACCATTTAATTATTTTTACACGCAGCTGAGGTCGACGCCTGAAGTTTTGCCAATATGTTTTTAAAAGAAGTCGAAATATTATATATTACAAATATGGAAGGAGTTTTTCCAGGATCGTAAGAATTAGAAAAAAAATTACGTGTTTGAGACTGAAACATGAAATATATGCGAAATATAATATTCGGTTTAAACATTTTTTAATAACTTTTATGTTGACGGTTAGTTTTATATTATCAATAAAAATAGTTTATATTCTGTTGTTGTTGAGACGAAAGATACGGTTTTGTTTCTTTTTTTTTACGACCTTGTTTGTTGTTTTTATTTTTGTCGTTTAAACAACGTCGTGTAATCGCGTCTGTCGGATAAAGATGCGATTTTTGGTAAGATATATCGGATGTTACTTTTAATATTTTGATCCAAATTAGTGTGGCCTTATGATTGGCGATCATAAAAATATTAATTTTACTCGTATTAAGAGCAAAGTTACAAAATTTGGAGGTTATTTAAATTTAAATTTCACTAATTCTTTTCGACTTTAACGATTAAGAACAAAGTAGATCTTGAACCGGAGATGAAATAAGTTTAAGTCAAGTTAGTATTTCAAGTTAGTTTAGGATGTAAGTTTGGAAAAACTCGTTTTGAGTGAGATTTTGTTATTCTCGTGTGTATTAAGAGTATGTAAAGTGTATTTTTCATTTTTTTTTTAATAATATTTTATCGTTTAAAGAAATGAATATGGTTTTCACCCGTGAATGAAAATAATGTACTGTGTACATAAACCGACTGCAAACCGTGATAGTACTTAAATTTGTAGTTATTAGTAGTTTGTACTATCTAGAATTACTGCTAGAGATATTGTTTATGTTGCTTTCATACTTGTTAATTGATTTACCTGTAATCCTACTGGAATTGTCTTACGTGATTGTATAAACATTTCCACGGAAATCTAGTTATGTATTGTATTAAAAATATAGTGGAAAATAAAAGTTGAGATAATTAAGGCGGGTGTAAAATGGCGGCGATATTGTTTTGATGATGTAAAACTGACTAACTTTACAAAACAATATAGTGATTCTTCTACACTAATACTGTTCTTTTATTTCTACAATATTATTTTCCTTGTTAAAATTTCTATTTAGTTTTGACCGACAGTCATACATCAGCTGTAGAAGACTACAGGGTTTAGTTTGCCGTTATTTAAAATTAAATAGGAGTTTTTTTTCCGAACTGACTATTCATATACATACATATATATATATATATATGACAGCTTCACTACATGCCTCAATATCTCCTATATATATTTCGTATCGGATAATTTTAAACTATTTCTAAAGGGAAAAAAATAAAACCCTTCCACTTTCATGTGTAAGCGTGTATGCGTGCACGTGTGTGGAGGTGTTATGTGTGATGTTGTTGCAGTAATGTAAGATTTTCTGTCACTGTATCGCGCCAGTGGCGCACGCAAGGGCTCCACGCCGAGGGAACGGACCTAGGCTTGAGCCGCTGCCGAGGGGTCTAATTTGGTCAAATAGGAGTACTAGGTACTATTACCATACGTATGGAACTCCGTCACTTATTTATTTCATTATTGGTAACCAATCTTCTAGTTCTCCTGAAAATCTTATAAAAAAATGAAATATCTTCAACAAAACTAACCACATTACGTCAAAGTATTTACGTACGTAAGTATTTAAGTACGTCATTATTCGAGATTAGTTTATTAAACTTATTGTACGAATGTTAATTTTTTTTTTTATAACGTGGGGAAATCCCTTATGGATACCCACCCTCCCGGGGGAGAGGGTGGGTTATGTCCGACTCGCACGAACTAAAACCCCACGGTGTACCGTCAGACCGTGTTGTTGGGGCGGCAAGGGATCGTTCTAGCTAATCAGCCTTTTAGAGCCGCCCCAACGGTCCGCCCGGCAGAAGGTGGCCGCCGGGCTCCTACCTATAGAGAGACAGACTGGGTACACACCAGCTGCCTCCCCTCGTCCGCAATGTTACTGCCATTGTAGAGTGTGTAATGATGTTACAAGTTTCTTGTGATCATTTCCATGTTCTTACAAGATGGTGGCCCACTTGTTAGAACTTTCTATCCCGTTTTTGTAACAAGGAAGAATTCATGCCCCCGTGGTATGTCCTATGTCCACTTCATTACCAAACTACACACATCAAAAAAGTCTAAGCAACATGCGTGATATTACAAATTTTACTATTTATATTAATTAATTCTAAGTATTTACTCAAACAAAGTGCGTAGGTAAGTAAACTTTTTGTTATTGATGACATACTGGCTGGTTGTAAAAAAAAAATTTGATTATGTTTTGTTTTTTCATAAAATTCAAATGACTGCGAATTTAATGCGGATAAATTAGCAAAAATGGCTGCTTTTCAAGGTTCTTTTGTTAATAATCTGTATAGTAATGATTTGGTTTCCACTCTTCCTCGTGAAGACTTGATGGAGAAGTGGAATACAGAATGGAGCAATTCAATTAAAGGTCAATTTTATAAGTCGTTTCAACCAAAAATTTCAATGAAACCGTGGTTTTCTAAACTGAGACTAAATAAGAAAACAACGACTGTTATTTCAAGGCTAAGGTTTGGCCACTGCTCTTCTCCAGTTCATTTGAACAAGTTAAGAATTAGAGACTCGTCTATTTGCGAGTGTGGTCTTGAAGATGGTAGCATTATACATATTCTTTTTAATTGTCCGCTTTATAACTCTTTACCACTGTATGATATTCTGTGTAATTATAAGGCTATCCTTCCCTGTGATCTTTCATCTATTCTGTCTCTTAATAATAAAACGTATCTTATATCACTGATAAAGTTTCTTAATTATCATAATATTTCTTTGTAAACCTCCGATCTTATTTTTATGTATATATTGCCTATTACAACCTTTATCCGCTTCCTCACTATTCCCGCCCAAATCCAACATTATATATAAACTTCAAGATTAGTCATTATAAAACATATTTTCATAATAAGAAGAGTTACATTAAACTGAAGAGACCAATTTATTACATGAAAATGGCAGTAATAGTCTTTGTCTCTTTGAAAAGGACTGAGTTGCCAATAACAAAAAAGAAGAAGAAGAAGACTGCGAATTTGTTTGAATTTAAGTGCGTTTTAATTGCTACGTTTAGTCTTGATTTTATAATTTTACCAACCATTTAAATAAAGTAAGCGACAAAATTGAATTGTTAGATATTCTTTACGTCACGAAGCGACGTCAATTGATGGCAGATGAAATGCAAAGAGCTGTAGGGATGTTGCAAGCGAGAAGTAACCAATCTCAGGTATCTCGACATTTTGGCATTCATAGAAGTGTTATTTGTCGTCTTTGGCAGCGCTACAATAATACAGGAGAACCCGCTGAACAGCATCCAGGCCGTAAAAGGAGTACAACCACTCGGCAAGACCGGTATATACAACTGACTGCAAGACGCCAGCCGATGTTAACCGCTCGATAGATAAGTTTGAGGCTACAAATTTCAAGTGGTGTTGATGTAAGTCCTCAAACTGCGAAATCGACTGCATGAGTACGGCCTACGAGCTCGACGCCCAGTCATGTGCCCACTGATACGTCACGGGAATCGCACTCGTCGATATGAATGGTGTAGAGAACGTATAACATGGACCCAGGAACAATGGGATAAAATTATGTTTTCCGATAAGTCGCGATTCGGGTTTAAGCCTCATACAAGAAGGGTGCGAGTGTATCGTCGGCCCGGAAATACTGAAAAGCTCAGGTGCGTTCAGGAAGTTCATCCATACAGCGGCTCAACAGTTATGTTATGTGCAGGTATTATGAAGAACAGGCGAACTGAGCTCGTTTTTGTAAATGGAAACATGAATGCTGAAAATTACATTGAGGATATTTTCAGACCTTATGTCTACCCATTTGCACAAACCTTTGGCTCCGATTTTAGGTTAATGCATGACAATGCGCGTTCACATACAGCTCGGCGAACCAGTAAATACTTTGCAACGGAGAACATCCGGGTATTACCCTGGCCTGCACAATCGCCAGATCTCAACCCCATCGAGCACGTATGGGACATGTTTCAGAGAAGTGTTTTGAAGAACTTGGACGGAGCGACAACAACCCAACAGCTGTAGGATTTGCTACAATTCCATTGGGAGCGAATACCGCAAGATGACATAAACAGTCTCATTAATTCAACGAATATTCGTTGCCGACAAGTTCTGAATAGCATAGGAGACCACACTTTGTATTAAATTGTTATATTCTTTCACAATAAATACATTTTCTTTAGAAATTTCATTTTGTAAAAAAAAAAGATAGTTTCTTATATATCTTAGTTTCTACAGTATATTCTAATATTGTTCATTTCTGTTATTAAAAGAACTTATAAAGACAACAGCTGTTATTTTTACATCGTAGAACCCGAAAGATATTATTTTAAAAATAAAATACAACGTTATAATGCGAAGATCCATCCTAAAATTTAAATTAGTACATGTTGCTTAGACTTTTTTGATGAGTGTATATTACATAAAACACAACCAATATTACAAAATATATATTCAAATAACACAGGATTATGAATACAATATAAAATCTACCACATGACATTTCAAAATCCCGCTAAAAACTCTCATCTGTCACTTATATTTTTGTGTATCAAGGGTTCGGGAATCAGTTGAGAATATCCAGTTCTTTACGAGACTTGAAATGCTTGACAGTACGGTTTGACGTCAGTATTGGCACTTTGTTTTCAGATGGAACTTTATTTAACATTAGGTCTAGTGCAGGTACTTTTCATGCTTGAATAATAAAAAAGGTAAACCGCTGCGTAAAAATAACCATCTCACTATGAAATATTCAATTTGAAATGTTTAGCTACTCTCTGCCTTAGATTTTAAAGTGTCAGAGGCAGTCCAGTTTTAGATTAATTTCTTCCCGCTTTAACACTCCGGTTGATAAATTAGTCTACCTACCTAGATTTTCCTAGGAGCTAATATAATATGAGCTTATCAAGAGGGGAGTGGACAGGTTTCTAAAGTGACGGCATTGAGTCTTTCAATCAGGTGGGGAAGTAAATGTGTATTATATTATATTGTTGAAACAAGAACAAAGTGAAAAAACAGAGACAAGCTGATGGATGACCTAGCAAAATGAGTCGATAAAATATACAACTAAAAATTCAGTTTAATGTTTTTTTTTTTTAATATTCTTATCAATTATAGTCTGGTTTGTTTTAATTATATAATTTGCAAAATTAAATCATAAACATAAGTTTGTTTATCACATCTTTTGGCATTCCGATACACATTTTATTAATTAATTAATCATATGACGGGCGGCCTAAGCACAAAAATCAATATTACACATATACACAGGCTACGATACTATACGTCCCTTGTCTGATGCAAGCGCAATAAGTCACGAGCATGTCGAGTTCTCATGACGCGGACCCAAAACTCTTACCAAATATTTAATGGCTTAAAGCGATTTATTATAGGAGTCTCACTTTAAAAATTCAAGAAAATAGGCTACAAGTGTGCTTTAGAAATATACTTGCGCTCGGAAAATTACTACCTTTTGCACATTATTAGGGAAAACCTTAATTCAAAATATTACTTTTTTGTTTAAGAAGCATATTTCTATATCTGTTTTTGATTCAGTGATCAATATGAAATAACTTATTTGGCATAAGAAAAAAAAAACTATTACCCCGTAACCTAGTACTTACTAACCTGGTTAGGTACTGCTTTCCATTTCAAATTGAAAATGTTGAGTTTAACAAGGTCGACGGAATATCGAATACCATGTTTTCCCCTAATATGTACATGAGTTTAACCGTTACTATCCTGAGTCAATTATCAATCAAAATGTACGTAACTATATTTTCTTATAAGATATACGTATATACGACTGTGTTATATATGTAAAACTTGTCCTATATGTTATACCGTTGTATAAAATATTGCCCACGCAAAAATTTCATCAAAAGGCGTCAAGTAGTTTTTAGTCCGGTGAAGCTGTTAAGACCTTGCTAGGTCAATAGCGTAGTCAGTTCGAGAAAAACAAAAAGCATGAATTTATAAAGCTATATCATATTCTCCTTCAGGTGAGATAATTAACTCGTATTTAGACAAATCGCCTCTATATTATAAACAAAAGCCTATTAGACAAATCGCTTCTATATTATAAACAAAAGCCAGTCTAGCAGTGCCCGAGTAATTGTAATTGATGTGTAATTTTTTTTGTACTTACATTTTATGATTTATAAAGAATTATTTATAATCATTGTATTGGTCAATACCAATATAATCCCTCCAATGGATATATCCCAATATATACAAGTTACATGAAAGTTTGTGAATATTTTTTTAATTGTAATTTTTAAGTTTTATTCCATCGACATCAATATACCGATCAATTGGTTCAAAATATCATAAAACCGGTCAAGCTGTTTTCATTTACAGATAGACATTTTTCCTGTGGTGCAGAATTAATGATCAGGTCTTTTATAATGGAGTAGATAAACATGATAAAAATGAATGTACAAAACCACAGATCTATCCGTATATCTATGCATATAATAAAACTGCAACTAGACCAAATCTGTACAATAATATATATTTTGAAAATTATAATCGAGACGTAATTTTTTTATCGATATAGAAGCCAAAAATAATTTATTTAAATTTTTTTGTCTGTCTGTCCCTATGAACATATCTCTCTGAAAGTACCTAGACTAAACTAGAGTTTTTGGCGGGATTTCAGTCTGTCATGTAGTGGAATTTATATTTTATTCATAATCTTGTTACTTGACTGTATATTGTATAAAGTTGGTGGTGTTTTATGTAATATGGTTAGTTTATTATGCATAAGTGAAGTGAATGGAAAATAATACCACGGAGCATGCAATTCTGAGATGCCACAAAAAGTCCATGGAAGGTGCTAACAAGGGAGCCACCATCTTGTTAGAATATTGATTCACACGACGCTTGATATTGAAATGATTGTACTACGCTTGTAATATGATTGACTACGTGACAATGGCAGTAATAATCTGAACGGTTGATTGCCAAAAATAAAGTTAAAAAAAAGTATCTAACTACTATTATGAAGATATATGTAGGATTATTTGTCCCATAAAACGAGAGGAGTTCTCCAGGGTAACGGCGAAAATCAAAAATCTGGTTAAAGATATTCTTGAAGGATTTTGGTAAATTTTCTTTTCTTTTTAGATTAGCTAAAAAATAAGCTAGATTTCATCTTCTTGTGCTTTATTAATTATTTTCAAATAACAAAAAAAAAATCCATTGGGATCCAAACTGACGTCTTCGTCGGTGCGTATAAATATGTATAGTATAACAAAGCTACTGCAACATGACATTTCTATTTGTAATTAGCAATCAGTTGAATTAAAAACATGAAATGTAATTATTAAGCCAAATGGCATTGTTGAAGTTTTTGTCTCTTTGTCATGAAACGTTTTCTTGTTGTTAATTTTGAAATCATAACGACTGTAAACTCAACCCAAGGGATAATGGAAAGACATTGGAAAGACATTTATCAGCAATATATGTAGGTTAGTTTTTATCTTAATTGCACCCGCTAGGTGACATTGCGAACCGGTTCTATGCATATTTTAAAAAAAATCTCAGATAGCAACTGGGCATGTTTGGATAGTTTGGAATAACTATCGGGAACAATAGGTGTCGCTGCAATCAGGATTTAGTAATTAGGTTTTTTGAAGTTTAAAAATACAATTGAAACCGGTAATAACCGATTTGGTGCAGACGAAGCTACATGCGTCAGCTAGTATAGCATATATCATAAGGTATTAAATATATCTCTGTCGGCATTTGTTTCTCTGTACCTTACGTTCGATTTGGTTTGTTCCTTTATTTTATACGGAATTAATTAATAAAAATACAAAATATTGATTTGAAACATCTTTTATTTTATAAAAATAAACGTTTTGACGACAAATAGTTTTAATATTCGGGGTCCTTAACTTTATGAACTCGCATTTGAGTTCCCATCAGAAATGTTTCAAGACATTGTAAAAAAAATCAGTTTTTACAAAAGTTACCTTTTATCTTAAAACATTAACAACGTTACATTTTTTTTTCACATCTAATACCTAATAACGGTCAATCACTTTTATTTACCTATTCTTACTTAAATATTAGCGTTTATGAAAATAACGTTTTTCAGATTGTCCAATAATTAGGTATACATATTACATAAATACTTGGAAAATATCAATTACGCCAGTTTGTTATAGAAGCGAAATATGTTCAGAAATTATGCTTTAACCGCACTGCGTGGAGATTGGTTTGAATTGTTCTGGAGTTATAACTATCAGTGTATTTTATTATTTAAATGTCCAATTACAGCGTCTTGGTTAGATTAAATTTTAGTTAGTACGGCGTTAATATCACGAATAAATTAACTCATAAGTTACAGGAATTAACATTATGATGTATAAGTGAAAGATAAATAAGACAATAAATAGATAGTAAAGAATAAATTGCTTGTGTCTCATAGACACAGTCTCATGGACACAATATAAATTCCTAGGAAGGGATAAATTACATATAGGAGGTACAAGTGGGACGAAACAAAAATTCATGTACATATCGCTTACGTATGATGTACTAATTATAATTATGAATTACTTTAAATAATCAAGGTGTAATTAAAACTTAAATATTTGTGTATACAATATAGATTAATCAATCTATATACAAATTTCTATTTGACCGTATTGAATACTTTGAAATACACTTGATATATTACCCATAATATAGATACACCTCCTAAAGTGTAGATATAAACGAGTTTCGACCACAATATATTATAATGAGATTAAATAATATTTACAAATAATCAAAGATAATTTCGTATTATACTGATTATGTATACATACAGAGCTGTTATAAGGCAGGCCTTTATGTAGTGATTGCAGGTGTAGTAGATCCCTGGAGATTTCATGATTGGGAGGGGTGGTGGATATAATTGATACAAAGCAAAATTGGGTAGCATTAAAGATGTGACTCTTATAGTTTTGAAATAGTCTGTTTATGATATTGTTGATAAAGAAACATAAAAACAATCCACACGCAGCGCGCTGAAGCAAAATTGCAAATGTCGTTGAAACGGTGGTTTGAAGAGTTTGGTTACATATTGTTATAGCGTTATAATAACGATTACCTATTGTTTGGGACTAACGCTATTCCCAAACGCCTAATTAAAGGATGGGGTTTTATACAATTATAATATTACCAATACAATGCAATGGCCTTATCCTTCTACGGTACTTGGCCGATATAATCATCGGAATGGAATGCTTTCGATATAATGCATTCAAAAACGAGATACCCAATCAACCATTGCATTGTGACTAGATTTTAATCAGTTTTCAAGTCTTTTCTATTAAACGCTATACCGTTTTACATACAAGTAATTGTCCTTACATGTCCGTATACCAGGCTAATGACGAAAGCTCGTTCAAACATATTCTACATAATAACTATAATAATATGGCATACATAAGTATAATATTAAATTTGATCAGAAATATAATATCAGTTAAGTAAAATAAATAAAATATATGTAAAAACATAATTAAGTTAATTTTATACATTTCTCTGATCAAGTAATAACTAATTAATATCACGAAATATGGTATGAAAATTTCGTTCAAATAATGTTGAACGATAGTAACATAATTAATTAAAATTTAACGCTTTAATTCTTTCGCAATGTCCAGGAATCTAGAAAAAATAACGTTATCTGATTACAAACATTCCGTTTTGTTATATTGTAAGCGGATAATTATTACAAAAAAGTCTTGTCACAACAAGATGGCGTCCCCTGATATTAGAACTTTCTAGAGATTTTTTGTGATATCACAGAATTCTTGATCCGTGTTACTATTTCGTATTCATTTTACTTGGGCATAATAATCAAACTATATTGTGTAACAATATGATTGTATAACAAAATGTGTCATCAATATTATAGAGTAGTTATAGGATTAAATAATGCAAGATTATTAATACAAACAAACGCTCAGACTGATCCCGCCAAAAATGTTTACGTATTGTGCTAATTCTGTTTTTTTTTTGTTTCTTTATTTTTCTTTTACTTCTTTTAGCAATCAATCTTTCAGATTATTACTGTCATTGTCACGTAGTCAATAATATTACAAGCGTCGTACGATCATTTTATTATTAAGCGTCGTGTGGATCAATATTCTAACTTGTTATCTTGATGGTGGATCCCTTGTTAGGACCTTCCAGGGAGTTTTTGTGGTATCTCAGAATTTCAGGCTCTGTGGTATTATTTTTCCATTCACTTCACTTATGCACAATAAACTAACTATATTACGTAAAACACCACCAAATTTACAAAATATAAAGTCACATAACACAAGATTATGAATAAAATATAAAATCCACTACATGACAGACAAAAATCCCGCCAAAAACTTTGTTTCTTAATTCACTTTAATCTACGACTCATGTTTTCGACAAAATATAAAAATAATTATGATACTAGGAGTTTGTCCAAGACAAATTATATTCTGTCCTGCTTACACGATTTTTAAGAGCTGTAACAATAGAGCCCACTATGTAAACATGGTGAATCAATCCATGTGATGTTTATTAGCTTTAAAATTTCTAACTTTTAAAGAGGACAACAATTACATTGCAAAGTTATTTCCGGGCAGGATATGTCACTTCGCAGCTGAATTCTTTGCGAAATGACATTTGTAATATGTGTTAATTTTCCACGAAGTAGGCTCTTACTTATTTTCACACTTATAACATATACTTTACAGAGAATGTTCGTAATCAGATTATAATGCATATCAAATATTAATTACATTTATTTGAATGCGAAAATAAACAGAATCACGGAGTAAATACTCAGTACCCTGATCTTGAAATTACAACATAAAAATATATATATATATTAGGCAGGTTATGAACTGGCTACATCGCCTATTTTTGGTGTTTATAACGCAGCTGTCAAACTCTTTCTGGTCAACATTAGGTGCATAATATATTTCATATATTTCGTGCTTTTAAAAGAATATACAAAACTGAATTTCTAGAAAACTTTATGGTCGTCGAAAACAGAACATATATATTATCGCTTATTTCAATAAATTAGATACGGTTTTTGACAATATTAAAGTATTTACTAGAAACCCAAAGGTTACATTATAATTAGACGACGTTATTTAAAAAACGAATCAACAATGAGACAAAAGTGAAGATATGGGGTTTAAAAATATAGAATCAATTTTATTAATACTAGGTAAGATTGGTTTTGAATAAAATAATCAACTGCAAGGCTTGTACTGTTTATGCATCTTTAAGGTTCTTATAACTCATTCTTTTAATTTTTTATGCCTAATCCACACTTAAATAACAAATAGACTATGAATTAATAGTAAATTATAATAACAACTATATATTGATTGTAGTTCTGTTTTTTTTATAAGAATAATAGTCATTAGCTATTATGCTGTTGGGTAATTGGATGTTTTGTACCGTATTAAAACTTAGCAATGGCACAATATTTGTTGTTCGTATCTTGATTCTGTGTGAACAATCTCAATTGCTATCTCTTTCACACTTATTGTATATGTGTATGCTTCCTCTTTCGCACATTGCAATACCACCTGCCGACCATTGTCATTGTAAAAAATTAATAACAGATAATAATGTAAATTTTTTAATGAAATCTATACGCATCAACCAAATATTGACCAGAATTAGCTCATTCAACGTTGTGAACAATGTTTATATATGTACAATTAAGGGTTTCCTATAGTTCGCTATGAAGCGTCAGTTTCGTGAGGATCGGGAGGTTGCTGAGGGATGTAGTTCCATCTCGCTCGTACTTCTGTGGTGGCTGTGGCGGTTGGTTTTTGTGTTGTGGTAGATGTTGTACCTGCAATTCTTGCTCGCACCACTGATAGATGGCGCTGTATGTAGTGCTCGTGTGGGGCGAGGGCCGCGGCTCGAGTGAGACACTCTTCTGCGACTGCCAGTTTTCCACGTTCCACGGCAACCACGCACAGGTTATGTAAAGCTTGGACGTTATCAGGTTCCAATTCTAATATGCGTCGGTAGCACTGTAATGTAAAGAAATCACACTCATATAGTAAACTTAACGTATGTCAATAATTGTTCAGTATCTTGTTAAAAATTGTCGATTCTCTTAAAGGTCGACTCATAGAGTAGAATGGAAATGGAAAACATGTTGTGACAACTCTACTCTACTCTTGGTAGAATAAGTGTGATATAATGACGATAACGGTTTTTTTAGCTTGTGCATTCAACAGTCCATTGACCAGTGACCAATGACCATCGTAAGGTATACATTCGTTTGTATGGAGTTGAACCTTTATTGGTTTGGACAGTCCAGGGGTTAAGTGTATTATGTGAGTGACCCTATAACTTTAATAATAAATGTCAAGAATAGAAAATCTCATTATCTATCCGGCTCGAAGGACCACAACACTATTTTTGATATCATGAATTAAAATCTGAATTTTCTTGATAATAAAATCTATTCCCAAGATATACAAATTACAAAGAATTGTTATACACAATGTGCAATGTTACAACCACAGTTCGTTGTCAATGTTGCCATATTAAAAATATAATTGAAAATATATTATGTTCAGAAACATCTAGTATTAAAGTTATACGGTCACTTACACAATATACTTTTATTTTATTCGTTATTCAAGACACGTAACAATTTTTTCACACGAATCTTAAAAGTACAAGCACCTTAGATGTACATTGTTATTATATGTATACATATAGAAGATATAATATAACATATTAATATTCGTAGACTTAATGGTAAAAAAAAACTCAAAAATATTGAAACTAAAAGAATTGATTAATTATAGTCTAATTTCGATCATTACTTAGTATTTAAAAAAAATACTAACACTCTCAGCAGCGTCGAGATCCTTAACAGAGTTGATGTAGATATCGCCGAGTAGGACGAGCGCTTTGACGTGGTCGGGATGGTGCCGCACCAGCTGCTTGAGGAAGGGCGCGGCCTCGAGCGGGCGGCGCCGGTCCGCCAGCAGCAGCGCCAGGTTGAACAGCGCCGACCTGAAGTCCGGCTTCAAGTGCACCGCCGCGCGGAACCACCGCTCCGCGCACTCCGCGTCGCCCTCGTCCATGCACACCATGCCCAGGTTGAAGTGTACACGTTCGTTCGTTGCTGCAATGTTCATTTCTCTAACATATTTGTAACGAACCCTGAACTGTAAATAGTAGGTGGTAGAGCCACACTGAAGCTATTACTGGTTTCAGTATGAATGGGTCGGCTCGCCCGGGGTAGTACCTCCATCTCACAAAAAACCGACGTGATGTAACAGTACTTGCATTGTTGTGTTTCGTTCGGTCAGTGAGTACACTAGAGGCCCACCTCTCCCCACCTTCCCCGTTTCCTCTTTCCTTCCTCCCCACCATCCCCCATCGCATGCTGGCACAGCACTTGCGACTCCCCTGGTGTTGCAAATGTCTATGGACGGTGGTGTTCACTTAACATCAGGTGACCCACCTGCTAGTTTGCCTCCTATGATATAAAAAAAAACTGAACAACACTTCTTCGTCCTAACCCTAATATTGCATCAATTTCATGCAACGGTGAACAGACTCCTAAACATATATTATGAATATACAGTTTATAATATATGCCATACTAATTGAATATTTAGTAGTTGTTTCCAGCATGTTTTCTGGCTTCTATAGTAAGAACAACGAAAAAGTAAGTGAAGTATAATAATCGGGTGTACGATGTCATTATCATAATATAAAATGTATGACCTGCCGCTAACGCGAACTAGATTTTCTTCGCTCATAAAGGGACTGTAAAGTTTAAATAACTTGGCAATGTTCCTTTAGTTTCAAGGCTACTATCGTCTTTTTTAAATCTTATTACATTGGGAAATTTTACAGTGCCGTATAAGCAGCAGGAGTAGCATTACTTCAGTTTTTTTTTGCAAAGTGTTTTGTAAACCTTTTTATTCTAATTGTAAATGAAATGATAGTTTAATCAACGCATGCAATCAATGCAACGTCGTGATTTGTTTTGGTTTAATTCATTTTATAAATCAATTCGATTTGTTGGGTTGCGTATCAGACCTTTGTTTTAGATAAAATTCGTGATTTTAGTAATAATTTTATAAACCATAAAAAAATTACTTGGTCAGCAAAATTTTAACATTAAAGAACATCCACTTTTATAATCTAAATGCTTACCATCTTTATCAAGCAGTTTTAGCAAACGCTGTCTTGCCAGATGTCTCAAATCAGCAGCACCCAACTCCTGAAGAAGTATGGCCGAGTTTAACAGTGCTTGTTCGTGTTCCGGCTCCAGCTCTAACGCTTTGTCCAAATATGCGAGAGCTTGAGAAGCTTTGCCTTGTTCGAGGAGAACTACTCCGAGCTGTAAGGAGATGTAAATTACATTAAGTATTAAATACAACAACTAAATGGACCGAAATCATGAATTAGGTGTACTATTTCAATAAATATATTGTTATAGTATTGTTTTTTTTTTTTCAAATCAATATTCACTTTCTGCATAAGCATAATTTTCGATTTTATCATTATTTTATATCTGAAATGATAAAGATAGGTAAGAAACAAATCAAGGGAATAAAAAAGAATATAAAAAATGTAATAATACTACCCAATTTTTTCTTTCAATTTTGTTGTTTTTGCACAGCGATTATTAAGATTTAAAAACAATGCAAATGAACTACTTTGATCTTCAATTTGTATAATAATAATACACTTTACTTTCAAAATATGGTATTATTAATGTTTAATTTTAGCATAGTTTGAAAAAATGCTTACGTTGTAGTATATATCTGGATTTCCACTGTCGTATAATAACGCCCTTTCGTATACCTCCTGAGCTTCCTTTGTCCTATTTAATTTAATCAAAATGTCCCCTCTGTTTATATAAGCTTGGGTGTAATCGGCTCTCATACTGATCGCCTGCCGATACAACATATCAGCTTCCTCCAATCTCGTCGCGTTCTTGGATATCAAGTTGGCAAGGTTTAGGAATACGTTTAAATGATTTGGAGCTATCCTAGCTTGATAAGATTCACCAGGTTTGGCTTTTGGCAACAAAGACTTGGCTTTCACGTAGGCGTCCTCAGCTTCTTGGTACCGTCCTAAATGGTTGTATGTCCGGCCTACGTTAATGTGCGCTCCGACATCGTCAGGTTGAACTCCGACAGCAGTATTAAAGAACTCTAAAGCTTCTGCATATCTACCATCAGCTTCTAAGGCATGGCCTACATTGTTGTATAGTTTGGCGTTATTACGATTTACCTGAAATTGGCATAATTTCATTGTAAGGAAAAAAATAAGCCGTAACATTTCCAAATGATTTAAATGGAATTTTAGTTATTCTTGATATTTTTGAAGTTTTTAAAGTGGTGTAAATGTAAAATATGAAGATTATAAAAATGAAACTAAAAACATTATGGACGGCAAAACTGCAACTTCGTTATCGAAAAATAAAATTTGGAAATAAAAAAAAAAAAATGTTATATGAATGTTTAAAATATGACACAAATATCCAACGCATATTTTTTACTTGTGACAGGATATGTTAACATATAAGAATAATAATTCTCTAAGTTGGAGAGAGTGATACATTGTGTTACATATTAGTAAAAAAAATGTATTTTTATAGGTGTTAGTTTGTGAGCAAATACTTTTTTATGAAATATACAAATTAAAGTATTTACAAATTAAACTATTTATACCTTAAGTCCTGAAGCAAATATGGAATATTCAGTCTTCCAGTCCCAGTTTCTTACGTACGTCTTTGCACTGAAGGCTAAGAGAAGGAAAATCAGAGCACCCGCGGCTAACTTTGCTCGTTTCTTGGCAACTAACCGCCACCCGTGCGCCACCAGTAGGCACCAACCCATTGATGGCATATATAACACTCGTTCAGCCACCACGAAACCCACGGGGAAGAATAGATTGGATGCTGGCAGGAATGGTAATACCAGCAGTGCTAACCCCTTTAATGAAATTTAATTTATTAGGGTTATGATTTTCAAATTACCAGTAAATTATATTTTTAGGATGATCCAGTAGTATTACAAATATACGTGAACTTCTGGTGAAGGAAAATAATGAACTAAGGTGGTGGATTATTTCGTAGTCCTCATGTACCTTGGCATAGCCTTCTAATTAAAGATTTGTCGAAGAGCACTCGTACGTGTTCATTCTGCAGCACTCTAAAAATTAGTCCTTTTTCTTAGATATATATGTAGTAACATCCATCGTTAGGAGAGTTTATGCATAACTTTAAACATTAGCCTATAACTCGATAGAAAAGTAATATTCTGTTCTTTTTATTACTGTCAAGAATTAGTTTTTGCGTCACATTTCAATTAAACTAAAGTCGTGGACATGTCACAATGGCTGTTGCTTAGAACGCCTGTCACTTGTACCGAACCAATATGATAGTTTGGTAGAAACACTTAGTAAGATGTCCCTCAGACACAAGCTCACTTTGTATAAGACGTGTATCCGTCCCGTGATGACATATAGCTGCCCCGTTTTTGCGCATATGTCCAAAGATAACTTTCATAATCTGCAGGTTCTCCAAAATCGTGTTTTACGTAAAGTGACCGGTGCCCCGTGGTACATCCGGAGAGTCGATCTCCATAGAGACCTAGAGATCCCTTCTATCTGGGCGTAGGGGGAGTTGGGGACCCTTGATACGATTTTTACTTAGACCCAATAAAAAGCGACCTATTGACAGTAACATCCAATTTAATATTTATAATCTATACAATATATATTTAGCTAACTTTTTAAAGTCTAAATAACCGTTAGGTTTTATCATAAAAAATATTAGAGCCTATTTACTAAAAAATGAAATTTGTATCAATGGACCCCAGGCGTGGGGTACATTGATACATATACTGGGGCAGTTTGATTCATAGAAACATTTCTACAAATTAAACAAGTTTTATTGATTTTTGTGATATTTATTTATTAAATACTTATTTTTCACTTTGTGCTAAATTATATGTACATAAATTTAATCTAGTACTAAGGGAAATAAATGTTTTTACGCTTTTTATATAAAAATGGAACAAGTATACCCAAACAATAAACTGTGCCATGAAATATACTCAAACAATAACATATTGTATAATCATTCTTTATTTGGTCTAATCAGTCATAACTGGTTTTATACTTAAACGATAAAATAAAATAATTATTTTATTGACTTAATCAAACATCACTTAACAAATTTATCTTGAATTTGAATAGACAAGCTGTTCTACTAGTGCCTTTCTTTACTATAGGATTTGTTTAGTAGTCCGGTGAATCGGTTAAAACCTTGCTGGGTCAATAGGGTAGTCAGATCGAAAAAAAAAGGATTTGGTAACTTCAACACAATATCAGAAATATTAACCAAAGCTTCGTCTTTTATATGAGGCAACACAAAAGTTCCAGTTGGTTTAAGCTTTACAAAAGAGACTAGAAAGTCGTTCTGGTTATCAGAGTATCTTGACACTATTTTTCCAACAAAATACTTATAAGGTTGCTTCTTTCCTACGTTAACTGAAGATCATTTACTGCAGGTGGGGCGGTAAATGTTCGGGCAACACTTGTGTTCTCGGGTTTTCTTAATTTTATACTTCGGTTAAGTTGTGAAAACCTTTCCATGTTAACAGCATTTTCATTTCGAAAAAAAAAAGGTTTCCTTAAAGTAATACTGGGGCACATTGATACGTATCAAAGTGCCCCGACAGTGCTTGCATCAATGTGCCCCTGTCTACTACAATTGAAATAAGTATTTTGTAAAAATTATAGCAATTAATAACAAAAAAAAATTAAATTTACATAATGTAATGACGGGTATGTACTTACTAATTATCTCAATATATCACAGGTAACACTAAATATATTAGTAGAATCACATCCAAAAGAAAACTACGAAAATTTTGTTGCGAACCTCAGAAACAAGTTTACACGTGCCAAGCGCTAATCGTCGAATGAATATTGCTCCGCTCTAGTATGCGTGTAGGGTGTATGATTACCTTTCTATGTGTGGCGGACGGTTTCTCTAACGTGTTTTGTTTTCGATTTATATTGACTGTATCTATGTGCCCCATGTATCAATGTACCCCATCTCCCCCTACGTAAAATCACTTACGATTATTTATTTTGAAAAAGCCGCGAATCATCCCAGTCCGTTAGTGGTATCCGCCGCAAACTATGAACCCGTACCTAACGCTGCGCGTTATAAAAGACGTCCGCGACACATTTTTACCGACGCTCCTGATTCAATCACGTCAGCGAACGATCAGTACCAGCCTGTCCCGCGAAACAGAGCGTGCTCACGCCCACGCCCGCGTAACCACAGATCACGCCGCCGTGGTCTGGGGGTTAATTTCGCTCCCGCACACCCGATTAGGCCTCCTACGGCAGCGGCTCAAGCCTAGGTTCGATCCCTCGGTAGGGAGCCCTTGAGTGCGTTGCTTGCGCGATACAGTGACACACAAATATACATCACTGCTCAACACTACACAATAACCCTCACACACGTGCACGCCTACACGCTTACACATGAAAGTGGAAGGGTTTACTCTTTTTTCCCTTATCGAACTGAAAAACTCTCAATTTTCCGATAATAAATATATGGAGGAGTTGTTGAGGCGTGTATGCTTGGTACAAATACGTTTCAACAACTCATACATATATGAATAGTTAGCTAGGTTAGCTAAGATAGGTTGCGATTTTGCAATGCAACAGGCAACTGCCAAGCCCAGGTGTACCGTGCACCCTTGAGCTGGTGTTAAGACCTTGCTGGGTCAATAGCGTAGTCATTTCGAAAAAAAAAAAAAAAACGGTAGAATCACATTTTCGTGTCATCTCACAAACGAAATTGGTCGCCGCGGTTTATTATATGCTCGTGTCTTTCGTAGTATGCAAATATTAAAAATGAGTTTGAGTGAATCTTAGAATTGTTCATTACAACATATCCAATCCAGTGTCTACATATATACACGCTATATTGAACCCAAGAATCTCGATTATGTGTAATTATGATTTCTATGGGAATCAAAGACTTTAAAGAGTAATGAGGAAGTTGCAAAAAAAAGTACTAGTTCCAGCTTTTTTTTTTAATGAAGACTTAAACGTTTTTAATAAGTAAATAATTAATAGCATTATTAATAGTTATAAAAAAATTAATGACTTACCATGGATAAGGCCGAGCAGCGTGTTCTCAGTGCGTGAACAGCAGCAGCAATTAATACACTCGCAAGCGCTATGGTCGCTAGATTTCGAGGGTCCCGCCACATCTTTACTAGCGCAACAGTACCCATGGTCCAATCACAACACAACGCTTCAGGTAGCGTCAGCAGCCAGGCGTTCAGTGCAGGCAAATAGGCAAAAGTGAGGTGTCTGTGAATTTAAGATTAATTTCTGATGTGCATTGCCAAAATTACTTGTTACTTGTATGTAGGTAACTCATGATATAACACAATTGCTTGCAATTATATATATTTCTCAGTTTACTTCTATATCTGTCTGTAATTAATATTAGTTATTTAATAAATCTAGTTAGTTGCTTTTGTTAATTCCAATTAAGTATGAGAGAGACAATATTCTGAGTAAATATGTAGATCACCTTTTAGTTCTATTTGCAAACTTGCTTATATATCTATATTTCCCTGCTTTATTTATTGATTCCTGCTATAGTAATCTTCTATATACATCTGTGATAAACACTAGTTGCATAATGAGTTTGGTTTTTTGCTTCTTGTTAATTCTCAGTAATTATGAGAAAGCCAATATTCTGAGCAGATATATTTAGATGACCTTTTAGTTCAATTTGCAAACTTGCCGTTAATAATACTCGTCAGTAGTATTAGACGTAAATAAAAACTGGCCCGAAACAATGAGTAGGGAATGACGACGCTCGTAAAATTAATGTGCCTTAACATAGCCACCGGGTCATTCCGTGTACTAAACTGCTTGTCAAAGTCACCCATTACCCTCGACCCTCATTACTCGGGGTCGTAAAGAAAAAGATGCTCTCATCTCTCCCGAAGGCTGTTAGTGAACGAACAAAATCTGTTATGATTTGAGTGCCATGATGAGGATGTAAGAGACCTCATTGAAGAAGTAATATATTATGATCGAGTCATATAATGCAGACCTTTTCAAGTCTCTATATATATACACGTGATTTTTGTTGCGTCATTTGAGGTTCTTCTTAGACAATCAATGAACAGCTTGTTAGTGAAATTCATATATAATTCAGTCACTATATTGATATAAGTGAAATTTACAATAATAATTAGGATTCTTAACCATTTTTATTCTGAGAATATAATTAAATTGTCATGATTACCAATTCCTTTTTGGTATGACAATCTCATAATTTTAATTGAAACTATCAAAAGTTTAAATATATATCTGTATTTTCTGATTATTAAACCAACGAGGAAGATCCCTTCTAGCCTTGTAGGCATATCGTAGTTTCGACTGTATCTAGAGTTTAATCAATAATGTAATTAAAATTACTAACCTGGTCGGTCCGGGTGCAGCTCCGGCCGGATTATCGAATCTCGTGAACACTGGCAGTTGTGCACCCATGACGTGAAGTCTCGCAGCTAACAAAGCGAGTGTAGCACAGCATACCGTGGCAACCCTTCTCGCAGCTTCACCACAGGCACATCCCCAACCAGACCCCTTGCCCCATGCGTCCATCCATGACCAACGACTGACACCTCCGGCACTGCGGCGCTGTGGAAAGTTCTTTTTGTTATCACAATTTGTAAAATGACTGCATTATAACTGAAGATAATTCTGTTAAACACTGCTAACGTAGATCAGTGCTAAGGTCCTGTGAAAAAAATTTAATTCTTAAATCAACATCGACAGGCCTTTGTCTACCAATGAGTAGCAGTGCTGTATTCTAATTACTATGTTTATAGGACTAATTGGGTCAATTAATTGTCACGCCCGCGTAACCACAAATCACGCCGCCGTGGTCTGGGGGTAAATTTCGCTCCCGCATACCAGATTAGGCCTCCCTCGGCAGCGACTCAAGCTTAGGTCCGTTCCCTCGGTGTGGAGCCCTTGAGTGTGCTGTTCGCGCGATACAGTGACACAAAAATTTACATCACTGCTACAACACTACACGATCACCCCCACACACGTGCACGCCTATACGCTTACACATGGAAGTGGAAGGGTTTTATTTTTTTCCCTTATCGAACTGAAAAAACTCTAATTTTCCGATAAAAAAAATATATGGAGGGGTTGTTGAGGCGTGTATGCTTGGTACACATATGCGTCTCAACAACTTAAACATATATGAATAGTTAGTTAGGTTAGCTAAGTCAGGTCGCGAGTTTGCATGTAACAGGCAACAGCCAAGCCGAGATGTGCCGTGCACCCTGGAGCTAGTTGCCCAAATAAAATCGGCTGAGTGCCTTAAGCGCTCGCCTTAGTAGTTCGGTGAAGCTGTTAAGACCTTGCTAGGTCAATAGCGTAGTCAGTTCGAAAATTAAAGGGTCAATTAATTATTTTATGGAGTTTATTGTAACGCGCAATCGCTTTTTCCCGCGCAGTGTTTCCTGTATTAATTAATAAATGAATTAAGACAGATATAAAATACTAAGTATATTTATATCATAATGAAAAAGCAACACAAGAACCAGCTGTAAATAAAAGTTCCATAGTGTATCTACCTGTAGATATATAACGAAACAACAGTTCCGTTGAGGTTCAATCTCGTCAAAACTACTGAATATATCGGCATAGGAGTATACGCAATATTTTATAAATAGATCAAGGCTATTATTTTTCGGATTCGATTGCTCCTTTGGCTTTTTTTTATTACCAAGACAAATGGGCGAGAATCAGCTATTATAAATATACTCGCGGGTCTAGCGGACTTAGTCCCATCCTGATAAAAAAAACTTGACAAATTATATACCTAAACTTTACTCACGAATCACTTTATCTACTGGTGAAAACCGAACAGACAGACAGACAAACAGACAGGCAGGCGTGGACGAGGAGTTTGTTTTATAGTAAGTAGTGATATGAAGTGGAAACAATAGGCAATGTTTTAAATCATCGAAATCGTTTTAATGTGCGATTAGACGGATATTGTGTTAAATAACTTAAATATAATATTTTCGATTTATCTGAAATAATAAATTATATAATTTCAAGACAAAATAATTGAACTGAGTTAAATGAAGGAGGTTGTGCACATGAAGTTGGGCTAAATCAGACAGCAACTAGTAGCGTATTATAATGAGAATTACTAAGTTTCGAGGAACTTCCAGACACAGTCTAAGTGGGTTATTTACTTATTTATACATCTTATGTTGAATTTTCCAAGTTTGTGGAAGTTATAATAGACTACTTTAGGGACGAATTAGTAATAGCACCTTTAGATCCTAAAGCTATTAATCATTTTTGTTAACGTCATCGTTACAAGGATATAAATTTATCTAGATTGATGACTTCTATCAAAATTTTGAAACTACAGTTATTTCGGTGCTATAATATCACATTCCCCCCAATTCATCTTTGCATGTCTAACCCTTTTAGTCTATCTAACTAACACCAGCGTACGATGACATCAACCTGGGAGACATTTTTCTAAAACACGATTTTTCACTTTGTGACAGACTTTCTGAAGACTTAATTAACTTTGCCAACTCTTTGACGGTACATTTCTTGAATAAGATGATACAAACAGAATGAAATACTACCTTTTGTGCAACGAAGAGTTCATAAACTACACACACCCCGGTGACAGTGATGCCTTGCTCTTTACACAGCATTGCAACTCCGACACAAGCTGTGCAAGCTGCTACATAGCGCCATTCTGAAATATTACACTCTATGAAATTTCATATATCAAGTTCTCACCGGTGTTTGTAGTAGATACGAAGAAACGGTGTCTGGTATATTCAGTTGTGATTGCTTTACCGTTACAGAAGATGTAACAGTATAAATGCTCGTCTTATTATCGTTCTCATCTGGAAAGTATTTTAGTAACACACATTCGCACAAGTGCAATAACTTAGTCCTGAGAGGATGCTTGACAGTAACTAACTTGGGATAGAACTACTGTCTTGTGTTTGTTTGGCAAGAGATTGTCACGATCTGAAATCACTTAACTTTGGGTAGATTGCTAGACTAATTTCTATTTCTGATATAAGAAACAGGTTATTGCCCAATTATTCTCTGATATAACATCAACATGTTTTTATGGGTAAAAAATGTTGTGAAAAATATTATTGTAATGTTCATTGATACAGGAATATTTTTTAAACCTATAAGATTTTTTAGAGCTATAAAAGACGCGAACGAATTTTTCCTTCTATCTCTTTCAATTACATATACATACAGTGCATTCTAAAAACGATTGTATGATGTGTTGGAAATATGTATGTCAAAAAGATATACCCAATTGAGTTTCTTGCCGGTTCTTCTCGATGACCAGGTTGTTTTTTGAACCGGTGGTAGTTTTGATATTCATAAGTGCGGTATTAGGGCCTAAACTGCCTTGACTATTTCATGGATTCTAAACTTTTCTAGCGTTTTACCATATGTAACATGGAGTGCAAAACCAAATCAATGTCAAAACTATACTTTATATATATTATATTTATATATATAATAAAGTATAATTTTGACATTGATTTGATTTTGCACTCCATGTTACATATGGTAAAACGCTAGAAAAGTTGAGAATCCATGAAATAGTCAAGGCAGTTCTACAAACCCCCTTCCCACGTGTATTTTATTCCACAATCTCCCATATTTATTACGTCACTTGATAAATTGATCACTTATCTCAATATAAAATATATTCAAAAATATGTAATTAGAATTAAGTATATAAATTTCTATAATACTTACGACGACTTACCATATTTTTTTTAAAAATCACGTGAATTAATTGGAATTATATATTTTTTTGTCTTTTATAAAATGTACAAATAACAGCTTACTGCGTTATAAAATCTGTCTTCTTAAGGCCTTATATTATTTTGTCCTAGATTATGATCGCTAAATGTAAAATGATGAGAGGTAACATAATAAATTGTATATTTGTTTGTAATTCGTTTTACATAACCCAATTACGTGTCGTATGAATATGACGTATTATACAAATTGAAAACCAAAACCTTCTCTTTTGCAATATTCATTAGATAATTAGGTTATGTCAATATACTAGACTTTTAACAGGAAAATAACGATAAAAATATTGTTAATGTCATGAAATAATACCGCAATAAAAACAATACTTTCATATGATGAATATAATGGTCAGTACTGGATCTGTACGTTACATCTATATATGTATGTATTTCAGCAGTTTAGTTCCAAATACAACCTAGTTTGGAATTCAGTGAGCATATGTGAAACTGTGACCTCTTATTCTCAAATATTATATAAAAAATATTTGTAATTTTAATGAATGGTGGTCACCCTCACTCCTCTCTTAAGTTTTCTCAGGATAACTCAATGAATGTCTTTTCTATCTTTATTTTTTCTCTTACAAACCTGTGTATCTTCTTTTACTGGCTGCTCGCGCGTAACAAAGAAGAGCTCCGAGGAAGAACAGAGACGAGAGCATCTCCGCTCGGCCCACCACACCGGTTACCTGGATCGTAAAGTTGCCATTAATATTTATAAATATACCTGATACCCGAGACTCCGTCTGCGTTGTTTATTATCTTTACTTATAATAAAAACGAAGTGTCTGTATTTATCATCAAAATAAAAAAAAAATAACCGATTGGTTATGAAAGTATACACGCTTCTGATAACAAACATAATTTTTTAAATTAATATCGGTCTGTCTGTTGTTCCGGGTAATCTCTGAAACGGCTGGAGCGATTTTGACAGGAATTTCACTGGCAGATAGATAAAATTACAGCGGGTGACATAGGTACTCTATACATACTCTATATTAGACTAGGTGTTAATAACGGCTTTGTCCGCAATGCTATCTTCAAAACGGCTGGACCAATTTTCACGGAACGTTCACTAACAGATAACGGATATCATAACAGGTAATTTAGTCTATTTTAATTTATACTAGCTGTTAACCGTGGCTTCACCCGTAGTACTATCTCCAAAACGGTCAGACCGATCTTCACGAAATTTTATTGGCAGATATAACTCTTAAAAAGTAAAGAATTCCATAATACAATTTTTTGCGGAACAGACAAGCGTTTATTTTTTTATAGTCAGAAAATTTTAATTACAATAGAAATGTATATTAAATGTAATAAGGTAAATCTTTATAATAACATTCTAAATAATTGTATCATTACTTCCTTATATAGTGTAAGTAAGCACTGAGGTAATTATATGGTGGGGTAAGGTTCCAAATATGCTGCTGTTGATAAACCTTATTAGGCACACTGTTAGTATTTATATATCTAATGTACACATTACATGTTTGTGTATAGCTAGTTTTAAATATATATATCTATCTATTGTTACAAAAGAAAAATTTAAAACAAATAATTATATTATGCTACCTCAATTTACTCCCATCATTATGTATGATTTTATGATTAGTTATCTATACAAGAGTGGTTTTTAGTTTTTTTAACTATTATTTATTTATGTTAGAGTCGTCAACATGACAATACACTAGTAAATATATAAAAAGTAGGACTATTATCATTCATTATAAATGTAGTCATAATTATAAACAACCACGGCATGCTCCAACACTTAATTAAATATTCATAAAGTAAATATTAAACTATTTTACATATTTAAAGATTTAACATAATAATACAAAAACAAAGAAATTGAAACAGAAAAAGAAATAAAATACTGCAATTAATTAATTCTCCTTAATCATACTTTAAAACATTAGGAATATAACAAATTAACAGAAAGAGAGTTGAAAAAAATAAAAAGAAATACTGAACCAATTAAAGCTGTATTTTGTGAATAGACTGATATGCTTCTATCGCTGTTCTTTCTATTTAGTTTTAAAACAAAATTAAATTTCACCGTAACTTGAAGATTTGACATTCTGATAATTAATAATGTTAATTAACTAATTGCTGACAAGAATGTGACAAACTTATTACGATTATTATATTGTTATCTGTATTTGATATGTGTGTTAAAATTTTAATTTAATCTAACGTTTTAAAGTGAGCCTATGTTACGTTCAAAGATTTTGTTACATACATAAATAGATACAGGTGTAGTTAACAGTTGATATAGTAATTACTGTGACACTATATCACTTCATTATAAGTAAATTGACATACGTCTTCGGTAAAACGAGAAATTTATATTTAGAATAATATATTCAAAAAACGAAACTTGTTCAACGGGAGCCAACATCCAACTACGACGTTACGTTATTTCAGAACCTTTCAGACGAGTGAACTAGTACGTCGGTAAAACATTCCGAGAATGTATTGAAAACATTGCATTGGCAGGTGCGCTCTCATTCCATATTGGACTGTTTCGGCGACAAATATAATATGTATGTTTCTATTCTGAGCTATATTAGTTTTATTTTTAAAGTGAAATTTGTTTTGGCACGATACATAAAAAAAATCATGACGCATTAAAAGTATCGTTGGTAGAGCCACACTGAAGCTATAATTGGTTTCAGCATGAATGGGTCGGCACACCCGAGGTAGTACCATCCTCTCACAGAAACACCGACGTGAAGTAACAGTGCTTGCATTGTTGCGTTTCGAGTGAGAGCGCCGGAGGCTCACCTCCACCCTTCACTCCTTTCCTCTTCCCCCTCTTCGCTTCCCCGCCAATACAGGTTGGCAATACACTTGCGACTCCTCTGGTGTTGTTAGTGTCTAGGGAGGACGGTGATCACTTAATATAAGGTGTCCCACCTATCCGTTTGCCTCCTATGATATAAAAAAAAACGTAATGCATTTGTGTGTAGGTGTAAGTATGAATAAGTTTATGTCTGGGTAAGTATACAAAAATAAGTAAATATATAGTAGTTAAGTATTTATACTACGGGACTTTGTATAGTTGTAGTCCGGTGAAGCTATTAAGACCTTGCTGGGTCAATAGCGTAGTCATTTCGAAAAAAAAAAAAAAAACTTTGTATAGTATATAGTTTATGGAGCTATCTCATTTACCTGTATATGTAATTTAATACATATAAGCCAAAGAAGTTTCACTTCCTCCGAGTGTACTTCTTTTTTTTTTTATATCATAGGAGAGAAACGAACAGGTGGGTCACGAGATGATAAGTGATCACCACCGTCCATAGACACTAGCAACATCAGAAGAGTCGCAAGTGCGTTGCCATCTTGTGTTTGGGAGAGGGAAGAGGGAGGGAGAGGAGGTAGGTCTCCGGCGCTCTCACTGACCGAACGAAACGCAACAATGCAAGCAATGTTACTTCACGTCGGTGTTCTGTGAGAAGGTGGTACTACCCCGGACGAGCCAACCCATTCATATTGAAACCAGTAATAGCTTCAGCGTGGCTCTACCACCTTGAAAGCAATTTCAGTGACATACACACGTACAGAAGAAATATATATAAAGAAGATGATTTTATATCCATAAATTAATATAGCAAAACTAAGTATAATTAATTGTTTTGTTTGTCAGATACCGAAAAATTTTATGGTTACATTTTCATTTCACGTTTCAAAGTTATTACTGAAAAATATATACGTATGAAAATGTCTTTCATGTTACAAACATTAGCAAATATAACCAGCCTCATACACGAAGGACGAAAATTTATTTTTATGAAACAAAATTAAATTTCGCTCCAATTTTTCCCTGTAGGTATTCAATCCTGGATTAACCGAGATTATTCGCGGAGCAAACCTTTTTTATATATAAAATGCAAAATTGCGACCGGACTCCTAAACATTTTGGTTTTATTGAAATTTTTGCTACATCGAAAATAATTGTTTTAAAGCCATAATGTAAAAAATAAATATACTATACTATACAATACATACTATATTTTTTTCTCGAACTAACTACGCTATTGACCTAGCAAGGTCTTAACAGCTTCACCGGACTACTAAGGCGAGCGCTTAAGGCACTCAGCCGATTTTATTTTGGCAACCAGCTCAAGGGTGCACGGCACACCTAGGCTTGGCTGTTGCCTGTTGCATGCAAAATCACGACCTATCTTAGCTAACCTAGTTAACTATTCATATATGTATAAACTACATACTAATACATACTATGTACTAGTACCTGGGCGACCGAGCCTAGCTCGGTTCTTTAAAAAACATTTTTGATTGAAATCTTAGTAAAAAAAAGTTTTCTATAAATTAAATCTAGCTAGATCAATTTATCGTCCCCGAAACTACCTACATACTAAATTTCACGGAAATAGATGACGCCATTTCCGAGATCATGAATATATACAAATATAAAAGTTTAAAAGAATTGCTCGTTTAAAGGTATTAGATAGATACTATACAAGTAATAAAGATTAATTTTGTTTTTAGATTCATATCGCATAAAGAGCTTAAAAAACTTTAATTTTGAAGAATATTTTTTTTAATTACTCGGTAATAAGGAACAACATAAGAAAGAGACTTCATCTAGGTTCACAATATTAAAAGAACTTTTTCAAAGATATTATATACTAGCGACCAGGCCCGACTTCGTATGGGTGCAATATCCTAACATAGTTGTGCCTAAACAATATAGATCTGTTTTTAGGGATTTCATGTCCACAATTGAATGTACAAATACAAATTATAGTATATATTTCAATATAGTTGAAGTGTACATATTATGGGTATATACAAACGTAGTTTGAATTTTATTGTTTTATGGTCAATTTGGCGGCCATTTTGTTCAATCTACTGCCCTCCCAGCGATAAATAGCAATTTATATTTCCACTTCAATAAGCATTGATTATTAAAAGCTGCTTACATATTAAATAATTTTACATCTTGATTCGAATCAATGCAAAGTGTGCAATGTAACAATGCAACAAATGCAATGCAAACAGTGGGAAGTATTTAGATTCTCATAGAACAACGAATTAAACACCCTTTTTTCCCTCCCGATGAAATACCGGCAGCGAACGAGCAGTACCAGCCTATCTCTCCAAACTGAGCGTGCTCACGCCCCCGTGTATCCACTGATCACGCCGCCGTGGTCTGGGGGTAAATTTCGCTTCCGCACATCAGATTCTTAGAAGTCTAGATTCGTTCCCTCGGCGTGGAGTCCTTGAGTGCGCTATTCGCGCGATACAGTGACAGAATATCTTACATTACTGCCACAACATTATATATATCACCCCCACACACGTGCACGCATACACGCTTACTCATGAAAGTGGAAGGGTTTTATTTTTTCTGTTATCGAACTGAAATAGTTTAGTTATCCAATACGAAATATATATAGGAGTTGTTGAGGTATGGATGCTTGGTTCACATATATGTTTCAACAACTCATATATGTATGAATAGTTAGCTTAGGTTAGGTTAGCTTAGATGGGTCGCGAATCGCATGTATCTGACAACAGCCCAAGCCGAGGTGTGCCGTGTACCCTTGAGCTAGTTGTCAAATAAAGTCGGCTGAGTAAGGCTCGCCTTAGTAGTCCGATGAAGTTGTTAAGACCTTGCTAGGTCAATAGCGTAGTCATTTAGAAAAAAAAACTTTTTTTTACTGTCTATCAGTTCATAGAACACAACGTATGCATTAAACAATAACAAATTGTCGTGTGTCAGCAGCATACGTTCTGGAATACTTTAGCTTGTTACAAAAGTTACTGAGCCATAGTAAATCTAAACTAGTGCTGGAATTACGGAAGTGAATAAATATGATTCAATTTTAGTACCCCATTCCTCTGGGGAGTAATGCAAGAGCACTTGTCAACGGAAGGAATTGGCATCATAAAACGTACGCGAAGTGGTTCCACTCCGGTTCTGTATGCCATTATTGTATGTACCTAGGTATGTAGTGTAGGTAATGAAGTACCTAGTGGGCTTGGATATTTTGAGATACCTAACGTGGTAATCTGAGCTTTTAATAAGGACAAAACGCTTTGGTTAAAACCGTTTGCTGATATGACAGGACTGTTTTGAACAATATCTTTTGAGGTAATCTATGTTATTTTTCATTATAAAAATATAGAGATAATGTATTATATGGGAATCCTTATGGAATGTAATGAATGATAAACGTGCCCATCTATTTCACAAGCCAACAATTTATATTCAATAGTTCATAATTTCATTGTGAACCTCCGCAGCCGTAGCAGTATCAAAATTAATTATTATTATCTATATTTATAACACGTTTTTTTTTCGAACTGACTACGCTATTGGCCTTACTAAGCCTTTACAGCTTCACCGGACTACTAAGGCGAGCACTTAAGGCACTCAGCCGATTTCATTCAGGTAACATGCTCAAGGGTGCACGGCACACCTCGGCTTGGACTGTTACCGAAGAAAAACCCGATCTAACCTATCTAAACTATTCTAAGGTATACATGTATTCATTTTTGAATTATGCAATTAAAAATTGCATGATTCAAAAACACAACATGTAAATCGGAATGAAATGAACTTACTACTCGATTCAGTTCGAGTAAGGGAATAAAGTATACCCTTTCATCAGTTTGTGTAAAGGCGCATGTCTGGGTATCTCTGTGTGTGTATTATCGGTGTGGTGTGTACTGTATCGCGATAGCAGCATCTTTGTGATCACCAGGATGATCTCGGCCAGATATGCTGCCGAGATGGCGCGCCGTATGTGCGGGTATGAGATGTGAGGGCCATGCCTCGTGACGCACGAGGCGAAATGAAAAGATCGAATTTACAGATTAAACGAACGGCGCCGGCGCCGGTATCTAAACATGGAAATAACGACATTGTTTGTCGTTTTTCTTAGGGGAAGATAGATGTAAACACGCGATTTTACTCTATCTAATATTGAGGTAAATTATTTTTTCGAGACGGCGGCGCGCGCGATCCGTTGTATGGTAGCCGCGACGGCGGGATACTTCGCGTTCGCTCTAACGGGACCTTGAGTCGGATTTTATAACACGTCATTAACGAGGCGTAAACAATAGGAAGATCTGTGAAAAAATAGTAGCTAGTAGTAAAATATCAGCGAGCCGTAGTAATATATGATATCACTAGGTTTTGCTCGTGACGTCGTTCGTTTTAATATATATTTGACTATCTCTGGAGAAAAATACTTTTTCTCCATTTATATTATTATTATAAAGTAGTAAAGTTTGAGATGTTGTAGGGGATCAACTCGGGAACTACTGGTCCGATTTGAAAAATTATTTCAGTGTCATATAGCACATTTATCGAGGAAGGCTATATCATCACGCTCCGATCAATAGGAGCGGAGCATTAATGTAGAATGTTTCAAAATATTATTTTTCTTTTTGAGAGCTTCCGCTGGGTGTTAGTTATCCCACAAAGTAACTATTCCATGCGCACGAAGTCGCGGGCTGAGGCTAGTAGTCTATATTCTTTCTTATACCCTTGTAAGCGCCTATCATCATTTCATAATGATCGGTTGATTAGTTACGATATGAAAACGTAACAAACAGTTTAACAAACAAACTCACATTCGCATTTAAAATAGTAGTTAGGAAATAGGATTCTACGTGTACGATTTCTGTATTACAAAGTCTTCATTGATTAAACGTATTTATTGATATAACTAATTGTTTAATTTGTACAAACAAAATTAATATCTGCATTAGTTAAAACCTTTACCCATATGGCAAATAATAATATCCTTTAATACTTTGAGTAATTAACAAGTATAACTTTCACGATACTCTAAAGTTATTTTAAACTTTTATTTGTGTATACCCGATTAGGCCTCCCACGGCAGCGGCTCAAGCCTAGGTTCGATCCTTCGGTAGGGAGCCCTTGAGTGCGCTGCTTGCGCGATACGGTGACACACAAATATACATCACTGCTACAACACTACACGATCACCCCCACACACGTGCACGCCTATACGCTTACACATGAAAGTGGAAGGGTTTACTTTTTTCCCTTATCGAACTGAAAAACTCAATTTTCCGATAATAAATATATGGAGGAGTTGTTGAAGCGTGTATGCTTGGTACACATATACGTTTCAACAACTCATACATATATGAATAGTCAGCTAGGTTAGCTAAGATAGGTCGCGATTTTGCATGCAGCAGGCAACAGCCAAGCCGAGGTGTGCCGTGCACCCTTGAGCTGGTTGCCAAAATAAAATCGGCTGAGTGCCTTAAGCGCTCGCCTTAGTAGTCCGGTGAAGCTGTTAAGACCTTGGTGGGTCAATAGCGTAGACATTTCGAAGAAAAAAAAAAAAACTATTTGTGTATAAATGATGTTTATCTCTACTCACTTCATTATTAGTGGAAATATCTACATTATTGAATAGTATTGTGATTCAAATGATGTTACATTAAATAATTTTCGTAACAGTTATGTAATACGTTGTCAAAACGATATATATATTTTTAACATATGTAAATGAAAAAAGGATTCTGAATATTCTGAAGAAAATAATGAAACAATGTTAATTTCATACAAGAGCGCCATTCATTTCTATGAAAAAGTTTATAAAAGTGCCTTTAAAGCCGAATAATACAAGTTGAGCGTAACGTTAAACAGCTTTCACACGCATTTTAAATTTAATACAATGGAAATGGTGTCGAATATAAAAAAAAACGGTTTGAGAGCAAAACAAAAAACCTCTCGGGTATTGTTGGTCAAAACAGGCTGTGTTATTTTGTGATGCGTGTAAAACATTTAATTTAATACACAATCGTGATCTGACTGCGTGGACCTGTCACGTTTGAATCTAAATTTAAACCTTTCCGATGATATGTTGTGGAATTTGGAATGTTTTTCTATCGCCCGTTGTATTAAATGTTCAATTCTAGAAACATCACTGTCAAACCTAGCTCTGCCGTAGTTTACAAATACTTGCACTGTGTTCCGGTCAGATGGTGTCAACTGAACTGCCAGGAATGGTAGCGTATGTTCAATTTCAAAGTTACCGCACTATATCTGATAGTATCTACGTTTCTAGATAGTGTGATCCTGAATAATACCGATCATAGAGAGATTCACAGTCCGTCGGCAATTGTTATTGGAACGAAGTTCCTTACGGCAGTTAATTTTATGTTGTCAAACAAAAATAAAGAGACATATTTTGTTATTTTAATTGATAATTTGAATTACAATTACATAAAATTGAGCACGATTTTTTTTTGTAAATTGTGTCGATTCTACATTAGCCGAAGGAACTTCGTTCCTACCTGGTGTCCCACGACACCACATGCTTTTTTATTTTTTTATATCATATCAGGCAAACCAACATACGGGTCACTTGATGTCGAGGGATCATCGACGTCCTTAGACACTAGCAACACCAAGGAAGTTGCAAGTGCGTTGCCAGTCTGTGGTGGGTAGGAGGAAGGATAGTGGTGGAAGAATAAGGGAGGGTGAGGGCAGGTGGGCCTCCGGCATTCTCACTGATCGAACGAAATGCAGCAATGCAAGCCCTGTTACTTCACGTCGGTTTTCTGTGGATCGGGTGATACTACACCGTGCGAGCCAAGCAATTCACGTAGAAACCAGTAATAGCTCTGCGTTCCCTACGACTTACTACTAATCCTGTCACGGTGACCTAATCCCGAAACGTAATCAACGTTATGCACTTTTTAGTCACAAATAGCGAAACAATAAATAATAATCGAAAAAATAGGCGATGGTGACTCGAGATACTTTTCCATTAAAATTGCTGATCAACAATTTGGTGATACGAGATTACCTGTACAGTCATTGAGAACGCCGGATGCCCACCTCTCCTCATCTTCTCCATCTCCTCTCCCCCCCCCAAACCCCTAACATAGGCTGGCAACGTAGTTGCAACTCCACTGATGTTGCAAGTGTCTATGGATGGTGGTGATTACTTAACATCAGGAGACCCACATATTCGTTTGTCTCCTACGTTCTAGAAAAAAACTCGTCTACTCATGATCACTAAACTATATAATTTGGATAAAAAAAGTTCAGAATTATTAAGTCTATTAAATTAGTCGATTATAAACTAGATACAACTATGAAGCAACTACATTATAGAACAATGTCGTATAAATCGCTACTATTAATGCTAGAATAAGAAAATACTAATAGTCAAGTAGTTTCTTTACAAACAGATCAAAAGCAAATATTTACCGCTTCGGTGTGAATGGGATGTACGGCAAACAAGATGGCGGCGATGAAACTTGCGAACTCCGGTAGAAACATCGCGCACACCCTGTAACAATAAGTAGGTCAGATGTAATACAAACCGGCTGAATATTGTGTCGCGTCCCGTGTTTGATAGTTTTAATTGTGAAGGTAGGGTGCTTGTCGCCCTTGTAAGGTTAATTATTTTATAGCCGGACCTTTGTAGATGTCTCGTAAATATTCGATATTGTATTGTGACAATACAATATTTAAATAATATATGTATCTAAATTTATTACACTCATAATAACTATAATTAATATATTTTAACAATCCGTAATATAAACGTAAATGTAGTGTTTGTGTGATTGGAATGAAGAAATTATGCAAATAATAAAAAAAATATATATCAAAATAAATTTAGTATAAAAAATAAAGAATCCATAAAAAATCTATCAAATCATTACTGTAGTAAAAAGCATACATACAGTAACATTTATAAATGGGCGAATGGGTAAAAAGTTTAGGTAGTCCGGTGAAGCTGCGAAGACCTTGCTAGGTGTATAGCGTAGTCAGGTCGAAAAAAAAAGTAAAAAGTTCAGTATGTTTTTCTCCTGCGTTTGTAATCAACCAATTTTTTTTTGTTTAGTAATTATTGATGAGTTTTAGGGTACAAAAATAAAAGTATTTCAATGAATTGTAAATCATTAACTAAATTTTTCAAGCATTCTGGAAATAAATCGAAAATTAATATATGCTTATAGCTAACGTAGGAGAACGAAATTAATACACTCATCAAAAAAGTCTAAGCAACATGTACTAATTTAAATTTTAGGATGGTTCTTCATATTATAACGTTGTATTTTATTTTTTAGATAATATCTTTATGGTTCTATGATGTAAAAATAACAGCTGTTGTCTTTATAAGTTCTTTTAATAACAGAAATATATAATAATAAAATAATAGTATATATTAAAATAAAGATTTGCGAGCATATCACGGATAAAGTAACTCCCCGCACACCCGATTAGACCTCCCACGGCAGCGGCTCAAGCCTAGGTTCGATCCCTCGGTAGGGAGCCCTTCAGTGCGTTGCTTGCGCGATACGGTGACACACAAATATACATCACTGCTACAACACTACACGATCACCCACACACACGTGCACGCCTACACGCTTACACATGAAAGTGGAAGGGTTTACTTTTTTCCCTTATCGAACTGAAAAACTCTCAATTTTCCGATAATAAATATATGGAGGAGTTGTTGAGGCGTGTATGCTTAGTACACATATACGTTTCAACAACTCATACACATATGAATAATTAGCTAGGTTAGCTGAGATAGGTCACGATTTTGCATGCAACAGGCAACAGCCAAGCCGAGGTGTGCCGTGCGCCCTTGAGCTGGTTGCCATAATGAAATCGGCTGAGTGCCTTAAGCGCTCGCCTTAGTAGTCCGGTGAAGCTGTTAAGACCTTGCTGGGTCAATGGCGTAGACATTTCGAAATAAAAAAACAGAAATGAATAATATTAGAATATAGAAACTAAGATACATAAGAAACTAAACTTTTTTTTTACAAAATGAAGTTTCTAAAGAAAATGTATTTATTGTGAAAGAATAGAACATTTTAATACAAATTATGGTCTCCTCTGCTATTCAGAACTTGTCGGCAACGATTATTCATTGGATTAATGAGACTGTTTATGTCATCTTGCGGTATTCGCTCCCAATGGAATTGTAGCAAATCCTTCAGCTGTCGGGTTGTTGTCGCTCCGTCCAAGTCCTTCAAAACACGTTTCTGGAGCATGTCCCATGCGTGCTCGATGGGGTTGAGATCTGGCGATTGTACAGGCCAGGGCAATACCCGGATGTTCTCCGTTGCAAAGTATTCACTGGTTCGCCGAGCTGTATGTGAACGCGCATTGTCATGCATTAACCTAAAATCAGAGCCAAAGGTTTGTGCAAATGGGTAGACATAAGGTCTGAGAATATCCTTAATGTAATTTTCAGCATTCATGTTTCCATTTACAAAAACGAGTTCAATTCGTCTGTTCTTCATAAAACCCGCCTATAACATAACTGTCGAGCCGCTGTATGGATGAACTTTCTGAACGCACCTGAACCTTTCAGTATTTCCGGGCCGACGATACACTCGCACACTTCTTGTATCAGGCTTAAACCCGAATCGCGACTCATCGGAAACATAATTTTATCCCATTGTTCCTGGGTCCATGTTATGCGTTCTCTACACCATTCATATCGATGAGCGCGATTCCCGTGACGTATCGGTGGGCACCTGATTGGGCGTCGAGCTCGTAGGCCGTACTCATGCAGTCGATTTCGCACAGTTTGAGGACTTACATCAACACCACTTGAAATTTGTAGCCTCAAACTTATCTCTCGAGTGGTTAACATCGGCTGGCGTATTGCAGTCAGTTGTATGTACCGGTCTTGCCGAGTGGTTGTACTCCTTTTACGGCCTGGATGCTGTTCAGCGGGTTCTCCTGTATTATTGTAGTGCTGCCAAAGACGACAGATTGAATGCTAAAATGTCGAGATACCTGAGATTGATTACTTCCCGCTTGCAACATCCCTACTGCTCTTTGCATCTTTCATCTGCCATCAAATGACGTCGCTTCATGACGTAAAGAATATATAACAATTCAATTTTGTCGCTAACTTTATTTAAATGGTTGGTAAAATTATAAAACCAAGACTAAACGTAGCAATTAAAACGCACTTAAATTCAAACAAATTCGCAGTCATTTGAATTTTATGAAAAAAACAAAACATAATCAAATTTTTTTTAGAACCAGCCAGTATGTCATCAATAGCAAAAAAGTTTACTTACCTACGCACTTTGTTTGAGTAAATACTTAGAAATTAATTAATATAATTGGTAAAATTTGTAATATCACGCATGTTGCTTAGAGTTTTTTGATGTGTGTACATATTACATGTAATAATAATAGCGGGCGGGTAATAATATACTCTTTGTCAAAAAAAAAAAAAACAATAAGATTGATACTTTCAAAATTAATTATTTATGTTCGAATTTCGTCCTTTCAACAACCGTCAGAATCTATAAATATATTATGAGTATATTAGGAAAAACTACTATCAATAGACACGAATAATCATTGAATAATATGAGTAATTCGAGGGCTCCTTTTCTTGTGTTTGCGGTTTTTATGGTATCTAACATACCCAATAGTCATTTAATTTGTTTAGAGATGAGGTTATGGGCACTTGTTTGTACTTGGCATTCAAATTTCAACTTAAAGAGTGTTAGCTAATCATATATTTTTTTCCAATTGACTATGCTATTAGCCTTACGGCCTTTACAGCTTCACCGAACTACGATAGCTAATCAAGCTGGTATTCGAAAATGGTTTGGATTTGTTACGGTCGATTTACGATGTTTTTCCCTATGCCATCCACGTAGTTTTACGGAAAAGTTATCACTGTGTCAACGTAGCTTTTGGTTGCTGATTTGTTTTTTAATTATTAGCCAAAAGATCTGCCTAATCTTATCGTTAGCAATAAAACCTTCAATATACTGTAATACTAAGCCGTTTCTAGGTCAGTGTTGGTTTACATTGACTAAGCAGTTTTGTTTGAGAGCCGGAAACTTTTGCGGTTTCATTTCACACGCACGGTTGTTGGACACGAACACGGGAGTACTACGTTGTCAGATTTTAGTTTGTATAGTTGGGTTTTATTACTAAAAGCGCTTGAATTTTAATGACTTAGCCAATTTAGTTAGGCCCTGTTTCAGAATTTAGAACACTTTGGGGAATAAAGATATGAATAGTGGTTTTGAGCTAAATACGTATTAAGGACTTGCTTCTAAACTAGTTTTAGAAACTGAGCACGTATTGTTATAAAAGCGTAAAGATAAATATTTATTATTCAGTAATTATACCAGCGACTCCGCTCGCTTGAAGTACGAAATTATTCTTAATGTGTCTTTGTGTTACACATTCTAAATAAACAATGAGAATCCGGGGTAGTACCACCGTCTCACAAAATGTCGATGTGAAGTAACAGTGCTTGCAATGTTGCGTTTCGTTCAGTCACAGAGAACGCCGGAGGACCACCTCCCTCCTTCTCCTTTCCTTCTCTTCCTCTCGCCCCTCCTAACCATCACAGGCTGACAACACATGCGACTCCTCTGATCTTGCTGGTATCTATGGCTGGTGGTCACTTAAAATCAGGGAACCCGCCTGTTCATTTTCCTCCTATGAAATAAAAAAAGATTTCCTGTAAATGTTGCGGCCGCGTACATAATACATTAGAAAATATGTCAAAGAGGGTAGGAGCACTTTGTCTTTTGATCGCTACCGGCGCTCGCGACGCCGCCCTAATTCGGTCGGTATTAACGTACGAGCAGTGCGCGTGTTTTGAAACAATCGTGGGTGCCTCGTGTCACATTAATTTATTGTGCTAACTTCATTGTGATCACTATACACCATTATCCTATCGCCATCGCAACTCGTCGGCGCCGACCACTGTCATCGAACCTCTCACAGTACAGGTGAGTGATTAGAACATTTTTCTACATGTTCTCGCTGACTTCGCCACTTATTCCCATCTTAGTTTGTTTTTGATGGCGTGGGAGCAAGAGCAATCAGTAAGCAATTGCTGGCATTTACCCAAAATATTTGAACAAAAAGTAACTTCAAAGTAAAGTTATGGGTGTTACAGCCACGCTGAAGCTATTACTACTGGTTTCAGCATTAATGGATCAGCTCGCCCGAGGGACTACCACCCGACTCACAGAAAACCGACGTGAAGTAACAGTGCTTGCATTGTTGCGTTTCGTTCGGTCAGTGAGAGCGCCGGAAGCCTACGTCCTCTACCCCTCCTGCCTCTCCTGCTTCCCTTTCCTATTACCTCCTCCGCCAAACACAGACTGGCAGCACACTTGCGACTTTACTAGTGTTGCAAGTGTCTATGGGCGGTGGTGATCACTTAACGTCATCTTATCTACCAGTTCGTTTGCCACGTATGATATAAAAAAAAACTTAATAAATATTATATAAAATATATATAAATTGGTTTAGTGGTTTGCGAGTTGCGAGTCTTAAGCACACTAACGAATTGAACTGACATTGAGACCTTGCCATTAATTATAAAATATTCGTTTGTTTATTGCATAGAAGTGAAATGAAACAGTAGTTGAGACTAATATAACTAACAATATCAAGAAAACTTTTGATATAACTCGAAATACTTATAAATTTGTTAAGAAATTTTATGACGAATCTACTGTCATCGGTATATATCGTTACGGTTCTAAAGACGGGCATCGAATGACAATAATTGGGTAACTTTGCCCTCTCCGGTGACGTCACAGCTCGACCAGACGGCCACGGCCACCCGTAAAGCTGAAACAACGACTAATTGAGACTAACGCGGCGGAGGCACTTGCGATGTCCAACTTCTGCCGGAATTAAGGCACTCGTTAGCGACTTTTTGCAAAACTGGCGAAATCTGTAGCGAAGTTAGTTGAAAAACATTTATCGATAGTTTGTTCCCAGAGCGCTCTCGTAACGACTATCTCCGGCGACTCAATACGTGTTCACTATCTGTTATTTATTATACAGGGTAAAATAGAAATATATAAAACTAGCCACTGCCCGCGACTTCGTTCGCGTGGAATAGTTACTTTGGGCTAACGCTAACACGCAGCGGAAGCTCTCCAGAGGAAAAAAAACTCCGATTTTAAACATTCTTCATTCCGCTCCTATTTGTCTTAGCGTAATGATATAGAGCCTACATCCTCGATAAATGAGCTATATAACACTGAAAGAATTTTTAAAATTGGACCAGTAGTTCCTGAGATTACCTCCAACAACGTCACAATGTCACAAACTTTACCTCTTTATAATATTAGAATAGATTTAATACACCTATTAAATCATGTTATTTTTACCCGATTAGGCCTCCCACGGCAGCGGCTCAAGCCTAAGTTCGATCCCTCGGTAGGGAGCCCTTGAGTACGTCGCTTGCGCGATACGGTGACACACCAATATACATCACTGCTACAACACTACACGATCACCCCCACACACGTGCACGCCCACACGCTACACATTTTGGTGGAAGGGTTTACTTTTTTCCCTTATCGATCTGAAAAAACTCAATTTTTCGATACAAAATATATAGAGGAGTTGTTGAGGCGTATATGCTTGGTACACATATACGTTTCAAAAACTCAAACATATATGAATAGTTAGCTAGGTTAGCTAAGACAGGTCGCGATTTTGCATGCAACGAGCAACAGCCAAGCCGAGGTGTGCCGTGCACCCTTGAGCTGGTTGCCAATATAAAATCGGCTGAGTGCCTTAAGCGCTCGCCTTAGTAGTCCGGTGAAGCTGTTAAGACCTTGCTAGGTCAATAGCGTAGTCAGTTCGAGGAAAAAAAAATGTTATTTTTACTACAGATTACTTTATTATTACTAGAAACTGCCATATACTACTCGTCCCATTTTTGAAACTTAGTAAAACCAGTAAGTTGTTTAGGTAACAGTGTTAGGTTTTGCAACGAAGTCCCAAAGTATATTACCGATTTTCCAGACTATAAGTTTAAGCTCCATGTCAAACGGGTTTTGGTGTCAAAAGACTATTATAGGGTGTATCAATATGTGAAAGTTGGTAATGTCTGTAATTGACACCTCTCTTAGTACATTCTCTAAAAACGAAATGTATTTTAAATATAGGTATTATGTATGTTAAGAAGATAAACCCGATAGAGTTTCCAGTCGGTTCTTCTAGATAGGGTTGTTTTCCAAAACGGTGGTAGTTTTGACGTTCATAAGAGTCTTTTTTAAGCCCAAATTGAATAACCTATTCTTATTTATTCGCACCGTGAAAGCAACTTACAAAGTAATTGCTAGAATAATTGTTACTAGTGGTTGTCAAATTGTTAAAATCGATCAAAGTAAAGCCTACGAAGCTTTTTTTATCATGCGTTATAGGAACGTAATATACAGATATTATTATCTGAACTAGGATATTTATGAGCACTCAGTTTTTTATCGTGGCGAATGGGGCAAGCGGTGTGTTGCGCATATTTTTTCGTCTGTACGTATAATATATTACAAAAATAATAAACGACATGGGCGAAGTCGCGAGTATCAGTTCGTAAACAATATTGTTATACATAGATACGTACTAAATAAAATATGTATAAACCTGTCTTTCTTATAATTTCTCCTCATGATTGGAGTGTTTTTCGTAACCTCTAAGGATCTAAATTGAATAATGTATTTTGATTCTGATTTTTAACGTATATTTAAATTTCGAGATATACCGCACGATGCATTATTATTTTATTGGATTCGAAAGTACTCACCTCACACTTCAAATACGTCTGGCAATTCACATTATGAATACGAATGTAACGAATTTACATATAAAATGAAAAACATTTACGATCTACAGTTTTTTTTTGTAATCCTTCACACGTTTTGCAATCTAAAACAAAATGGCTACCGAAGATAAAATTTATCGAATTAAGATAAAAAAAAAAAACGAATAGACACTTCGTTTGACTTTAAATTCATCTCATAGTATTGAAGTGTAATGAAAAATATCAAAAGCACGTACATATTGGAATCTAAAAATACTTTTTACGGGAATATAAAAAATCCTAACAACTGTATTAATTTTGTATAATATATTATTTTTTAGTCGAAATTTTTCCAGCGAGGGATTAAATAACTTAGTCACAATTTCTCCATAAAAATGAACTGTAAATTATTAATCTAATATCAAACATAAAAACTCCATTTGCCTGTTTTCATTCTTTCAACTTTTTTTATTATTTTTTGATTAATTTATTAATTTTAATTTATGATTTCAAGTTCATTCTAATATTGTCATTAATAGTATAAATGCGAAATATATGTCTTGTTTACTTAAAAAATGGCTTGAAAAATTTTGATGTTATTTTCTACCACAGAAGTTACTATCATTAATCTATTATTAATTATTAATATATATAGGTTTTTTTATATCATAGGAGGCAAACGAACAGATGGGTCACCTGATGTTAGGTGATCACCACGGGCCATAGACAATTGCAACACCAGGGGAGTCACAAGTGCGTTGCCAGCTTGTGTTTGGGAGGAGGACGGGGGGGGGGACAAGAAGGGAAGGAGGAAGGGGAAGGGGAGGGTAGGTGGGTCTCCGGCTCTCTCACTGAACGAACGAAACGCAACAATGCAAGCACTGTTACATCACGTCGGTTATCTGTGAGAGGGTGGTGCTTCCCCGGAAGAGCCGACCCATTCGTGCTGAAAACAATAATAGCTTCAGCTTGGCTCTACCACTACTAGCTGTATATATTAATAATATATATATATAGTGTATAAAGATATATATTAATAATTGATAATAGATTAATGATAGAAACTTCTGTGGTAGAAAATAACATCAAAATTTTTCAAGCCATTTTTTAATAATACTTAGAAATAGTAAATCACAAAATAGTTTTTGCAGTATTTCCAACAAATTTTAATGACTCTATGTACATGATAAATATATATCAAATAAAAACCAAAAAATAAAATTTTAAAGAAATATTCTTGGTTTACTCTTAATGATATTTTGCATATTAGTATTATTTGTCTTTTTCATAAATTATAACTCATATCAATTACCAAAAATAGATGTAGACGGTAAATTTTGTTAAGTACAAATAAAAACATAGGATAAAATAATTTTTATCCATGTAGTAAACGTATAGTAAACGCGTACAAAATTGATTACACTACTCTGGATAAAATAAAAAAATTAAAAATGTATACCTCACTCAATTTAAGCCCTATGTCTTGTGAACGTCAAAACTACCACTCGAGCTAAATCACGAGCAAAACCTAGTTAAGCATATTAACCTTCAAATATTATTTGCTTGGTATTTGAATGCCTATCCATGAAACTACTTTAATTATGGAACAACTTGTAAAATTTCCAAAAGTCTAAAATTTCATACATTAATGGCCTACTGATTTTTGCCCGCAGCTTAGCTTGGGTTAATATAGATTTGACCCATCCCTCGGGAACACTGTTTTCTCAAAATGAAAAGTAATCTATGTTTTTTTCCATACTTAAGACAACGTGTATGCAAAATTTCATGAGTTTCGTTGAGAAAATAAGGTGTGAAAACGAACTTACATTTGCATTTATTAAATTATTTAAGATTTATTTAAAAAAATACCTACTATATATCTACTACCTAACATAAGCAATTACGATGTAAAGTGTATATCGGAAAGTACGCTAAGCGTGAACGAACTAGAAGTGTGGGCATAACGTGTGGTGGGGGAGGGGTTTTGGGAGCGAAGGTGGTTTCCAACCTCACAGGAACTGATCATTACCGAGAAGAGACAAACTATGAACGCCTAAGCCACGGAGGTACTGTATACGCTCCCTATGCAACTGAAACTATAAGTCGTTTCAGCAGGAATAGGTCGGCTCGCCCGGGGTAGTACCACCCTCTCACAAGAAACACCCAAGTGAATTAACAGTGCTTGCATTGTTGCGTTTTGTTCGGTCAGTGAGAGCACCGGAGGCCCACATCTCCTCCTCTTCTCTCCCCATCCCCTTTCCCCCATGCCCCAAAAAACAGGTTGGCAACGCACTTGCTACTTCCCTGGTGTTGCTAGTCTCTATGGACGGCGGTGATAACTTAACATCAGGTGACCCATTTGTTTCGTTTGCCTCCTATATGATATAAAAAAAACAAACAAATTTTCAAAAATCAACGCGAGTGTGTTTCTTCTTATAGTTAATGTTAATAACGAATCATGTATAATTGAAATTTATTTCAACTAACAAATAAAGAAATATTTACGAGCAAACCACTTTTAGCGTTTAATTACTCAGCAGCGACAACTAAATATAAATAAGACGTAGTAGATAATTAATTATGTTCTATTCTACTTATTTTATTACATTCCCTAGTTGAAATATTTACAATGTATACAAAGTTTTCGCTGAGATGTAGAATTTAATATAAAATAATTATATCTACCGTTAAAACAATGATTGAAGACTAACTAAGGAGATTGAAAGTTTAGGTTGGATTATAAGTTTTAAAAGTGAAACTTGGTCATATTTTAAGCCATTTTGGATTTTGTTGAAACTGTCTTTTCGTGTTATGAAACAATCTGAGCTTGATTTATACTAAATTGTTGGTATATTTGTAAATTACCTAAAACTTATCAAGTAAACGACTAATTTGTTAAGTTTTAACTATAGCCAGGCGATTTACGAGTATATGTATAAGTGATTTTTGTAGGTGGTAGAACCATGCTGAAGCCTTAATGGTTTCAGCTCGAATGGGTCGGCTCACCCGCGGTACTACCACCCGACCCAAAGAAATATCGACGTGAGGTAACAGTGCCTGCATTGTTGCGTCTCGTTCGGCCAGTGAGAGCGTTGAAGACCCATCTCCCCTCCGCTCTTCCATCTCTCCCCGAACAGGCTAGCAACGCACTTGCGACTCGCCGGTGTAACTAATGTCTACGGAAAGCGGTGATCACTTAAAATCAAGTGACTCGCCTGCACGTTTGCCTACCATAATATAAAAAAAGGTTGATTTGGTTGCTGTGATTCTAGTCACCTGCGTCGCGCTAAAATGTACCCTGAAAATGAATACCGATAAAGATTCCAAATAACGTAAGCACAGGTTTGTCATTTAATTATAAGTACTAGGGCGACCGAGCCAAGCTCGGTTCTTTAAAAAACATTTTTAAATTAAAATAATCTGTTAGGTTTGCCTTATAATTATATAATATATGGTATTAATATTAAAAAGTTAAAACATATTGCTCGGCCTTATCCTCAGTAGATAGGCATACTAACGCGTTTTGTAGTTCTTTTAGACATCCAATTCTACAGTACATTGTTTTGATTTAACCATGCCAGTTAATTACTAATAATGCTAGCACCTGAAAAATATTATTTACGACTTGGCTATAATTTATCGATTATTTTGTACATTTTATAAACATATTAATTATAAAAACATATATATTTTGAGGTAGATATTACCTAAATATTAATGAGAACCTTATTAAAATCCTTTTTCGATATCCTTAACAGGTTGTACTCAAAATTTCATTAGATTGGTTGAATAGTTAAATAGTGCAATTTAGTGTTGATAGTTTATAGTATAAAGAGTTATTCATGTTTTTTTAATGTTCCTGATATATTATTATGTTATTCATTCTATCAAGTTATACAAAATGGTATAAAGATGAAGTAACAACTTTTTGTTTGTAACTGATAAGCAATCTTGAACGGCGCGGCGTGGCGTCCACTTTAATAGAGCGCTATTATCATTTTTTAAATTATACAGAGAATAGAGAAAAAGTCCTCGAGGAAATAATGTAGAACAGTTTCTCATAGTCTGAATATAGTTGTTTAATGGTTAACGAAAAAAAAAAATTACTACATTTTAAAATTATATCTTCTTTCATGAATTATAGATTTAAAAACTATACACATACATATAAATGACAGTTGTATTTAAAGTGGGAGGTTTTTATAAGCAACCATAAAAAAACAACATACTGTGAATTTTAAAATAAGTTGAATTTTAAAAACAAATACAAGGTTCCCACATATACACTTGAGAAAGTAAAAAGTCACAAAAAAATTACCATAAAAAATGAGTTTTTTTTTATGTTACGTATGTTAATACGACCAACGATAAAGTTTCCAGTTTGTTAACGACATAATCACCATCTAGTTTCGGACTTTGAACTCAGATTTTTGACAGCGCGTATCCGTGCGGTTCGAGTTTGCAGCGATAGTTCGCTGACAACCGACCGAGTTCACGTCAACAACCTAACGAACCGGTAACTAAATCGTCATCCGCAGATGCTCTGTGTATAACTTTTGATATTTCATCATATTTTAGAATCTAAGGAATGTGTGGTATAATTTATATATACTGTATTTTAGGTTAGCATACTAGCCATAATCTCTTAGTTACTATAAGCTTTGTTATTTTAAAATACTCTCACAATGTTTTTTTTTTTTGCGAACCGACTACGCTATTGACCTAGCAAGGTCTTAACAGCTTCACCGAACTACCTCTCACAATGTTTTGTCGCCTATTGGGTTTGGAATGTATTTGTATTTCATCATCATCATCAGCCTGTAAGTAACCCATTACAGAGCTATAGGCTTCTTCCCGAAGGAATGTATAGGCGTAATCACCACGCCAGCCCACGACGTTTTGGCGATTTCAAATTCTGAGAAATCCACAGTTCTATATGTTTCCCACATAGTAGTACTACAAGAACATTTCTCAGGTTCAGGTTTCCTCGCGATATTTCCTTTACCGTCAGTCGATAATGTTACCAAATTCAATTAGTAAATGTACGCGAATTCCGAAAAATTCGTTGGTATATGCCAGGGTTCGAACCTGCGGACATCGAAATAATATTCCACCGGTCAAACCACTAGGCCACCGCGACCTGTTTGTGTTTGTTTCTGTCAAATTAGAACTAGTATGTGTAGAATAATAAGCGAAAAATGTAACAGATTTTAAAACTAAAATTTGAATAGACTTTTTCATGTTAAATTGATAATACGGGCAATGTATAAATCTTTTTAATTTTTGGATGTGAAACATCTATAGACGTGGGTAAACCTGATTGTTGGCGTGACGAGTTTGTGAGACGTGGCGACGCGATGCCATGCCCAACCGACTGTGCGCAATCTCCCACCCTGTACAAAGCTCGCACGCCTATACTGCAATTTGAAAATTTGAGATTTGTTCGATTCGAATAGTTTCGATGTTTCACATCTGCCAGGCGTCCCGCGACGGCTCAATTTTTTTCAATAGAAATTCTCTCTATTTTTTGTATACTTTAACAATTCTATTTGTTTTTTTAAATGTCTATTTTTCACTTCGTTGTTTGTAATTGCCAACGAGGTACAAGATGATAGTATGTTAAATTTGGAGAGATCTAACCCTCAAATGCAAATAACGAAGCATACCTACATATATTTGGTGACGAATTTTATACTTGAGAATGGTAATTAGTCAAGCGGCCATTAGAACAAACCCTTTGGTTTCGTAACAATATTTTCCTTTATCAAAAGCTCAAGCTCATTGTAGTGATTGTCTATACATGAAATGGAGTTGCCTGTTGTTAGTCCAGACTAACTAATCACTAAAACAACTGAACCGAATTTGATGTTTTTACTGGTAGATAGAGGATTTTCAGTGCATTCAAATCATCACGTTTTCTCTTAGACGTTACGTAGTGATGATGCTATTATATAATTTAAAAAAGGCAAGACAGTCATAAGAACTGCCGCCAGAAGTGTAAAACTCAAAATAGTGGAATAACTGTCCTTTTTTTATTTACAAGCGTTACGAGTATGTCGAATCATTGGTGACGCGAACCCATAAGTTTTCCCCTATCAATTTTTGTTTCACTCAATAATGATAAAAAGTTTTCACTTCAAAAATAAAAGTGTACAATGAATCCAGATAAAACATACGGTTCGTATGAAACAACAACATAACTGTACTATAAAAAGTAAACTGTACTGTAAAAAAATGTTCCTAATACACATGTATTTACTTGCATGTAATAAGATACAAGGTTAATTCGTAATAAATACATATACATGTCCTGTGCTACGCGGAACCACAATACAATCAATCAAGTCGACACAATGTATTCATTGCTGATCTGTTTCCGAATTAAATCACGCCCACAGGCAGTAGTAGTACCAACGTAGTAAATACCTTAATGTGATTACAATGTATTGCAAGTTCGCAAGTTTATGTATTCAATTTAATTTAGCACTAAATATTTGAGATATCTTTTCTTATATTACTATCACAGGTAACACATTGATAAAATGCATCGTAGTATCCGAAATTATAAAGATGCTTAACAGAATAATACCACATGATAAAATCTAATATCTTTAAACAAGCTATTCTGGTATATTTTATATTGATATATATTAAGGATCTCGGAAATGGCGTCAGCGGTTTACGTTAAACTTTGTATGTAGGTGGTTTCAGGGACGATAAATCGATCTAGCTAGATTTCATTCATAAAACCTTTTTTGTCTCAGTTTTAGGCAATGAAAAAATATAGCTAGAATATAAAGGTAAATTTCGCCGGCGCTGTCAAAACAAAAATAGCTAAGATGGAAATCGGCTACTTCGAAAATCCGTCTAACCCCAGTTCGAATCCGAGTGACTGTAAAAGAGGTATATTTTTTTTTCATAAAAAATGCTGATTTTAAGAGGCTAATCTAACAGTTTATTTTAATTTATAAATGTTTTTTTAAAGAACCGAGCTAGGCTCGTTCGTCCAGGTACTTAATAATAAAACGAAGACTTCTGCCACGTCTCTCTGTTCGCGATAAACTCGAAAACTACTGAACGGATTTGCATTCAGTTTTCACCAGTAGATCAAGTGATTCATAGGGAAGGTTTAGGTATATAGATTGTCAGTGTTTTTTTTTAATTATCAGGGCGGGATAACATCCACCAGGCCCGCTAGGATTAGATTAAATCTATCAAATGTTTAATTAATATCCTTAATGTCTTCATTTTTTTTTGTATCCGAAGATTTTCCTGATTAGTTTTGTATAGAATATTACTTTTGTAGTTAATACGGCTTTGCCTATTTTTCAAGAACGCTTGGAATTGGGATATGACTCAAAAACAGTGAAAGATCACAAGGGCGTAAATAACGTAACTATATGACTTAAAATGTAACTCACTACAAATTAAGTTAAGATTCTACCAAAAACGTATGCGTAGTTTTTTTGTAGGTGGTAGAGCCATGCTGGAGCTATTATTGGTTTCAGCATGAATGGGTCGGCTCGCCCGGGGTAGTACCAGCCGACCCACAGAAACACCGACGTGAAGTAACAGTAATTGCATTATTGCGTTTCGTTCGGTCAGTGAGAGCACCTCCCCTCCCACTTTCCTCTCCCCTCACCATTTTCATCTTTCTCCCATTCCCCCCCAAGCACTGGCTGGCAACGCTCTTGCGACTCCCCTGGTGTTGCTAGTGTCTATGGAACGGCGTTGATCATTTAACATCAGGTGACTTATTCGTTTGTTTCCTATGATATAACAAAAAAACAAAAAAAGTTCTTGATTTTGAATTAAAACATAGGATAAAATTTGGTTTAATATTTTCTCCGTAATTATTTATTGTATAATTTTTAAGGTCGCATCACCGCATCCGAGTCATGACGCTGACGCATGAGGATTTAATTATCAAATGACTTAATTATTTTCACAACAACGATACTCTCCATTATGAGTAAATTAATTATATTCGGTAATTAATTACTCACACGGAGATAAGACAAAGGGTCTGGGTAATTAAGGGCGGAGTTATGACATAGGAGGCGCTCTGGAGCGCTATGAAAAACTAATTTAACTCTGCGGTAAAAAGTTTCGTCCCGACTCTCTTCGTAGGGTATTTCGCTTCATTACGTTATGAATGGCTTTCGTGTCTTACGTAATTCTGTTGTTTGCCCATTCCTTAGCTCCGGCTTACAAATTTGTATTTTCGGAGCTGTGGGCGTTAAATTGTTTTTTTTTTCTTTATCGTAACACAACGTGTTAATAAGAAACTGTGGTTCGTAGATCTAAGTTTTCAAAGTAATATTCTGTGAACGCAACTCTTATTTAAAATAAAATGCATGGAATAGAGGTTTTCGTTTAATATTGCATTTTGTTAGACTGTATTATTTTATTATGATTACTTTATTGCTTGGAATTCGTTTCAAATACACTTATATTAGAGTTTGAACGCATATAAGTATTCTCAGTTTTACGGTTCGACTACCTACACTATTTTATAAAGATATGCGGTTAATTTCGCTCCCGTGCATTGGCCGCAACATATCAACGTCCGATTCTAATTTGAAAGATTCTTACACTTTGTTGCTTGCGCCATATACCAACACCTATGTTATCGTCCACTAACTCTTGATACTACACTTCATATCTGCACTACAGAATAAGTACGGATCATTCCCGAAATGGCCGAATTGTGAATGCCTATGCTAATGAGGTACCGCGTGGTTCAGTCAGGAGGTTGACTTCCTACGCAATACATATATGTGTTACGGGACTTGTTTAAGCTTGCTTAATAATGTATAGTGTTGACAGTATTTCGATTGTTTTAATCATACGTTAGTGAAACCGCGTTACATAACTACTATATGTGTGTAAAGAGTATCATATTTAATTAAGGTGTAACAATCAATTAATAACGCATTATTTCGAGCAAAATGTAGAATTTGTTTTTCGCAGTAACGTTTTTAATGTTTTAACAACATAAAACTAAAGTATCGATTTAAAAGGAATTCCATTACAAGTTTGATGTTGAAAATTTTCGAATTGGAAAAATAATGCCGGCCCAAAAGTTGATACCCTAATGTGATTAGGGTGAGCTTCGACTAAACGCGTTATAACTTTTCAGTGACGTAAACATGTTGTCGTCTCTTATATAATTCAATATCTGATATTCGATTACGTCTACCGACATAGAAAGGATATTATTTATTTTAACTAATATCTCTCATATTTAATTTTAGATTTTTTTTAGCATATAAAGACTTTTACCGTTAAGAAGAACCATGCTTTGCAAGAATTTTATACAATATTTCTTTAGAGGAGTTTATTGCAATCTCATCTTTCTCAAACTCTCAAATAAATTAAATACTGTGGTTTGGACTCATTTTACCCGCATAACATAGACAAAATCGAGGTTTTGTATTATTGTGTTTCTTTTGATACCTTTAATTATTTCTTAATTATAATAGTCTAAATTACTTTTTATAAGGTCCGCTATCTGCCAGTGAAAGTCCCGTATAAATCGGTCCAATAGTTTTACAGTTAGCACTGCGAACGGAGGTTAGCGGCTAGTCTCAATTAGAGTAGCCCATGTTACCCGCTATAATTTCAAATATCAATCAGAGACATTCCCGTTAAAATCGGTCGAGACATTTCGAAGAATATCCGAAATAAAAAGACCAACACACAGACCAACAAAAATTTAAAAATTGCAATTTTGTAACCAGTAGCGTGTATATTTTCACACCCAATAAGTAAAAATTTAGTATTTCGATATTAGGTACAGATACTTCATTTTTATTACATGCATTCATCCATTTGTGGATCGCATGTTTTATTCTTTTGGTGCACCCTGCTGATCAACGAACGAGGCAATGGCGATAGCGGGGTGGTAGGGTTTTACAGCCCGACTGGGTCGCAACCACCATGCATATGGCGAAAAAGCCCGTCATAGTGACTCGCTTTTGCGCGTCGCGTTTCGGAATCAGCCTGTGCATATCCAGTACCGGGTGACTTTCGTCATTATAGCCGGCATGACAGCGGCGACCGATGATGGATGATCTGTCTCTCGGTAGTCGCCACTGTTTTTGGATTGCACTATGCTTACCATCAGGCATAGGGCAGTCACTTTGTCGTGCTTCAATAAAAAAGGACCTTCTATTTTTACATTTCGTTTGTGGAAAAAATAAAAATATAGAAACACGACGATGGATACAAATGGAATAAAAATATTTAATCTAGTTTGTGTACTAGTAGTGACTAAATACTAATAACGATTCTCTTAAAATGATATTTGATCACTGCTCTGATCAACGTATACCCGAATATGGAAATGAGCCGAATATTGTGGTAAAGAAAACATTGTGATCACATTATAGCATGGTGGTGGGTCTTATCTATTAAGCCATTTCCATTTTTGACCTATAAATCTGTCACCAAACGTCTATAGGTATGTTTTGGTAGCGGCACTTGAGTCTTTTAATAGCCCTCATTCTCCGGCTTAAGGGTTGTGTTTTGGGATTGACATAGGATTTTAGCCGTTAAGAGTCCAGCATAACTCAGTCATCGCTGCAAAATGGATATAATTTCAAATTTTAAAGGCGTTGGAATTTCCAACATAGAAAAGGGTTAGCATGTTTTTCATACTAGGCTACATTTCAAATGGCATACTATACTTTTCTTTGCTTATACTCTTTGTTTGGCTTCTTGGGACATAAATATGAAGCATTGTGCATGTTTTAGTAATTACCTCTAACAAAACAATTCCAAAAGTCAAGTAAACAATTTATTTGTGATAGAATCTTATAAAATGATTTAGATGCTTTCAAAGCAATCTTGTTTAAGAATAAACTTATCCTTTTAATGTTTTATTGGGGTTACCTTTTTGTTCTTTTACATTATTATTTTAGTTAAGATTATTCTTATCTTTTTAGGAACTCTGTTCTTCTTTTATAAGCATTATTAAACATTTTAGTGTTACACTCACGACACGTTATGAAAAGTATACAAGCCAAAGTAAAAAATAATAGATCCGAGTTTGCAATGTAAAAAAAAAATTGTTAGTTATTGTCAAAAGTACCGTCACCGTCAAAGGTACATTACGCAATTGTTCTAATTCAAAGTTTAGGTCGAGACGATTTATTAAAATATTTTAGCAATATTTCTAACACGATTGGACTTCATGACATGCTTAATATGTAACATTAAATTAAAGCAAAATAGCAATTCAATAATATAAACTGTAAACGTTGATAATTTGATTTCTCTCCAATATATTATAAATGTGAAAAATTACATTTATTTTGTAACAGATTTGTAAGGGATAAAATTAATTTCCAAGCGATATATGCAAACAGACTGTCAGACAATCAAAGGCATCGAGATTATTTTGATCAATCACGTGATCAAAATTTTGAAGGGCAAAAGTACTATGTTGAAAGTAGAAATCAGTTTATAGTTAATTTATATTAACAGAATCAAAAATATAAATGAAATCTAAATATTCAGCTACTCAAAGAAAGAATGAATTACATTGAATCGTATGATATTATAGCAATAGAATGCAAATTTACCATTTTAGTTTAATTCAATTTATAGTTTCTGTTTTTGGTAGTCTTTATAAATATGTTATATTTATATTATAAATGCGAATGTGAATTCGTTTTGTTTATAGTATATCAACATATAATGAGTGTTTTTTAAATCTTATGTATACATGCATTTAATGTATTAACATACATTTATTAGATAAGGTAAAATATTTATTCAGAGGTCAAACGTAAACAAAGTCAACACAAAATGAGTACCAGTAAATTCTATTGCAATATTTTATCTAAGCTATTAAGTATAAAACAATGTAAGCAGAAAATAGTTTGAAATAAAAATTAATAAAAAAAGGTGATACCATAAAATTAACTTATATTTAAATCATAGTGACAGGTTCTTTACATTTTAGTAAGAGTATTTACAGGTACAGTTAATTCAAACATAAAGCCAGATTAATTGAAAAAGGATTACATAGTATCAGCTGCGTATTTTTAACCGCAATGTACATAGTCGTTAGTTCTATAGATTTTATATTAGCATGGTCTGCTATACACTGAACTTAGAAACAAAAATGAGAGTTCGAAAGTCCGTAATAGGATTATACTGGCGAATCGGATATTGAACATAAGCCGGGGTAAGTTGATGGTGGACACAGCAAGTATCCGTAATTAGCAGTAACTAAGGGGATCGGGTGGGCGCTGTCTGATTAAAACTAGCTTAACTCGAGCAGTTTGCCTTCCCCTATTCGCTGCCGGCGCTCGGATGACCCAAATCGTATCTACTTAACGGGAATATCTCTGTTCTAAAACTATTCTATGATTAATTTCGATTTAATTTGTATTATTTGTATTTTAGATAGATTTCTTTTACTTCTGTGTGTTTATTAGCCAATTTATTATTACAATCGTCCAGTGGTCGAACTTCGGATCATAGAGAAAAAAACACCTTTTCCAATTTTTTTTTATTGATAACATAAAAATCGTCGACAGTTACAATATAAAACAGGAATGAAGAAAATCTGTTGAGAATCAGGGAAAGGAGATGTTCTTAACTGTGTCCCCACGGTTAATATAATATGGTAGGTATATGGCATAGCCAGAGTATGTACACAAAACACGGTAAAAAGCTTTTCAAAATTATAAAGGACGTGAATAGTAACCAGAAACATAAGTAAAAGTTATTGAAGATTTTGAAAAACTAGTGAGTATTAATAATCCTTCTGGCCTGTATGCGAAACCAACTTGTTACAAATAAACAACGAATGCCTTTGAATGAGTTTTTAAAAATATACAGTCTTAAATTTTGTTAATTAGTTCGAGTAATAGCGTCAGCCTTCCACAGTTTCCACCCTCTTTTAATGAAATATATAATGGGCTACGGTGCATCTGCACGAAGTTCTGTTCTTGATATCGGAGTGAATAAAAAAAGACAAATGACAGATATCTTCTAGTTGACTACATCAAAGTGATAAGGATATAGTCGACAGCTCAGGCTTGCATAAAATATCGTAAAAAAATTGAATACAAAACAAAATTAAAGTCTAATTATAGGAATCTAAAATTTACATTTATTTATCTTTAAGTTATCTCCATGTTACATAATGGAAATGTTAAATAATAATATAATACGTATTATTATCTACATTTATGTTCTGCGCAACTATATCTAGTGTGGTCAAACAGTTTGGCAAGGATTATGATTGCGTAATAGTGAGTCGTATCTGATTTTGATTTATCTCTATGGGTACAAATAAATTTCTTCACACGCAGAAAATTCACATATAGGTTTAGCAATGTTCTTAATAGTGTCATATGCCCGTATTTCGTTTAATCTGTTAATGTAGAAGCTAAATATAGGCATAAAGCCTTTGTCGAGTTTTAATAGGTGAACTAGAGAGAAAATTCTCTTTGAGGTCTAGCTTGTTAGGAGTATCTATTGTGTTATCACGCAAAGGTGTAATTAGGTTTAAACAATAGTCAGAATACATATCGTATTTATTCTCATAGTATTATGATGTACAGGCGCGTTAATTCAACTTGAGGGAGAGAGGTAACATGCAAGTATAAGAAAACCAAGTGTTAAATAAGACACGATAGAGTAAAACTTTTATACTACAAACATTTTAATTATTCATCAATCAACGAGAAGAGCGTATATCCACTCGCTCACTGTTCTCCAATACCCGACGGCAAGCGAGACACTGCTCCTCCGACACAGTGTTTACCCCCACCACTCTTCGTCACACAAAAATGTTGCGGATCAGAATTTCAAAGCCCTCATAAGATGTTTGACTTCAAACCTGTAGGTACTCTGTACTATGGGTTTTATCATAATGTTTTACTACACTAAAAATTTCAGTTCTATATACATATATATTATACTATACTAATATTATAAAGAGGTAAAGTTTGTGAAGTTATAGGGGTTAAACTTAGGAACTACTGGTTCAATTTGAGAAATCCTTTCAGTGTTAGATAGCTAATTTATTGAGGTAGGTCATATGTCATCACGCTAAGACCAATAGGAGCGGAGTACCAATGAGGAATCGAATCGGGATATTTTTTCCTCTTGAGAGCTTCCGCTGCGTGTTAGCGTTAGCCCAAAGTAACTATTATATGCGAACAAAGTCGCGGGCAGAGGCTAGTATGTAATAAACTAGAATATACCTACATACTTGTATGTAAACTTACTTATATGAAGACTGGTAATAAATACCTGTTCAAATTCAATAATTTTGACACTTATAACTTTTCTGTTTGATATATGAAATAAGGTAGGCCAGGAAACTTTATGAAAATCATGTTTGGATAATATAATACCTTATTTACTAAGGAAAATTAGTTATTCGTCGTCCGCAACACCAATCTGTATGCTATGTAGTTAAATTGATTTAAAGCAAATTATTAAAAAATAATTGAAACCCGTTCTAAATGTGTACAAAAATAACGCGATTATAGACCAGTGGGGCGTCGAATTATACTGAATAATTAAATAACTTGCGCTGATTCTGCTTCAGATCACTGGATTATTGACTATTAACGATTAAAAGTTCCGCCATTTAATTAACAATTAATCGTTAACGAAACAGCCCTGTCGGTATTGGAATTTCATAATTATTAATTCCAACTTAACAAATAGATGGTGCTTGCCGTCTGTCTTGTTGATTACTCGTATTAATTCAATTCCGTATTTCTGTTGATATTGAAATGGTAAATTATGTTTTTATTATCCATGTAGTTTTTGCCTTAGTAAGCCTGTAAGATGGAGATTAGGAAGTCAATTGACTTTATAGATTGAGGACTACCAGTCTAAATAGGACCTCTTCACGTTCTCAATTCTTCACAGTTGCGTCATCGTTAAGGTCGTCTAGATGCCGCCGCAGACACTGGTCTCATAGCTTTCATTTTGTAATCTTCAAAAGTATTAAACTAGTTACAGAATAAGCATTATAATAAAAATCACAAAATCCAAGTTACTGTATAAATATTAACAAGAAAAAATCTAAATATCCCTCCAAAATTGATTCGTAAGATCCAATTTTACAGAATACAACCTTCATCCACCAAAATCTTTACATACACAAAATACCTGGCCTTATGTCAGAGCAAAACTTAATATATTTACCGCATAATTTACATGCGCTTTATAATCGTTATGCCATTTATGAAAAAAAATGATATACCTATTATCTTACCTACACTATTATCACATTAAGAATAACTTTAAGTTTTTATTTTCTCTTACAATAGAGGTCGTTATCTTAGATATTCCCTAAAAAGATGATTGTTGACAGAAAAAATATATATATAAGTAGGCAGAAGGCCTACCTCATGACATATGATTACCGTCGCCTATGGACAACTGCAACTCCAAGGGCAACACTGTTGTGTTGCCGACCTTGAAGAGCGCATTTCAGTCCCTCTTTGAAGAGCCCCATATCATAGCCCTGAGGAGAAACTGTTCTGGGTAATCCATACTACAACGTTTACGCATAAGGAAGGTTCCAGAGAACCTCACGGTAGTAGCCATAATAGCTTTTACGATGTGTGGGTGAGCCAGTGAGCGGCGGTGCGAGTTTGAAATGGTGAAGAGGGCACCATATTGAAGAGTTCCTCAGAACATTCTCTATTATACATACGGTAGAGCACACAGACAGCTAATTTCTCTACGAAATTCTAAAGTCTCTAGTCCGCGTGTTAATTCGGGATCGTGAATCAAAAGGAGAAAACTGGTAGGCAGGAGCTCCAGCCCAGATGTGTGAGCAGTAGTATTTCATGTGAGGACATACTTGCGCTTTGTACAACAAAAGCCGTTGTCTTGGTGTGAAGTACTGCTTGGACCGATTGAGAATACCAAGTTTTTTGGATGCCAACTTGGCCTTGCTTTCCAAATCTCTCCAGAATTGTACATCGCTACATATGTTAACGCCAAGGACCCTGATAGTACTACAAATGGTTAGAGAAGTGCTCTGGAACTCAGGTGCTCTGGCGAATGGTATTTTTTTCGTAGAAAATGCACATACTCTAGTCTCAGAGGGATTGAATTGGACAAGATTTACCTTTTCCCAATCAGAGGCTTTTCCAGCGACCTTTCAATCTCAGACACATACTTGGCTCGATTTTGCTTCACAAGTGTCTGAGAGATATTAACACGACCCGAGTATACGGCATCTCCTGTTCTGTCGTCCACATAGCAATAAATATTAGGAATATCCAATAGATCATTGATATGCAGAACGAAATAATGATATCAAGTCATGAATGCTGATCTACTGAGTCAAGTCTTTGGGAAGTTTAGTTCTTTAAATTGTCAAGTAATTCAAACATTCTATTTTTATCTACTATATTTCAGTTCTGAGTATCTAGGTTTCCTCTTAATGTTTTCTACAAAGACTGATAGAGTAATTGCAATTGTATTCAAATCGATCGTATAAAGTTTCTTGAACATACTGAGAAAATTCCACGAAATCTCAACTAAAATAAGTAAGTTTTTATACACACGTAATTAATAACAACATGGCAACTTATAACAATATATTTCTTTTCTATATTAGTAATATCCAATCCTTCGCTGATTTAATGTGAGTACGATATATCTAAATAATCCGATCCAATTTAGATACCAATCCCTTCGAGTTCCCGCCGCCATTTGCTTGATGAAAGTCGTTGACCTTTTGACACTTGTTAAGACGAAAATAGTTCGTACCTATTTTTTATACAATCCTCGATATAATTAAACTAGTATGTTATATTACGTATCGTCTATTAATATATTTGCTTTGTATACTTAGCTTTATCTAATCTATTATACCTAAATCCTAACTTTTTGAAATAACAAAAATAATAGCTTGTATTTACAATAAAATACGATAGAGAAATTGTGATATATATGCTTTCTTTAACAGTTTCCTGAAATGAAACTTTTTTTGCCCCTTCAAGCGATTTTTGGTAGCGAAGAAACTTACGGGATCGTGTCTCCGATAACCTCGACATGCTTGTGACGTATTGCGCTTGCGCTAGACTAGTGACGTGTAGTAGTATAGTAGCCTGTGTGCATGACGTAGACATTTTGTATAGAGAGAGCTTATACAACCCAGCACATGTTCGAATAGTTGATAAAATGTATGTAATTGTATATAATTATTGCTCGGAGTGCCAGTAGATGTGAAAACAAATTATGAAATTTAAATAATTCAGATTATAATTGATTTAAAAATTCAAAAAAGAAAAATTATTACATTGTTTTGAGTTTTCTTTTCTGTCGGCAGTTCTCATAATTGCCTCGACTTTTTTTGTAAACAATGAAAATATGTATGTATTAGTTATTTATAAATATGTATGTAGTATATGTATGTATATGAATAATATTTATAGTGACATATACATTGTATTAATTATTAAAATAATCTGTCATATCTCAGTAGGTTCACCGCTACACGATATTTCTAACGCTTATTCTACAGTAATGTATTAACTGGAGGAACAAATAAAGTTAAATATAAGAATTGCGTGAATCATCGGTCAGTACAAAAACAATTGAAGCTTACCTGTAGTACAGTAGAGAAACGAGGGCATGTAACAATAGGTTTACTAAATGGTAACCAGCTGGTTGAAGGCCGTGAACTGCGTAATTCCATCTAAATGTAAGCACCGTCAGCGGACGGTATGATTTGTGTGACTGCTCCTGTGAACAAGTAAATAAATGTTAAGTTTATGTAAAAATAAACGTATACAAATAGTAATAATAGTAAATATGACTAGTTTTCATATTAGTTATGTCAAATCGTTAAATCTGTAAAGCAGTTACATATTTCGTTTCATTTAGATTTAATTTATTATTGGAGTATTCTGCTTGTCTATAAATATGACTCTGTTTATATTTAATTACAAACGTGTTACTATTTTTTTTTTTATATCACAGTAGGCAAACGCGCAGATGGGTCATCTGATGTTAGGTGATCACCACCGTCCATAGACACTTGCAACAACCAGGGGAGTCACAAGTGCGTTGCCAGCCTGTTTGGGAGGAGGGCGGGGGGGACAGGAAGGGAAGGAGGAAGGGGAAGGGGAGGGTAGGTGGGTCTCCAGCTCTCTCACTGACCGAACGAAACGCATCAATGCAAGCACTGTGACTTCACGTCGGTTTTCTGTGAGAGGGTGGTGATTCCCCGGACGAAGCGACCCAATTGTGCTGAAAACAATAATAGCTTCAGTTTGGCTCTACCACTAATGAATAGTATATTTACAGATGTGATTTTGATGACCAATTTAAATAAATAAATAAATTATAAAGACAAATGACTAGATTATTGTTTGTGAAGAATGAACTCGAAAAATACTTAACCATTTTTAAGAATTCTTTCATCTATAGATATTTACATTATCAGCTAGTAAAATGGGTAGTAATTTTTTCAAATTCACGTTAATGCGAAGAAGGCACGAGTAAAAACTAGTACTCAGTATTATGTTAGAATTCATAACTTAAAAGCATACAGAATGTTCGTAGACAGTATTAATTTGAAATTACTAAAACATAAATATATTATATAAGCATTTTTTTAAATTGTATTTTAAACGACAGGTAATAAAGAAAAAATAAAAGGTTAAATGTAATTTAGTAGCTTATAGGTCATAGTGTATAATTTTTAGTAAATAAACTGAATACAAATTAAATAGATTGTAATTTTGTAAAAGTTATTATCAACTTTTGCTCGCCTCTTCGCTTTAGGTAATGTAGAATTGAATATTTTTTCCTGGATGAAACGTATACTATGTCCTTTTTTGAAAGCGTAATAAACAGATAAACTCACATACACATTTATAATATTAGTAAAGATAAAAATAGAAAATATAGTATGTGAAAAAATCAATTCAAGTAAATATTCAATAGATTTCCTTGACCTAAATACATAAAGCCTATCCTTTCATAGCAAGTATGTTTCGCCTATAGAATATGTCACACAAGTTATAATATAATCCGAGTTGAATCACACGACGGAGAAACGCGAACAAAGAAACAGCGAGGATACCACAAAATGATATTGTACGAAATATCATTTATTCAGAATGATATGGGTCGAAACGTGAATGACGTCCGAAAGTTAGTACAATCAATCGCACCAGAGGATTATGAATAATAATAATATTTTACAATAATTTCTCGGAGATTAAAAGCAATTTTTATATTGTTTACTGTAGAACTTTTATATCATCAACTTATTATACTAGTTTTTGACTGCGTCTTCGCACGTATCGATGTAGATGTATCCTTCTGGAACATTACATTTTTTCTTGATGAAAGTTATGTCATTTTCTGTAGCCATTATTAAGTAGTGAAAATGTAACATACAAACGCATAATTCAATTCTGTATGCGTAAACTAATATCCGATAATGAGTTTCGTCTTACAATTTTATTTTTACTTGCTTTTCATAGCTTCTAAGTGTATTTTTAGTAACTGACCTGAGTTATTATTTATAAGACGGCAAATAATTTCTATTATAAAATGTCATTTTCCTCAGTTGAGAATAAAACAATAATAATACTTTGAAATAATAATATATCTTTGCGATTTATTAAAGTGCCTTTGATATTTCATAGTATATTGACTTATATTTTATATATATTTATCATGTATATGAAATCGTTAAATTCGGTTGTGAACGATTTTTTTTGTTGTACTTTATTTAAGTATTATTTATACGCAATCCTTATAACATATTAAATGCTGAATTATATACTTCGTGTTTAGAAAACTGCATCAAAATTTTTGAATTACGAGACACGGAAACAGACGGACAAAAACATGTTCTATGTAATAGATGTCAGTAAAAAATCACAAAAATGGCTCTACAGACAAAACTACAGATTTCTTACTATAGATATAATAAAATTATTTGAAAATGTGGATCGCTATACGTATGACGTTAACATTGTGAACTTATTTGTTAAAATTTTTACATAGTCACAAACTTTTTGACATACATTAAATCATGAGATGTTGATTAACTTGTATCTTGACAAAAAATCTAACAAATTTTAATACTGGTCCGAAAAACTAATATTCCAAATTTCAATGTACTGTTGAGATGGACATAGCATAAAACAGATGTTCCATAACATTTGCTAAGAGTAAATAAAATATTACAAAATAATATGTATACTTTATGCGCTATAATGAAATTCATTTTTTGAATATTTTTTTGTCGAAAACCTAGATATTTCACTTCGTAGCCAGTCATAAACATTGTAGTGTGTCCTTTGAAAAAAATAACAATGTACATAACTACAAATGTATTTTTTTGTAACTACCATTATTAGAATTCTTGCCATATGTTCATAAAAATTGATTGTCGAATTTATGTATGCGAATCAAATTAAAGCAGCTGAACTTATTTGGCTCATTACTTTTTTTTTTGTAATTGTCAGGACAAAGTTTATATAAAAAACGTTTGGAAAATTTTACGAAAAAGTGAATAAATTTAGTTGAAAAATCTTCATATAAGAAAGTGAGTATTAGTTAATGAGACAATGGATAGTAGAGATAACTTCAAAAATATTAACAAAATGACTTTCAGTTTTTCAGTCTATTTTAGTTTATTACATGTTCGCACTACAAAAGAATGATTTGGTTTCATTTTCTTCATTATCGGAGTGATAAAGCCAGGGCTTGTAGCTAGCACATTTTTTTCTTATAAGGTAAATGTAAATTTCTTGTTAATATTCATTAATGTATATTAGCCATGATTTTGAAATTTGTATGACTTATATAAAAGTTAAATTTATTTAATATACTTGGTTAAAAATTGATAGATTCTACATATGACCGCTGCCACCTAAGCTAGGCATGTCTGTGTCTCATATATAATTCATATCGTATTAGAATATATAGTTCAATTCTCTTTAAATACATTTTCTTGGGTGTATTGATATGTCAAGTTACTAATTAATATTCTAAAAACTTAAACCATAAGCGATAAATTTGATAATAGTACGTTAGTGTGGACTTTAAATTTATTTACATCGCATGAAGCGGAGTGGCATTGTTCTTATTGTTTTGTAGAAACAATCTAGGAGTTTTCTTTAGTGCTAAAAATAGGAGGACATTGACTTATGTTAGCGAATGTACGATGTCCGAGACTTACTATTTGTTCTTATGTAATACGGCGTCAGTGTAGATATAAATCTTATTGTATCGACAACCTATAAATCTTTTCTTTTTCACTATTGTACGTAGAAATTTATGCCATAGTGGTAGTGTTACTGTGGAGCCAAGAGGTCATGAGTTCTTTACTCGAACTTGACTGACTTTTGTATGCTAAGTAGTTGTCAGTTTTGTATATCAACCGGGTTCATTGCTAAAAGACAGCCTTACTGATGATATTTGAAGTGAAACTTCTAATGCGATTTCCAACAAGGTTGCGTTAAACGTTTAACGCTAACATGGAGGGGGCATGAAAGCACTGTTGCGTTAAACGTTCAACGCTAGAAACAATATGATTTCACTAAACATCAATATCTACCCCTTCCTTTTTTAATTTCCACGTTACGAAGTTTCACTTCTTCCGCGCGGAGGGACTCGATACAGTCGATAAGTTTTAGCTTTTTATTTATTTATAAACCTCTATTTGTCAAACTTCACGTTAGTTATGTATACTGTGTACGATATTTGTACACTTTTTATCAAAAAACCTAAATAGCAGAGAAGAAATAGTTAGTATTAATAAATCCATTTCATTTTTTATAAAGCATATATCTTTGTGTATACTTGAATTATAAAAGTGTACGTTCGAAGCCACTTATGTAAATAAGTAATTTACTTACTGAAATTATAAAGTAATAAATCAATTTTATAGAGCATAAGGCTACACGCAGAAAAATGCGGCTGTCTCATAAACATGATTCATACCGTAGCAAAATTAGCAAGTGGAACGGCTATGTGGCCGCTCCTTCTTTAAATGAAATTCCATGTCAGGTGGTAGCTAGTGCCGTAATGGGAGCACATATATCACTAACAACAATATGGGAGTGCTAATAAATATCAGTTGTCACAACTTCCCAAATCCTATTAAAGGCCGCTACGTAATACGGCGGTACGGCGCGGGCAAAGTGATTTTTCAAGCGTTGAAATTGTTAAGTTTAATGATTGGTTCGGTTTTTTAATTGGAAGATGTAATGAATATTAACCGTTAGAGGTAGCACTAGTGAGGGTACATACCTATTTATTAAAACGAATAAAAGATTAACCCCTCTGCTCATCTTTTAAGATCTTGACCTCAAAATGGAGGATCATGGTTTTAAATATCTAACCGGTTTTTGAAAATTACTATTTTAAATTACACCATTTATTATTGTTCAGGTTTTAAAAACTTTGCAATAAATCAGGTATTCCTTTAAAGCTTATGCTGCCAACATTTTGTTTACAGAACAGTCATAAGGTTTATATTCTTTTTTTTTCAAACTGACTACGCTATTGATCTGGCAAGGTCTCAAAAGCTTTACCGGACTAAGGGTCCGGTGGTTTAAATTTGTTTTTATACAGCTTTTATGGTTTTAGACATTCCTGGAGACAAAAGAATTGCTTACTAAACATTGTGTCTTTTGTAAAACCGCAAATTGATAAGAAAGTAATTGATAAATTATTATACATTTATATTAAATATCGCCTTATTTATTTACATTTTAGTAAGATTAATGCTGGTATCCAATAGGGAGTTCAAATCAAGACACAAAGCGAACAACTCTTTTGGCAGAAATGGAGAGCTAATCTTGTAGATGGCATTGACTTTAAATAATTTGAAATCATGTTTGAGTATAAATATATAATTTTAGCTTTGTTGTTGTTGTGGAAACGTAACTATAATGTTTTGTACATTTTTTTAGAAAGTTCATGTATATTAACAGTCTTGTTTCTTCTATATGTTAAATGAACCAGTTAAAATCTTTTGCGAGGTCACAATACTGACAATATTAATTAGATTAATATCCATAACACGACATAGTGTGTAATGTTTAAACGTTCAAATAAATCCAACGTAAACTGCGCGACCCTCGTCTGCAGCGGCGCCCGCATCCATCCATCACTCACCGGAACAAATTGATGGGATATGATAAATAATAGACACCACGACCGTTGCGAAGCCGTGTCGGCTTTGTCACAGCTATATGTCAACGCTTATATAATTAACGAGATCTTTATAATTATACGTACGTTTTGTTTAACGCTTCTTTGTATCTTGTAATAATCATATTCGACCAATCGAGCGAACTTAATACTATTCAATTGAAAGTGAGTTTGTTTGTGTGTTACAAATTCCTGCCGTAACTGCACAACCGCTCATCATGCAATTTTCATATGCTCTGTAATGGTTACAGAAAAAATGTAAAATGTAGTGTTGTCGAGGGATACAATAAATCTACATACATATGAGTGAAATCGCGAAAAAGGTGAAGCTATTAAGATCTTGCTAGGTCAATAGCATAGTAAGATCGAGGAAAAAAAATGCGAACAAACAGCTCGTTGGATGATATAGCATTAAACAACATAATTAGACATATTTATATATAACAATTTCTTATATGCTTCATTGCATATGTGTTTTAGAACAACGCAAATTATTTTCAAGTCAAATGATGTTCTATTTTAACTCGAGTTATTAAATCTTGCATGAACTATTATTTACAATTCCTTTTTGCAATATTCCACTGAATATCTTTTAAAACTAAAATGTAATAAGTAGCCAAATAAATAAGACACTTAATTATGAATTTATAAATTAAGTTTTAATTACGCTTTTGTTACAATACTTAGGTGCACTTGTAAAGTTAATTTCGGACTAGTTTTTTTATTGTTATAAATTGATAATATAAAGTATTGATTTAACATAAACTGTTCCATTACATGAAATATGAAAATAACCGAATGACCTCAAGGCCTTCTAAACTAAAGGAAAAATACTTAATACAATGTAAACCCTAAGAAGGCTCTTACGAACTTCAAAATTTTTCAATTACTAAGAGATTCGATAGTTTTTATTGTATGTATTTTTCAAAACAATATACTAAAATACAAACAACATAATGCAATGAATTTATTTAGCATGTAGATAAAGTCATTAAAATCGGTTGGAAATAATTACAAAAACAATTTTTTTATTTACATTTTGAGTATATTCATAATCCTTATACCGTATTTATTGATAAATTATACATTTAGTATGTAGAAAATTACACCAAAATGTTGGAAGCCATTTTCGAATTACAACAAAACATACAAAAAAACAGACAAAAAGATGCTCTGTGTAATCTGTAAAAAAACTGATAAAAATGACTATACAAACTACAAGTTCCTTCATATAGATGTAATAACATTATTTTGAAATGTTGTACGGTGGTAAAATAAGTATAATACAAACCAACATAAAGTACAATTTTAGGTGAATTTCAAAAGTTAAGTAATCAAACCTATTATCAAATTTACTTCCATATTTTACACATATAATGGGAGCATAGACATATTTCACAACGAAGCGCCATCAATTAGCCAAACCACCCACGGAACGCAAACACGACCTTATCGGAGTTATTTCACTGAATTCATCGCGCAAAGCGACAACCTCGCCAGATGTTAACATTTACTTATATTTGTTCAAGAGATTAATGTCTACCTGCCTACGTAGTAACATACGAACCGAGACAGAATCACAAGCAAGGATCTTAAGAAATTGTAGCGATGTACACGTAATGGAGTGTGTTTAAGTTTGTTCTTCATAAATTTAGTTTGGATATATGGAGAACAACGAATTTAGAGTTGAACTTTAATACAATTCTTATATAATTAGCACTCGCAAGAGCCTCTGTTTGGGTTAGATTGTACTACAAAGTGTAATAAGTGTACAATATAGGTGAGTTATAGTGAAATGGATTAATTCTCCATGAAAAAACGCTTAGTTCCGCCAACTTTCAAAATAATCGCTGAAGTGGTGTCGGACTTTTTCGATCTCTGATATTACATACTACATATTACACAATTATACCTGGATGACCGAGCCTAGCTCGGTTCTTTAAAAACATTTTTAAATTAAAATTAACAATCACAAAATAAGTTTCGTGGTCACTTGGATTCTAACTGGGGTTCGACAGATTTTCTAAGCAGGCGATTTCTATCTCAGCTATTACTGTTTTGACAGCGGTGGAAAAAATTACCTTTATATTCAAGCTATATTTTTTCATTTCCGGAAAACTTAGATAAAAAAGTTTTCTAAGAATGAAATCTACCTAGATCGATTAAACCACCTACATACTAAGTTTCATGGAAATCGGTGTCGCCGTTTCCGAGATTCTGAATATATAAAAATATACAAGAATTGCTCGTTTAAAGGTATAATATAATATAGATTTAGTTTTCTTAATATTTATGTGCTAAATAAAAATTACTAAATAATTCTCGTAATTATGAGTGGATCGGGTCTACAATTATTTCAGAAAATATCTTTTGTTGGCTTGAAGGGGTAAAGAAAATATTAATGTTATAAACACATTCTGTTCTATAAAAATACGACGAAGGAAAAACATCCTCTTGTATCTGTTAAATCCTACGGTTAAATACATGTTCTCTAGTAAGATTTTCACACAAGAGCATGCTCCACTTTGTTTTTTATTTAGCTAAGAGGAAGAAAACGTCTAAAGCACGATTCACGCCTCAAAGAGCTGGGGCGGAAAAAACCGCCCAGAGCTAAAGGTCGTCTTTGCGTAATCTCGAGGTCGAACCGGTCTCACTATTACATAGAGAAAAAAGCAATTTAGATCTTGCCATAATACGCTGAGATTGAGACAAACTAAGGCTGTGTAATATTGGAAATATTACGTAGTTAGACAAATAAGCTAGAGTTTGTTATTCCAAATTGTGTATCAAGAAGTTTCTTGTACGACCTCGAAAACAATTTATTATTTTATAAAGTGTAACGTTTTCGGTGGAATGACTGAGTTGAAATCCTAACTTTCTCTCCAATGTTAGATAGCTGTTTGGATTTGAATAATGTTTAATTCGCCTTTACCAATAAAGTTTCCAATCCAGAAGGCTGTTATAACTTTGAATCGTAGATTTTGTCAAACATGAAAGGGAGTTTCAAAGAAAAGGCAAGAATGTATATGTAGTTTCACTTTGGATGAATTATTTCTCAAATCTCTAGCTTTGGGACTTTATCATGTGAAGTATATTTTTATATATCTTTATTTAGTCTCTCTTTTATTTAGTTTTGGATTTTATTGTATTGGATTAAATACAGTGCCAACATTACATCGCGTGACTAATTAAGATGATTTATATTTGACTAGCATCTGCTATCTACCCGAGCTTCGTCCGCTTTATTTCCATTAACAAAAAAAAATGTACAGAAAAAAAACTTAAAAAAAATTGCAAGCACATAAAATACTTTCTCTATTAAATTTCTTTGTAAAGAATGTTTTTCATTTACTTCCCTTCTCCTACGCATGTCCACCACATACCGCTTGCGCGAGTTCTACACGGCAAGAAAACACATGACTCTGAATGCATAGTGCTTACAAGAATCATATAAAACTTTAATGATCTTATATTACATGAAAAGTGTGTAAGATGTAACGCTAAAAGAAATAGATCGAAGTCTATTCAGTAGTTATAGGGCGCGTGCGACTGTAGACCTCTATTATCCTATATTTATATAGAAGTTAGATAATTAGAAGGTCGCTAGTGTTACCATAATTATGTAATCGAAGACGAAATAAATGTGTATATCTTATATCATTAACGTTGTTAATAGTAACCTAATATATAAATTAACATTAAAGTATGTTGCTATACAAATATAATGACTGCCAATCGAATATAAATAGCGAGAAAAAATTACGCAATGAGAACTTCGCTCTTCCCGGACATTATAATATTGTAGGTGCCAGAAGGTTCAGTCACGTAATGATGTGTCAGTTTTCTTCTGGTGTCTACGAAGGTAACTGACTTCACGAAAATTGGATTCCTTTATTGATAACAAGAGGGAAATGTCAAAGGATTGTGTAACGTTTTGTTCGGAAAGGGATCGAAAGGCCCATTCAAAATATTTCCGAGTCAGAAGAGGGACGATGGCCTTAATGATATTGAAAAAAATATATCTATAGAATATAATAGAACGGCTTCACTACGGCGTATATTATATAATGTATGTGTGCTGTGACTCGCACTTGATAATACTATTATAACTTGCCATGGTAAATATGATGATGCGATCATGGCTCTGTTGGTTAGTGTGTTTGGACACTGCGTTGAGTGACGTAGTTCGAATGTTTGCTATTGAGCCAGACCTTTCTTCTAAGCCCGCCTGGTTAGATATCAACCTCAAGTTAAAAATCTGACTCTAAGCATTTATTGGTGTGTTCCAACAGTTTAACTTGAGAGCCAGTCTTTATAGATTTCGCGTATTTACCATCATGAACCACGTCGTCATGTAATGACAGATGAGATTTTGATCAAACGTAAAAAAGACCTAATACCAAAACTCTAAAAAATATTAAAAAATTTCTCGTGCCTCGAATTTATTTTTAACTGTTATAAATATGGGTGTAATTTGGATTCATATTTATTTTATGTTATTACAAATAGCTACACGAAGCATTCCAATTTTTTTTTTCTCGAAATGACTACGCTATTGACCCATCAAGGTCTTAACAGCTTCACCGGACTTCTAAGGCGAGCGCTTAAGGCACTCAGCCGATTTTATTATGGCAACCAGCTCAAGGGTGCACGGCACACCTCGGCTTGGCTGTTGCCTGTTGCATGCAAAATCGCGACCTATCTTAGCTAGCCTAGCAAACTATTCAAATATGTATGAGTTGTTGAACCGTATATGTGTACCAAGCATACACGCCTCAACAACTCTTCCATATATTTATTATCGGAAAATTGAGAGTTTTTCAGTTCGATAAGGGAAAAAAAGTAAACCCTTCCACTTTCATGTGTAAGCGTGTAGGCGTGCACGTGTGTGGGGGTGATTGTGTAGTGTTGTAGCGGTGATGTATATTTGTTTGTCACCGTATCGCTGCCGTGGGAGGCCTAATCGGGTGTGCGGGAGCGAAATTAACCCCCAGACCACGGCGGCGTGATCTGTGGTTACGCGGGCGTGGGCGTGAATACGCTCTGTTTCGAGGGACAGGCCGGTACTGATCGTTCGCTGACGTGATTGGATCAGGAGGGTCGGTAAAAATGTGTCGCGGACGTCTTTTATAACGCGCAGCGTTAGGTACGGGTTCATAGTTTGCGGCGGATACCACTAACGGACTGGGATGATTCGTGGCTTTTTCAAAATAGCTAATCGTAAGTGATTTTACGTACGCCCAGATAGAAGGGATCTCTAGGTCTCTATGGAGATCGACTCTCCGGATGTACCACGGGGCACCGGTCACTTTACGTAAGCAGTCCAACTCAATCTACATAATTAGGGATTTTAACAAAACTTTTATAGTGCGAAGCTGCGAGAGCGTCACGGGCATATCTATTTCTACCGTGAAACGGGTTTGAGGGATGACATTGGGCCTAGGCATATGGCGCGTTCTATTATACTCCTCAAAAGTTTGGACCTATTGTGATTAGTCTCAGGAGTGCAGTTCTTTTGAGATTGGTTCTAATAGTCATAGACTTTAATGACGTCGTACCATCAGATGGACTGTATGCTTTTTGAAATATTAAGATCATCATAATACATTTTGTAATAATTAATAAAAAAAATCAATTCAATTCAATTTTAATCACAAGTAATCAATAAAAAAAATATTGGTTGCGAAATAGGAAGAAAAAAGACCTCCGGAATGAATTATTCCAACAAAACTTCAGTATAGTAAGCATTAGTTACTGTACAAATAAATTAAGACAAAATAAATGAGTTTCATAGTCACTGTTAAATATTATTTGGACGCAAATCGTAACTCAGAGCTCCGTCAGTGCATACTTAGAATTCCAATTAAAATGAAATACGGCGCACTACTACTCTCCAGTAGGTACTAATCTCCATTTTAGTTTGGAAGTCAGTGGGAAAATTGCGCCAATATCTTGTAAGTAATGTGACGAGTTAGGAAAATCATTGTTGTTTATACAATAAATTAGTTAATTACTTTAATTATATATTTTAAAACCATATAGTTTGATGTATATTGAATATTGCAGTATTAGTTCAAATCATTTATTAAGAGTTCCTAATATTAAAAGGTAATATTTTCGATGATCTTATGAAATGTTTTTAATTATTGTCAATATTAAAATAAACAGAAATCCGTTTAATTGAAGTCAAGCTCGAACTAAAAGATATTCTACAAAGCTTTGTATTCCTAAAATATGCCAAGAGGAATAATAAAAAGTTTTCCATTTTATAAAAAAACACCGGAGTTCGAAAATCTTTCTTATTAGTTACACACAAAGAAATATTATTTCAAAATATGTAGCATTTGTAAATATTGTCTTTGCTATTGTAACCTGGAAATAATTTGTTAAAATTAGCATCTATAATATGTAGTGTGATTACACTACTCCTGTCCAGTCCAAAATGCTTATGTCAAAATTGTTTATAATAAAATAAAGAGAGACTGCTTGAGTTTTGTTTTTTGAAACTACTACACAGATTTCAAAAATGCTATTGCATTTTATAGCTTATTTATGAGTAATTTGAGTAATTAGCACACAAATTGTTGATTAGAAGATACGGTAAGTTAGGATAAAGCGATAATAGGTGTGAGCCTTGTAAAATGGTATGGGGATCAGGTACCGAGAACAAATTGCATCTCCAATGACAAAATTATTACCGAGAAGGGCAGAACTGTGAATGCCTATGCCTATTTACCAAACTATGCGGTTTACTTTCGTGGTTGGCTTCTGACGCTCGTGGCTTACATTGAAGTTGTTTAATGAAAATTACCTGATAATGTTGACAGTAATGCATTAAAAAAATTAGGTGAAACCTTTGAGTATAATAGTATAAATAGTATTTTTTACTTAAATTTAAAAACAGCTTAAGCGGTATCTATTTTCACAAAGTACAATTATAACAATATTAGACAAATTATAACAATATAAGATAAATTATGATAGATGATAAAGGTCGTAGAGGTGGCATAGGAAAATTTGACAGATTAATGTATTTTGTACAGTTATCAATTATTTAGTAAGCTCACTTTATACATGTTGTTATAAATGAAGAAGATAAAGTATCCTAGATGTCGTAGAGAAGGCGTAGAAATTTCTACACAAACAACAATTTGTCATTGTCTGTAAATACAGAAATTAAACAAGACATTAAAATATTCCTCATGTTTAGCGATGAGAGCTTTTTTTCATGAACGAGAATAATAAATTCCCATTTAAAGGAGACTTTGATGGATGATCTTAATGAATTCAATTTGCGTTTACTCAAAATTTATTTGCATGAGATGCGTTTAAAAGGAACATTATCTTTATTCTTTATCTCGAAACACGTTTTAGTATAAATTCGTTTATCGATTTAATATTTAGGGGGAGATGGGGTACATTAATACATGGGGCACATAGATACAGTCAATATAAATCGAAAACAAAACACGTTAGAGAAGCCGTCCGCCACACATAGAAAGGTAATCATACACCCTACACGCACACTAGAGCGGAGCAATATTCATTCGACGATTAGCGCTTGGCACGTGTAAACTTGTTTCTGAGGTTCGCAACAAAATTTTCGTAGTTTTCTTTCGGATGTGATTCTACTAATATATTTAGTGTTACCTGTGATATATTGAGATAATTAGTAAGTGCATACCCGTCATTACATTATGTAAATTTAATTTTTTTTTATTATTAATTGCTATAATTTTTACAAAATACTTATTTCGATTGTAGTAGACAGGGGCACATTGATGCAAGCACTGTCGGGGCACTTTGATACGTATCAATGTGCCCCAATATTACTTTAAGGAAACCTTTTTTTTTTCGAAATGAAAATGCTGTTAACATGGAAAGGTCTTCACAACTTCACCGAAGTATAAAATTAAGAAAACCCGAGAACACAAGTGTTGCCCGAACATTTACCGCCCCACCTGCAGTAAATGATCTTCAGTTAACGTAGGAAAGAAGCAACCTTATAAGTATTTTGTTGGAAAAATAGTGTGAAGATACTCTGATAACCAGAACGACTTTCTAGTCTCTTTTGTAAAGCTTAAACCAACTGGAACTTTTGTGTTGCCTGATATAAAAGACGAAGCTTTGGTTAATATTTCTGATATTGTGTTGAAGTTACCAAATCCTTTTTTTTTCGATCTGACTACCCTATTGACCCAGCAAGGTCTTAACAGATTCACCGGACTACTAAACAAATCCTATAGTAAAGAAAGGCACTAGTAGAACAGCTTGTCTATACAAATTCAAGATAAATTTGTTAAGTGATGTTTGATTAAGTCAATAAAATAATTATTTTATTTTATAGTTTAAGTATAAAACCAGTTATGACTGATTAGACCAAATAAAGAATGATTATACAATATGTTATTGTTTAAGTATATTTTATGGCACAGTTTATTGTTTGGGTAAACTTGTTCCATTTTTATATAAAAAGCGTAAAAACATTTATTTCCCTTAGTACTAGATTAAATTTATGTACACATAATTTAGCACAAAGTGAAAAATAAGTATTTAATAAATAAATATCACAAAAATCAATAAAACTTGTTTAATTTGTAGAAATGTATCTATGAATCAAACTGCCCCAGTATATGTATCAATGTACCCCACGCCTGGGGTCCATTGATACAAATTTCATTTTTTAGTAAATAGGCTCTAATATTTTTTATGATTAAATCTAACGGTTATTTAGACTTTAAAAAGTTAGCTAAATATATATTGTATAGATTATAAATATTAAATTGGATGTTACTGTCAATAGGTCGCTTTTTATTGGGTCTAAGTAAAAATCGTATCAAGGGTCCCCAACTCCCCCTACATAGAATAATAAATCAGGTTCTGCTTATAGTATAAGATAAGTGTTATTTTTACCAACGTCATTAAATTATATACGTGTTGTCTGTAATTTTTAAAAATTTAATTTGAATCTACTACACTTTAAGTTACGTCTATTAAATTTGATAATTACTACTTAGCCACAGTACACATAACAGACAGTATGGAAACTAGCTATAAACGCTCGTACCGGCACACTCACGCAAAGATGCGAATCAACGAGACACCTAAGCGGTTTTCGTGGTGCTGTCCATATAATTTCTTTCAAAACCTCTCGTCGATGCGCATGTTTGTGTGAGTGTGCTGTTTTCAAGCGTTTGTTCGTAGTTACCGTACTGTCTCTTATGCTGTGACTTAACAGCCCAGGAAAAGTATAATAATAAGTAGCAGAGGTAAGTAGAACCCATTTTGGTTATTAGCATGGTGACTACACTTCTATTTTACTAATATGTGTGTATTGTATGTAAAATAATCTGATACTATTAAAGTTTTTATTGTTGTGTAGTTTAAAATTAAAAGTCAAAACGTATGATTTCATTTCTGAAATTTGTCCAGGGGAGATATTGGATCACGTCATATCGAATATTAATAGTAAGCAATCTGTGTATGCCAATCGCAACAGAACGTTTGACTGTATCGGAATTGATTGATATGGTAAACAAAACATTTAATGACGAATACCGTTATATCAAAATGTCTCTAGCAACGAAATATCTATTGAGGAATGTAATTCCCAATTTTAAAGGTCGTTTATACTATTGTTTTAGAACTTTGAAGTTACCAATAAATTAATTTTGCAATCTGAAGACAAAAATGGAATACATTTGGTATTACAGAGAAAACTTTATGTATATGTTTTTCTTTAGTAGTATGTTCTATTTTAGCACGGCAAAGTCACTGCACTATGCCTCAAAACAGTACAATGAAAAAACAACAGTGACTACCGAGAGACAAACCATTCATTCATATTCACCCCTGTCATACTTGCGTATATGACTCTTTAGACTAACTACGCTTGAAGGACGCCACATCATACATGAAATTAATGTGTTGCTGCAGAGTATTCTAGATGGTTAAAGTTACTTCTTAAGTGTTTTGAAATAGTATTTTATTACAGATTCGTATCTATCATTGGCGTCAGTATCTGTTTATTTATCTTTTCGAAACACCGACAAGATGTCATTATTAGAATTTTAAACATATGCAATCTAATGTCATCCTATTTCTATCAGGTATAAATTTAAATTAGTAATGTAGAGATTGTAGAAGTAAAATTTCCTTTAAGATCCTATAAGTTTCATATATAATAACAAAATGTCCAATAATTGGTAAACTCATTCAGCCAATATGCTAAAGTACAGTAGTACTGCAAAACTGATTTTCGATGAAATTCTATATACGGACGTTCTGTCGATCATATTAATGTATTCAATCAAATAAATAAATCTTTAAGTTACAAACAATGACACAGACCATTCGTCGTCGGGTTTCTTCTCGCGCCCCGAAGGGGCGCGGGGAATCCGTACCAGGGTTTATCCCTCTCACGGTGGCATCATTCGCCTCCCGCTTTGCGCGGGAGTGTCAACTTTAAGTTTCATGCCGATCTACGGTCAGAGGGTCTCTTTGCGCCTTGCGACGGGGTTGGTTCGGTGACTGGGTCATCTCGTGGTGTTTGGGTCTCTCTTTATTGGTCTTCGGTTGAAAGCGTCTGGCCATCTATTTTGTGCAGCACATACAGGGCTCTCAAACATCTGTCAATTGTTTCATCGTCGTCTGCAGAGGCTAGCGTTTTGAGGAACGCGTTTCGGATTATCTTGGAAGAGGCGCCTTCCGTCGGATCTGGCTGCTGGGTAGCCTCCGACGTTCTCTTGCTGCCTTCAGTTCTGGAACTTTCAGTCCTGGGTTTTCGTGGGCCTGGTGTAATGCTCACGTTCTCCTTTGCGCGTCCGGCGTCACCGAGCCGGGCGGCGGTCCCCGCAGTGCGGTTGCGCGCCTCGCGGCGAAAAACGGGGCAAGCGTGGGCGTTATTTGAGGCATGCGGCCCTCCGCAGTTTGCGCAGGAGGCCGGATCTTCTCTAGGGCGGTCGCAGTTGGTTGCGAAGTGCGGCCCCCCGCACCTCACACAGGCTATCGGTCGGTAGCAGTGGTGGGAGGAGTGGCGAAACTGTTGGCACCGATGGCATTGTGCCGGCCCCCTCCTCCCCCGCCATGCTTCTATGGTGATCTGCATCATCAGGAGCTCAGTGATGTCGTAAATGGGCGGAATTAGGCCAGGCGTTTTCTTCAAGGAGCTGTGAAAAATACAGCCGGGTCTTCCACCTTTCGCTTGAATTTTACGAGTGTATTCTGGTTGAAAGCCCTTTTCACGTAGGGCTTCAGATACCTTCTCTGGGTTAGTGCTCGTGGGTAGACCGCGAATCGCGATCTTTAAACTTCTTTCCGCAGGGGGAGCGTAGGTGACCCAGCTCAACCCCCGCAGTTGTTTGAGGTATTCCTGCGTAATATGGTGCTCAGTGAGGTTAATCGGAAGGAAGCGAACCCCGCGACCATATGAGCGCGCGTTCGGTGCGTGTCCCAGCTTGTCCGCCAGCTGCCGGAAGTGTTCTGGCCAGTCGGGTAAGTCTTCCACGATGATCGGCGGGCAACGTTGCTTGATCTGCGCGCTCAATGGCGCGGCGCCTCCTTCAGATGTCGATTTGTCAGTTGTAGGCTTTACTGGCTTTAATGAAGCTGCCATAGAGGCGTAGGTCCTCTGTTGTGGCGTAGGCGTGGGCATTCGGAGTTCCATCGGCTGTATTGGCGAGGGCATGGCTGTAGGCGTTTGCAGTACCCCGGAGCTCTCGCACGGTGTAGCCGTGTGACTAGTGCAAGTCGGTTCTCTCTGTCCCTCCGCTTGTATAACACTCACTACGGCGGGTTCCGCAGCTTGTGTGAGCGAGAGGGAACTATGCCTCTCGCTCTCCGGCTGAGGCGCTGCTGACGTCTCGCGGCTCGCGGAGGGTTCCGTAGCCTGTGCGAGCGAGAGGGGCTTAAACCTCTCGCTCTCAGGCGTGTGGGCGTCTGGTGAAATTGGTGGCGAATTTTGTTGGGTATCTTCGCGGCGTTTTCGGCGCGCCGTCTCAATAAAGGGTTCAAGTTGTTCGAGCTGACTTGTCGGGATTTCTGGTATCAGTAGATTTCCGTAAACAGAAGTTCTCAAGATTGCTCTGTCTAGTTCGTCAATGTCGCGACCGTCGATCTCATTCTTCTGGATGCGCAGATAGAGCGCTATCCAGCGCTTCAACCTGTCAGATGGGGCTTCGTCGGAGATCAATTGGGCGAAAAAGGCGCAGTCGCCGTTGTACCGCTTCTTCTTCCCTACGTCCCATTCGGTCGCTTCAGAGTCTGAGGGGATGTCAGTGTTCGTAGCGGCTGTCGTCGGTGTGCAGGAGATCTCAGGTTCCGTGGGCAAGCTATGGGTCGTCAATGTTGTTGGGCTTTCAGGTTCCTTAGGCGTGCTCGTGGTTGTTCGTCGTAAAGACGCGACGTCGCGTTTGGTTCGTCGACTCGACGAAGTCGAAGTCGACGTGGCAGCGATGGCGCGGCGCATAGTCGCGCAAAACTAGCGGGTTCGCGGAAGTCGTGAGTGTTCTCGAACGCGTAGGACCTATGCGGGCGATCCACAGACCATTGATGTTCACATTACAATTTAAGAACAAGTCAACATTACAAATTTAAGAACAAGTCTGTCTGCATTCAAAACTCAATGAACGGATCACAAACACAACGGTGGCACAAATAAACATAGCATAACATAGAATGGATGTACTAGACTCAATATTATGAATAAACTTACATTTTTCAAATAAATAGAAGCTTGACCATCAGTAGCTGTCGAAACATTTTCTTATAAAACAGTAAATATTTGGTAAAATATACAGTTTTCAATAGGCCTCGGTAAAATTTCAGTTAATCCACGTCCTTGGGAATAGCTTAGTTACACGCGTAATGTTATAAAAGGTCTACTTTGAATGTATTCCTGAAAATCAAATTTTACTTAAGAACGTGATGAATAGGTTTCATTAGTGTTATTAAAATTCACGATTTGTCATCCGACAATCGGAATACTTTGTGTAATTTAAGAAAATTGAACAAAGGCCGTTTTGTTAGCTTCAATTACCTCTTTATACAAAATTCTCGTAAAATAATTTGATATAAGTTGCGGTCCACTTTATATAATCATTATTTAGGTTTTATACTTTCTGAAATGGTAACATAATTAGTTATAATTATAATACATATTATTCTATGTAAAGGTTATTAAATTCTATTATTATTTGGTTTAGTTACACAGAATAAAAACAGTATGAAATAAAACTCACAAAACATCTATTATATCTGTATCATAAAAATAAGTTAAAATATTTATTGCATTTAAATTAGTGTCATTTGAGTTTTATTTGTAATGGATAAACTCAATGCCATAAAAAAACCAAGTCTCGCAACTCAGTTCTTCTATCGTAAAAAATTGTGAGATCCATGAATATCAAGTCGGTTACTTTATTAAGTTCCTACTTACGGGACCCTCTGCTTTAAGTTATTAATATTATTAGTTAACTTTTTTTTATGTCATATAGGAGGCAAACGCACATGCGGGTCACCTGGTGTTAAGCGATCACAGCCGTCCATAGACACTAGAAACACCAGAGGGAGTCGGAAGTACGTTACCAGCCTGTGTTTGGGGGAATGGAAAGAAAGAGGATGTAAGTAAGAGGAGAGGGGAGAGGAGAGGAGATGGGTCACCGGCCCTCTCATTGACCGAACGAAAGGCAATAATGTAAGCATTGTTACTTCATGTCAGTTTTCTGTGAGAGGGTAGTGCTACCCCGGACGAGCTGACCCATTCAGGCTGAAACCAATAATAGCTTCAGCGTGGCTCTACCATCTTAGAGTGAACATAGCAATATCAAAAATCTTTTATGTTTCAACTAATAATTGCCAAGCCCCCAGAAAAAATACTTAACCGATTTTAAAAATTCCTTCACTTGCAGAAAGCCACATTATTAGAGAAATACGTGAACTGTATTTTATTTTCAAAATCTATATTAATACAAGCGAAACTGTATGCCAACCTAGATTATAAGTGGATTACAACCTAAAAATGGCCATAAAAAATGGAAATGCAAGCGCTATAAAAACAATAACGTCATTAAACCAATAATAGTTAATAATAATTGAACAGTCAATATTTAATAAAATACTAATAAAAAAATACGCTCACGGATACGATTTTTACGTATACAAAATACTACATGTAAGCAAATAAAGGTGCGGACCAAGAGTCTGCAGAATAAAATAACAATAATAAAAAAAAACCTAGATTATATTAATTTTGATGCTCCCGTTCCGCCATATTTGTGTGTATTTTTCAGTTTGTTAACGCAAGTGAATCAAAAGACAGTTGGTATTATCTTTTCTAGTTCAAGAAATATATTTATGGATCTTTTAACAACCAATTATGATCCTTGCGGTCTGATTATTCCAAAAATAAATTCACCATAGTTTTAACGTGAAAGTACAGTTTTTTCGTGTGAATAATTTCGACCATGAGAATCGAAAGTTAATAAATAAAATCGACTTCCCGTTCGAATTCGTTACAGTAAAACGAGTACTTAAGAATAACACCGTTGTAATTTAATAGAAAAAGGTCAACTGTTGTTTTTAGTGGCCGGGCTGTTTTCATTAAGTGCGAGTTGTAGCTCGGAAACCTCGAGGGCGTCGAGGGTTTGTTCTCGTATAGGTTCTTGGAAAAGAACATGAAATTACAAAAATATATAGGGTAAATTAATTTAATTTGATTTGAGTGTTCTCACAATTTTAACAAAGATAATACATACATTTTGAATTATGATTATTCAGGTAATGACTATTCGTGGCCAGTTGAACCATCCGAATTACAGAATCTTATTATATACACTTAATTACTTATTACTTTTTTTATTAGTTTCTTTATCTGTTTGTTACGCTTTCCTTCTTTGACGTGTCAATCGACTATCATGAAATTTTACATACACGTTTTTCAAGGTTACAGAAAAGTACATAGGGTACCTTTAGTCAAGGGCGAAGCCATGTGAAAAACCCAGTCCGTTAGTGGTATCCGCCGCACAATACGAACCCGTACCGAACACTGCACGTCAAAGAAGACGGCCGCGACATATTTTTACCGACCCTCCTGATGAAATAACGGCAGGGAACGATCAGTACCAGCCTGTCTCTCCAAACAGAGCGTGCTCACACCCACGCCCGCGTAACCACAGATCACGCCGCCGTGGTCTGGGGGTAGATTTCGCTCTCGTACACCAGATTAGGCCTCCCTCGGTAGCGGCTCAAGTGTAGGTTCGATCCCTCGGCAGGGAGTCCTTGAGTGCGTTACTTGCGCGGTATAGTGACACAAAAATTTACATCACTGCTACAACACTACACGATCACGCGTGCACGCTTACACATGGAAGTGGAAGGGTTTTATTTTTTTTCCCCTTATCGAGCTGAAAAAACTCTAATTTTCCGATAATAAATATATGGAGGGGTTGTTGAGGCGTGTATGCTTGGTACACATATGCGTCTCAACAACTCAAACATATATGAATAGTTGGCTAGGTTAGCTAAGATAGGTCGCGAGTTTGCATGTAACAGGCAACAGCCAAGCCGAGGTGTGCCGTGCACCCTTGAGCTAGTTGCCGAAATAAAATCGGCTGAGTGCTTTAAGCGCTCGCATTAGTAGTTCGTTGAAGCTGTTATGACCTTGGTAGGTCAATAACGTAATCAGAGAAAAAAAATGCGGGGTGGTAGGGTTCTATAGCCCGACTGGGTCGCAACCACCATGTACATCGCGAAACGCCCGTCATAGTGACTCGCTTTTGCGCGTCGCGTTTCGGGATCAGCCTATGCATATCCAATACCCGGTGACTTTTCGTCATTATGGCCGGCATGACAGTTTTAGTCCGGTGAAGCTGTTAAGACCTTGCTGGGTCAATAGCGTAGTCATTTCGAAAAAAAAAAGCCGGCATGACAGCGGTGACCGACGATGGATGATGTCTCTCGGTGTTCGCCACTGTTTTTAGATTGTACTATGCTTACCATCAGACATAGTGCAGTCACTTTGTCGTGCTTCAATAAAAAAAAACATGTGAAAAAAGTTAGGAAAATTATAAACGTGAAAATTAGTTTGTTATGCTTTCAAACGATCATCATGAAATTTAGGATTCACGTCAGGGATACAGGAATGAATTTAGCGTACCTTAAATCCAAAATAAAAGTACTGGTTAAAACAAAGCTACATTAATGCGGCCGAAGACGCGAGCAAACGCTAGTATAAAGTAATGTCAAAACCTGTTTAACCCTACTGCTTACTGCTCATCTACTGTATGTAAGCAAGCAGTATGCAAAACGACATGCTTGATAGACCCACCGGGTTCAGTTATGCAATCTCCCTATAAGAGTTTTGTTATGTAGATTTGGAAAATATAATATTGAAAAAGAAACCATGTCACCCACAAATAATGTAGTTTCCAATAGGTAAAACACCTTGTAGAATAGCTTATGGGTTCCCTGAGCTTTTACATTAAAAACAAAAAAAAAACATTTTTTTGCGACTGAAGGTAAGCAAATATGCGGTTCATCTGATGTTAAGTCATTAACGCCACCAATGTTCACCGGCGACACGAATGGACTAATAGATGTGTTACAGAACCTTGAGAGGTAATAGTTTCGATTCTTGAATGTAAGGAGGTAAGGTTTGCAAGTTATATTGGACCAGAAACACGGCCGCTTGGATTTAATTCCAAAGAACCGACGTATGTGAAGAAAACTCACATAGAAATCGCAATGTAGACGACTAAATGCTTTATCTTTATAATACTACCGAGCCCGGCGGACGTTGTCCCACCCTGATAACACAAAAAAAGTTGAAAAGTTATAATACCTCTAAGCTTTTTATGAATGTCTTTATCAACTTCTGAAAAGCGCATTAAAATCAGCTCTGTAGTTTTTGAGTTTCTTCCGAACAGAGATACAGACGTAGCAGAGAATTTGATAATACATAGTGATATAATATGTGCTGTGTGTACCTACTCTTTTAAGATTTCGACAATTTGTCACCACGGTAAAATTGACTCCATGAAACGGTTAACAAGTTCGTGTAAAAACGATTTTATTTTTCACGTGACATCTAAAAACGATATGCACGGTCCCTTTATGGCTCGTTAGCCCTAGAGGTAAACTCCGTGATTGCACGTTGTCGCTTTTTATCACGGAAAGCCTACAGTCGACGCCAGTTCAAACGTTTCTTAGATGTATAACTGTTTCAAAGGATTTATATGTTTTCCTCGTTATTACTTTTAAAATTGTTTCTCATTTCAGCTGTTGTTACATCAAAATTGTATGTACTATGGAGCTGATTTGTTTTTAAACGATTTTTTATAACAATTCATTTTAATTTGGTGCATTGTATCACATACATCGTTGTAATAAAATTGCAATGTATACGGAACCACCGATTATTTGTAGTCCGGTGAATTTGTAATCAATAGCGTAGTCAGTTCGAAAAAAAAAACGAATAATTATTTTAACTCTACAATTTCTAGCTTCATAGAAAAGGTATTGAACCTTCAAGGTAAAAAAATAATAAAGCTTTATATTTCTTATAATATAGTGAACAGTTTCATAGTACATTTAATATACACTAGTGGGCGCCCAGTGGTCGAAATTCGACCATAGTTAATTGATTTTTTAAAATTTGAACTTTATTAGGGTTCTTTTGTCGGAGGATATACTTCTATAATCAAAGGTTTTCATCATGGCTACTCAGTTATTTGCCATTTGCCATGATCTTTATTATATAATCATTAAAAAATCTATGTGTAAATGAAAATGAAAATTAATTATAAATTTTGTAACAAAAACCACATGGTAGAGCTCAAATGTTAACCAAACATAACTTTACGAAAATAAAGATATTTATAGCAACCCATGACACAATTTTCAATTAATTTTACACGACACCACAGGGTGGTATTTTTGGGTGATATTTAATTAAATGTAGTCTGTTCATTATGAGACATAGTGATATGCTCAGTATCATCGTTTGGAAAAGTAATGGATGCACAGTACAATCAAATGGTGAATCCAAGACAAAGACGTTTTTAATACTACCATTAGCTTTTGAAAATAAAATCTTTTTTGTTGATACATGAGGTTGAATTGCAACATTGTAACCGCGGAGGTCAAGTCATGGATTATTTTTATGAACAAAATCCTTATTTTGATTATACAAGGTATTATTTGGCTCATTTTTTTATTAATTCATTATTTGAAGTGTGTTCACCATAAAAAATAATAAACATTACAATAATATTTATATTTTATAATATCATTGTTGAATGTAGGATGAAAAATGGTAATTAGAACGAAAGAGTTAAAAAATACATATAATCAAGCATAGCCACTTCCTTCTTTCACAAGCCTTTTTATAAATTCGTATTTATTGACGGCCGTCAAAATGTCTTTTTTATTTACATGTGTGTATATGTTGTGTAAAATTCGAGTAGTAGTATGCGTATTGCATATTTTAATTAATTTAATGTACTTCTAATGCATTTTATATAAAATAAACAGCTTTCTGCACTTCCCCCCCATATAAACTTTAACTATGCCAAATTTCAAGTTCACCCGTTGACGGGAAATAGGTTAATAAGGGGTACAATTTTTTTGCTTTACGTATTAATATATAGATATAGAATTGCTTTGTTTACGCTTTGAGGACATAACTACTAAATAAATCATGAAAATTTGTATACAATAATTACATAAAAAATCTGTATCTTTCATTCATAAAAATGTACTATTTAGGAAGAATAGGTCAAATAAAAAAAAAAACATAAAAACGAGCGAAGCTGCGGACATAACATAGTATAATATATGAAAACAAATAAAATTTGTTATTTTCTTCTTAGTAACTTATTTACAAGGAAAAATGTTGTAATGTGTTATTCTTATACAATGGACAACGAATTATTGAAGATATAATTATTTTGCTGTTGATTATACGTTATTATTATTTATAATAGCTATAGTCTGTTGGTGCTCGTTTATGTGCGTAAGCAATCAATATGTAAAAACCAAAAGGTGTGAAAGGAAGAGCACTTTATTTTGCTTACACTATTCGAATAAAAAAACACATTCTATTATCATGCCACTTACAAATTGAAGTAAAGATACAAGGCAGCGAATTGCCCAACAGCTTAATAACTAATAGCAGTTTTTTTATCATAGGAGGCAAACGAATAGGTGCGTCACTTGATGATAAGTGATCACCACCATCCATACACTTGCAACACCAGGGGAGTCGCAAATGCATTGCCAGCCTGTGTTTGGCAGGGGGAGGGGCGGAAGGGAAGAGGAAAGGGGGAAGGTGAGGAGAAGTGGCCCCCCGGCACTCTCACTGACCGAATGAGACGCAACAATGCAAGCACTGTTACTTCACGTCGGTTTTCTGTGAGAGAGTGAGAGAGTGGTGTGGTGCAACCCCGGAAGAGCTGACCCATTCATGCTGAAGCCAGTAATAGCTTCAGCGTGGCTCTACCACCTGCAAATACTGACTACAAAATCACTATATGCTAAGAAATGTAGAGTTTTATTAATTTGTAACCTTGGAGGTTCAATATCATTTCCATGAAGCTAGAATGTGTATAGTTAAAATTAAAATCAGATTTTTTTTCGAAATGACTACGCTCTTGACCTGGCAAAGTTTTACAGCTTCACCGCACTACAAATATTATACATTTTACATACACATTTATTTAAATTTTATTTACAAATACATTGCATTTGTATTACAACAATGTATCTGATACAATTGTATCAAAATAAGATGATTTGCTAATAAATATATAATAAAGCAATATAGTAAGTAATACTTCGTTGAGTCTCTATTCCTAACTACAATAATTGTCATATTTCTTCTGCTTAGACATACAATAACCGAATTTAAAATTCATATACATAAAATAAAGAATAAAAAACTATATAAAGTATAACGTAAACCAACTCCAACTCACCGATGCCACTAAAAAGTCCTGTAAATATAAGAAAGTGGACACAAAACTGGGTCAAATCGTTTAGCATATTTTCAGGCTTGCGAGTGGCTACTTCTGTGATTACTCACAAATTATAGTAGTCGACTTTATTGTTAGTAAAGTAATTGAGGCTTGGTTTAAATTTTTAACTTACATAAATAAGTTCCGACCATTTACTGACTAAAATTTTAATAGTTTTGTATATTATTTCGCAAGATTTTATTGTAGAATTAAAATTCATCTCGTGTTTTCATATAAATTTATTACATACATACATATTTATACATATTATAAAGAAGTAAAATTTGTGAGTTCGTTGTAGAGGGTAATCTCAGGAACTACTGGTCCAATTTGAAAAATTCTTTCAATGCTATATAGCTAATTTATCGAGGATGGTTATAGGCTATATATCATCACGCTAAGACCAATAGGAGCGGAGTACCAATGAAGAATGTATGAAAATCGTGGTTTCTATTTCATTCGAACAAAGTCATGGGCAGAGACTAGTTTTAAATAAAGTTAGAAATTTATGATCAATGCCAGGACAATAATAAAGCCAAGGATGTACAAATATAAAGAGAAAATTTTACTTAAACTTATATATAATTATTAAAGGCATAAATAAAATCAACGATGTAGTGAAAATTGTCTGTGAGATAGTATATGACAAAATATATTAAGATTTTGCGAAGTATAATCTCTCATCCTCTTCATTTCGGAGCTTAAAATATGACGGCTTCGTTATTCGGTGTCTTGGTACTCCAACTTTGAATGAGTTTACCATTTCGAAAGACAGACTGATCTTGCAATCTTACCTTGTGACACATTGCTGATGTTACATATAATATTGAAGTACTAGCTTTCGGATGCGAAAGAAGGGTAGAAAAAAGGATATTGAAAATTATTTTGATACCAAAGATACTATCCAAATATTGTACTACAGGTTTTTGATTACTATATATACTAATATAATATTATAAAGAGGTAAAGTTTGTGAATTTGTGACGTTGTAGGGGGTAATATCAGGAACTATTGGTACGATTTGAAAAATATTTCAATGTTATATAGCTTATCTATCAAGAATGGTTATAGTTTATATATCATCAGGCTAAGACTATTAGGAGTGGAGCACACATGAAGAATGTTTAAAAATTGTTTTTTTTCCTCTTGAGAGCTTTCGCTGTGTGTTAGCGTCAGCCCAAACTATCTATTCGACGCGAACGAAGTGGCGGGCAGAGGCTAGTCGTCTATAAAATTTCAATCTACTGAAAGCAACTTACAATATTATTACCTCTTCATCCATTTTACTTCTAAACAAGAAGTTATTGTGCTTTTTCTCTTACGTACATGAAGTAGAAACAACTCTTCTCTCAACTTTGTATTTCACTTTTATTAGAATGATATTTATCTAAAGCAGAATCTAAAACGGACATTGATTTACAATGTATCTAAGCTTATAAAATCAGTAAGTGAAATATGTTCACGAACTTGTTCTTGTCTGTCTCCATTTTTAATGGCTTTACGAACATTCTTACTTTATCGTTTAGTCCGCCAGCTATCAAACTTCACTTGGCAATCACTTCGTAGATTTACGATCAAACTAAAGGCCGAAAGATCGTTTGAGATACGTGCCAATCGAATATGTTTTAGTATGTCCTTTATGCGGACAAATTATAGGTGTATTCGTTGCCAATATTGATTTTTGTATAAATTTTATATTATTTAGCAAAGAATACCTAACAAAAATGAAGAACTTACATGAGCGGATATTTAGAATCCTTATTAATATTATAAAAGCGAATTCGAGTTTGTTTCTTTGTTTGTTATGCTTTTAAGTTTTAATTACACAACCAATCGTGGTATTTTTATAAGAAAACCATTCCCTAGAGATATATCAAACCTACATTAACGCAAGCAGAGTCGCGAGCAAAAGTTAACGAAAAAAATAAAGCTACTTTTACATTTATAATATTAGTAACACTACAAGTTCAATGCTATTTTGTCATATGATGAAACATTTACATCAGCATTTGAGAGTTAGTCCCTTAAGACACAGCCGGTTAAGCAAAATCTTCACTAACCATTAGGTCTAAAGCTATACGGTGTTATTACAAAAAAGTTATATACGTGTTGAATACTTGCTTTAAATAGGTTACGTTTTAATTGCACTACATTCACTGAATATTCGCCATCTTGCTCTTACGTCTCGCTTTGGTTAGGTTAGGTTAGACTTGCGAAAAAGGATAACACGAAATTGCCTTTGTCGAGCGCGGTGCACTTAGTACGAAACCTTTTTAAACTAGTATTTAATACGTATTTAACTTCTTTTGTAATAACATCGATAAAGCAAGTATACATAATTATTTATCATTTTACGAGGAGCACAATAGTATAAAGTCTAAATGTTGGAGAAGCACTCGCCTGCGGCAATAAAACGATAATTCTCAGTCAATGATCTGATATGATCCCGAGGTAGCGGAGTCCCTTTATGTTTCTCTGCGTTATTTGATACAAACGCTCGGAGCCTCGTTCAAGATAGCTCGTTTTATAGACTACTTCTACTACGGGTTCTATTTCATTTTTAACTGATTAGATTACTGAATGAGAAATTGTTGATTAATAACGTTATCCTTTTATTTATAAATTGAATCTAATAAATAGTTTATTCAGGTTAAGAGTCGTGGTGGTCTAGTAGTTTCTTCGGTGGAATGGCAACCAAATGTTCGCTGGATAACTCAATATTTATACATATACAGATAAAAGGGGATCGGTTATAAGGTACTATTAACGGAATATACTTGTAGATGCTTCGTGACAAATTTTAAATAGAATTTCTTAGCTAACCAAGTGAGCATTAGAAGAAGACCCACCACCATATGAAAGTATATAATTTTATAATATGGATTCTATCCAAAACCTTTATCAATTTACTTAGATGGTACCGTGATAGAAGACTAAAACTAATCTTAGTTACAATGTCCACGTTTACAACACTTGATAGTTGAAACTATAGCGTCACTCTCAAAGGATACTCCTCAGTTTCTGCTTAAGATCGTTCGCATACCTTCGAGTAGTGATCGAGTGAGACATCGAAGCACCTATTAATGGCTGTTCAGAACTATTTCAATATAAAGTTTTAATGTCTGCAGCACAATATCGTCACCTGGAGAATTATTTCAAAATTGTATTCGGAATGTATAATGAAATTGGTTTGCAACATACAATTACGTGTACATTGTACTCAGCCATAATTTCTCATTAGTAACATAATTGTGGTTCAAAAAAAGCTAAATTTAATTTATACTGTTCATATATGTCTAGTTTTTTAAGATTTCCAGTTTCTATAAACCGAGAACGGAATTCAAATTTTTAAGTCCATACGGTTTATTGTTTTTATGATCATCATATTTTACATGTTCGAAATAGATCTTTAAAAATAACACATAATATTAGGAACGGGTACGATAGGATTTAGCTCATAACTCATGAAAGTTATAGTTAAAAAGAAACCTTAATAAAAAGATTTGGAAGAAAACCTATAACTAAGATTGGATAAAACTTCGGAGCTATTAATTTTTTTAAGTTTATTTAGCCAGTTTCTTATACTAGTAAATTTTATTCAAATATACACTGTAGTGATATATTTTTTAGGCGCTAAAAATGTAACTATTGATGTCTTTTTTCTATATTTGGCATAAGGATGAAAGTAAATTTATTCAAAATGAGGTAGAATTGCTATCACTTCAATGGAAATTTATATTTAGAACGAAGAAAAGGTTGTCGACTTGAGAAAAAAGTTGCTAACTTCATATTGGTTGCACCAACGACACGATGCAAATACGTAATTGAAGTAAGTCACAAAATCAATATCTGAGTACGTTGAAACTGTTCCTTCGATGTAAAATACATTAACATAAATCTTTAATAATATAAATGTGAAAAGTCTTCATGTATCTCCGATATCCTGTCTGCCGGCATAAAGCTTTCGTCGAGCAGATGTGAATAGCTATGTTTAGACGGAAATACGACATTTATCACTGTTTCAGAATGTATTATTGTAAATAATATTTTAAGGAGATATCTATACTAATATTATAAAGAGTTAAAGTTTGTGAGTTTGTGACGTTGTGATGTTGTGAGGTTGTAGGGGGTAATCTCAGGAACTACTGGTCCGATTTGAATAATTCTTTCAGTGTTATATAGCTCATTCATCGAGAATGGTTATAGGCTATATATCATCACGCTAAGACCAATAGGAGCGTAGCACAGATGAAAAATGTTTCAGAATCGGGATGTTTTTCCTTTTGAGAACGCGAACGAAGTCGCGGCCGGAGGTTAGTAATAGAATAAGAAAGAAATGTTTTTCTGTTATGTTTTCCAATGTAGTTAGGTCTGGGATATTTTGTACGAATGTAATGTTTAGAAGAAAATAAGAAACTTGAATATAAGAAGTTACTTTATATATAATTTATTACTGAACGTAACTAATACTTCGATTACAGTATTTTACCAGCGCATATCGTTTTTCGTATATCGTATTTGCATTACATGACAGCGTAAGTTGAACGACACTTGACGAAACAATAGGGTTGTGCCTTGTGCTTATAGTAGGCTGTAAAATTTGCTACTTATATTTTCTTGTGTTAAAACTGATATAGACTAAAACACAATCTAAGGTCAAAAATTAAGATGGATTTAATGTAAGCACATTGTTCCAAAAAATGTTTTAGAATTAGATTTTCTTAACGTGAGCGACGGTGACTTTTCTAAACTGTCGTATATAACCCAGGTTTGTACTTTATCACGGTGAAAGTTGTAAGTTTTGAAAAGTTTAATGTGTCAGCCCTAGGTATCACACAGAAGTAATGTCTCCCCTGAGGCGATAGAAGCATCGCGGAAAACTTTATCGGGCGTACACACTTCAAAGTAAGTAACAGACAAGTTACGCCGTGTCAATAGATAAAATATTACCTCTCGCAATCATGTTCTGGTCAAAAGTAACTTGATGAGGATGTAATTAAATTACTGTTTAAAGAGTTATTAATACAGAAAAAGAAAAAAGACCGACATAAAAAACATTGGATCTTTTTAGATACATTAACAAACAAGTTGAAGTATTAGTAAGTCTTAGTAATTTTTGAATTTTCTTTTTTTTACTCACCATGCAAAATACCTAAAATATATGTATATAATTAATTTGTATGTACTTCAGAACGGAAGCATATTTTTGGTTAATACATTTTCGTTGTTTTTGTCATTTTCAGGAGATGTTTATAAAAGAAAATATTTGAAAAAGTGTACGGAAAAGTGCTAAATTTTAGTTTAAAAAATTTACATATAAAAAGTGAGTAAATGAGTGAGAAAGAAGAGAGTAGGTAGATCTTTAAAAATATGATTGATTGAGATATATATTATGTGACTATTATATATGTTATTATTATGTAATTATCATATATTTTATGGCAACTACCTGTTTCAATTAGAATAACTATGGACAGTCTTTAAATTTTATTAATTTTATTTTGACAATTTACAAAAGTGTTTGAGCGACCTATTTACTAAACGATTACTCAGTAACTAATTATTTCTTTTAAATTGTTTGTCACTGTTTAGCCCTTATAGAAAAGTGTAATTATATCCTTCCAGACTATACTCTGAAAAGTTATGTAAATACGAGTTTCGTCAATATCGTATTAGCCGTTTTGGAGAATAGCGCAAACAAAAAACATATACTACAGTTGTATTTACATATACAGACTATTTTATACAAAATAACAACCTTAAAATAGAAATGTCTCTATCTTAGGATTCTAGATTTGAAACGTTCTACTTTAATTTGAGAATTTATAAGGTAAGGCAAAAGTAAATTTAAGAACTGGAATCAGTCGAGCCCCCCGCTAAGTAATGTTAAGACACCCTCCGCCCGAGGCGATGGGGGCTAACTAATACGAGCCCCTTCTAACTTCAGGGTAGATCCTTGGGCCTCGTGAATATTGTTACTACTTATTGCTATGTTTATTATCTTGTGAATAATTATTTTTTGTTATTAGTAAATTTTATTTTCTTTCACAAACTCTCTTTGTATTCCAACGTTATAACTGAGGAACAGGGGTCATAAGGGAGTTATCAACGTGATATAATGATTGTAATTCAACAATTACGTTGTGTAATTTTATAAAATTGTTTTTAATAATGTTGTCAATTACTATCCTGTTGGATCATCTACTCTTTTATATAGCACTAACATATAGTAACGAAATGATACTGTCCGTATCGTAATTCTGAGTGTTAATGTGTACGGCTCTCTTTTTTACATCTATCATGTAGTATATAACGCTCTGTGCACATATTGCTATAATATCGGGCAAGGTTTGCACTGTCAATAATAATAACGAATAACAGATAACCACAAAGCAGAATAACGAAGTTTTAAATTATTAGTTGTATAAATGTTTCATTAAATAATTAAAATTAACGAAAAAGAATTTATATTTTAAATGATTGTGTATCTATAATGTGAGAAATGTAATCCGTTAAATAAACTCATAATATAATTATATCGTTTATAATTACCGCCACAACAATTTTGTTACAAAAGAGCTGTGCGCTTTGAAAGCCATTGTTGTTAATATATTATACTGGGCATTTGAGGCGTTCTCAGTTCTCAAAATGATGGCTAATCTCGAGACCGCGACCTCTTTGAATTTGGTTAAACATACCTATATGTAGTAGTTAGCATATAACTTCAGGTAAATGCCTGCTTGGTATTTAATAATAAAAAAACATGCGCGGTAAGGAAAAAAGATTTTGTTTAATATTCTATGTACTTATTTTTATTATATATAATCTATATAAAAATGCTAAATAAGTTTTAATGAATTAGCCATAGGTTTTGAAATATTACTATTAAGTATGAGGTTCGATGGCCGCCTGCTTAAATAGAGACAGATAAACTTTCACGGAAAGGTCATAAAACGTTTTATCCTTACGTGACAATTTCCACTAGTTAACTCATATAGTACCTAAACCACGCTAAACAATTTCGTAGACAAAACCCATTACATCACATGTTTCGTAGACAAAACCCATTACATCACATAATGATAATAAAATAAAGATCTTCACGGATCTCTTTCGCAATCAGATATTAAATACGCGTTCTTCATTCTCATAACAACACCCCGACGTCTTGTTCATTGCAAATTAAACTTTCAAGGAATAAGCCGTCACAAAAATGAAACGGTAATAAAAAAAACCCGCAAAACATTCGAATGAAAACCGTTTTTGAAATAATTCTCTCGGATTTGTTTTGAGGAAATCACTTAATAATTCGGTGGGTGCCTTGGAAAGTAGGTAAGTCGAGCCCGGGTTGGGATGTCCCTTCACGGCTTAATTTAGAAAAACCGTGAGATCGCCGGATCTTTATGTACTGTTTGCGAATCCGACCGTCGATGTTTCAACCCTACAAAGCTTCAGTGCCTATAATATAAAAAGTTGTTTCGGGTTTTCAGGAGACTATTTTTCATGCTTACATCGGAACGGTTAGGTATTAGGGACGGTTGACACTTGTTACGGTGTTTTTACACCTCCGTTCTTACAAGTAGAATAATTTTTACATATTATATATAAAATATAAAAAAAAATGTGAATACCTTGATAAATGAATTTCTAAATGCTTTATATTTATAGTATATGGGCGACCGAGCCTAGCTCGGTTGTTTAAAAATCATCTTTAAATTAAAATAAACTGTTAGGTTTGCCTCATAAAATTAACATTTCATTAACAATCATCTACACTCATCAAAAAAGTCTAAGCAACATGTACCTATTTAAATTTTAGGATGGTTCTTCACATTATAACGTTGTATTTTATTTTTAAAATAATATCTTTAGGGTTCTATGATGTAAAAATAACAGCTGTTGTCTTTATAAGTTCTTTTAATAACAGAAATGAACAATATTAGAATATACTGTAGAAACTAAAATACATTAGAAACTAAACTTTTTTTTTACAAAATGAAATTTCTAAAGAAAATGTTTTTATTGTGAAAGAATAGAACAATTTAATACAAAGTATGGTCGCCTCTGCTATTCAGAACTTGTCGGCAACGATTATTTATTGAATTAATGAGACTGTTTGTGTCATCTTGCGGTATTCGCTCCCAATGGAATTGTAGCAAATCCTTCAGCTGTTGGGTTGTTGTCGCTCCGTCCAAGTCCTTCAAAACACGTCTCTGGAGCATGTCCCATGCGTGCTCGATGGGGTTGAGATCTGGCGATTGTGCAGGCCAGGGCAATACCCGGATGTTCTCCATTGCAAAGTATTCACTGGTTCGCCGAGCTGTATGTGAACGCGCATTGTCATGCATTAACCTAAAATCGGAGCCAAAGGTTTGTGCAAATGGGTAGAAATAAGGTTTGAAAATATCCTCAATGTAATTTTCAGTATTCATGTTTCCATTTACAAAAACGAGTTCAGTTCGCTTGTTCTTCATAAAACCCGCCTATAACATGACTGTTGAGCCGCTGTATGGATGAACTTCCTGAACGCACCTGAGCTTTTCAGTATTTCCGGGCCGACGATACACTTGCACCCTTCTTGTATCAGGCTTAAACCCGAATCGCGACTCATCGGAAAACATAATTTTATCCCATTGTTCCTGGGTCCATGTTATACACCATGTCTACACCATTCATATCGACGAGCGCGATTCCCGTGACGTATCGGTGGGCACCTGATTGGGCGTCGAGCTCGTAGGCCGTACTCATGCAGTCGATTTCGCACAGTTTGAGGACTTACATCACCAGCACTTGAAATATGTAGCCTCAAACTTATCTCTCGAGTGGTTAACATCGGCTGGCGTCTTGCAGTCAGTTGTATGTACCGGTCTTGCCGAGTGGTTGTACTCCTTTTACGGCCTGGATGCTGTTCAGCGGGTTCTCCTGTATTATTGTAGCGCTACCAAAGACGACAAATAACACTTCTATGAATGCCAAAATGTCGAGATACCTGAGATTGATTTCTTCCCGCTTGCAACATCCCTACAGCTCTTTGCATCTTTCATCTGCCATCAAATGACGTCGCTTCATGACGTAAAGAATATATAACAATTCAATTTTGCCGCTAACTTTATTTAAATGGTTGGTAAAATTATAAAATCAAGACTAAACGTAGCAATTAAAACGCACTTAAATTCAAACAAATTCGCATTCATTTGAATTTTATGAAAAAACAAAACATAATCAAATTTTTTTTACAACCAGCCAGTATGTCATCAATAACAAAAAAGTTTACTTACCTACGCACTTTGTTTGAGTAAATACTTAGAAATTAATTAATATAAATGGTAAAATTTGTAATATCACGCATGTTGCTTAGACTTTTTTGATGTGTGTACAATAAAATATATCTCTTCTGATGTCACTCGGATTCGAACTGGGGTTACCCGGATTTTCGAAGCAACCGATTTTCATCTGAACTATTTTCGTTTTGACAGCGCCGGCGAAATTTACCTTTATATTCTAGATATATTTTTTCATTGCCTGAAAACTCAGTTAAAAAAAAGTTTTCTATAAATAAATTCTACCTAGATCGATTTATCGTCCTCGAAACTACTTACATACTAAGTTGCACGTAAATAGATGACGCCGTTTCCGAGATCCTGAATATATACAAATATAAAAGTATATAAGTATTGCTCGTTTAAATGTATTAGATAGATAGATAAATTAGATAGATACAAAATTTCGGTAAGCGCGTGTTCGTAATAATTTTACAAAGTCACTGCTGAAAATAGATAAATAAATGCCTTTATATTTGTAGTAAAAATCTTATAGATTATGAATTTCTCATAGTTTGACAGGCAAATATACTATGCTTAATAATAGACATGCGATTTTAAAAGTAAATGAAAGTAATCACGAAAGTTTTAAGTATGGAGGTGCACGGATATAGGAGAGGAAGACCGAACAAAGTATGAATCGAGTGTGTAATGAATTATGTGTGTACAAAAGGTGTGAATAATTAGATAACATCTGACAGAGGTATGTGGAAGATAATAACATGTTGCGTCGACCCTACTTACGTGGGATAAAGATAAGTACCTGGGCGACCAAGCCTAGCTCGGTTCGTTAAAAAACATTTTCAAATTAAAATGAACTATTAGGTTTGCCTCGTAAAAACATAAAAAATACATAAAAATTACAAAAAAATAATATTTCTTTTGCTGTCACTCGGATTTGAACTGGGGTTACACGGATTTTAGAAGCAACTGATTTCCATCTGAGCTATTTTTGTTTTGACAGCGCCGGCGAAATTTATCTTTATATTCTAGTTATATTTTTTCATTGCTTGAAAACTCAGTTAAAAAAGTTTTCTATGAATAACATCTAGCTAGATCGATTAATCGTCCGCGAAACTACTTACAAACTAAGTTTCAAGGTAATAGATGACGCCGTATCCGAGATCCTGGATACATACAAATATAAAATATATACAAGAATTGCTCGTTTAAAGGTATTAGATAGATAGATTAGATATGATAACTATGATGATTGTAAATGTAAATAAAGAAATAACAAGTATTTGACATGTATATGTATGTTATATTATATTACGAAATTAAACAGTTACTGTGTTTCTGAAATTTAATTTGTTAAACATTTTTTAAAGATTCATAAAACTAAAATTTATAAGTAACTTGTTAATCCTACCTAAAATATAATTCGAAATGATATTAAAGCTGACTTTTTATAAATATCACTCCCTTTTATCCACTTATTTAAATATTAAATCTGAACACTTATCTAAAAACGTCTTTTCACAGTAACAGCTACTATAATATAACACAATTATATATGTAAAAATGGAAGCCTGTATGTATAAGATCGATAAATTCGAAGACCGTTCGACCAATCAGAATAAAATGTTGTGATTCATGGAGAAGGTTTTATGGGTTATATTTTAAATCTCGTCACCAAAATATTGTACATCTAAAGCGTACGAAATTGCAAAGGGCTACCTGGTCGCATGGTTGTATAAAAAATTTGGAAAGCATCTTCATTTACAACAAATTACATTTTTACCTCTCACGGACTGATACCTTTGTAAAGGCTAAGTCAGTGAATCCTCTTTGTAAGCACATTTTCAATTGAAAGCGGTCGTACGGTGCTGAAATTCAGTTTCACGGGAGATTTGGTTACCTTTTACAATTTACTCCTAGTTATGGAAAGGGATAAAATGTGTTTATTGAGCAACACTTGTACCGTATTTAACTACGTGTAGTATTAGAGTTGTTTTCCCATTTTATTTTTTTGTCAATAATTGTTATATTTTTCTTTTGAATTAGTAATTTCGGGTGTAAGGGGTGTCGAGTAACATCTTAAGACTTGAGACACCCAAGCCAACCTCACCTGCACGAGGTGCACCCTGCTGATCAACGAACGAGGCAATGGCGATAGCGGGGTGGTAGGGATTTACAGACCGACTGGGTCACAACCACCATGTACATGGCGAAAGAGCCCGTCATAGTGACTCACTTTTGCGCGTCGCGTTTCGGGATCAGCCTGTGTATATCCAGTACCGGGTGACTTTCGTCATTATGGCCGGCATGACAGCGGCGACCGATGATGGATGATCTGTCTCTCGATGGTCGCGACTGTTTTTGGATTGTACTATGCTTACCATCAGGCATAGTGCAGTCACTTTGCAATAAAAAAAATCCTTTTTGTTCCTTGTTTACAGTTACCTCTTGTTATATTTTTTTTTAATTCTTTATTTTGGTCGGTAATATTTTATAGGTAACAACCTATTATATTATCGTTTCACTAAAGAACATATTTTAAATCTTATCTCTAATCTTATTTTAAATCATATTTTAAATCTTTATTTCAGCTATCAGAAATAATCTATAAAATACTAGCTCTTACTTGCGGTTAGACTCGCCTTTATGTAAATGTTACCTATCCTACGGGAACAGTACTTTTTGGGTAAAATGTAATAACGAGTGGTTAAATAGTTAAGGCGTTAAAGTGTAACAAACAAACTTACATTCGGATTTATAATATTACTTAGGACTAGTTAGGATTGATTAGACACGATTAGGAGTACATTAAACCATAATTTCCGTTATGTTAAATGGATATTGGTCTAAGATGGTAAAAAGATAAACCTTGAAGAAGACTAGTCTACATGTGTTTCGCGATAAATTTTGAGCTTGGGTGATAGCTGGCCGGATTTGGAAGACGCCTCATCACCGTGCAAAGCCCATACTACTATGCATGCTTTATATAAGAAATCAAAGTTTTATGTCCAAAATAATGTCTTTGAATTTGGCAATTTTGATAGGCAATAATATAAAAAACAGGCGTGTGGATAATAACACAAAAATTATCCGTATAGAACTCGGGTCAGGCTTGCTCCGGAATTCCTCGACAAATGATCGTCCTCGTAGCAAAACTTTCAAATTGCGGTCCGCCCTAACATTTCGCTTCAGTCCACTAAAATATTATACGCTATAATTCAACCAAATTACGGAAACCTTTTTGTAATTAAAATTCAGGATAGATTCAAACGCAGAAAACTCGAAGTTGTCTATAACCAAGCCAAGAGTTTCGAGAGCCGAGTGTATTTCCAAGCAGATTGTTCGAATTAAAGCAGGAGAAAAAAAATCCATTCGCAGTGGGTAAGTCTTAAATTCGCTGACTCGATCCCGCAGCCCGGAGCGGCACCCCTCCGTCAGCCTGATTACAAAGTTTCAACGGAATGATGCCGAGAAAGATTTTTTAATGAATATTAATTCCTTTCAAGTAAAACAAAGTTTGCTCTCGGCGTGAATCGGTAATTGCTTCGTTTTTCGTTTACGTTGAAATTCTTAATCCTTTTCAAGATTGTTGAAATTCTAATATAGCTGAATTTGTTAGTAAGATCGGCGTCTTTATTTCATTGAATGGATCCAGTGATATCATGTGGCATATTCTGGATAGGAATTGAGATTCGTTCGATTGTATCGGGAAACAGTACGTAGTTACTGAAAATAATAAGGCAAGTTTGATTACATGCAAAGCACACGTGTATACAAGGTTCACCTTTGATCAGTTGATAGATCTCATTATACGATATCGATTAACAAGATGAGTAACGGAGAGCTATGGTTACATGAAAGTATTCAAGACATAAAGGTCTGTCTTCCTAATACCTTTGTTAGATTTTTAAATAAGACAGCTTTTGTTTGTTACAAATAGCGTGTTTATATTTCACATTTACTGATACATATTCAATATATTTTTACATACATAATATTTGTAGAAAATGTATTTATATATGGGACATAATCGGTGTTATTACATAAAAGTTAAATACTTGGTTTAAAAAAGGTTTCGTACGAAATGCATCGCGCTCGCCCGAGGCAAGTTTGCGTTATCCTTTTTTGGCAAGTGTAACCTAATGTAACCAAAGCGCGACAACAGATAAGCAAGATGTCGAAGCATACCGCGAGTGCGATACATCTAAAACGTAACCTTTTTAAAGCAAGCGCTCAACACGTGTTTAACTTTTTTGTAATAACACCGTAAGTCTGTATATGTTAAGTATCAGTGGCAAATTTTCTCTGTTAAATTATTTCTTTACAAGAATCGGTGTTGAGAATAAGATATTTTTTTCTTGGTACAGACATCAGTTCTTTATTGTCGCTAGGATTCAACGTGATTTTAATTTATCGAATGGAAATATTATCAGTAAGTAATAATGAAATCATATTACTATGATGCATTTTGGTGTTATACCAAACTAGCTGACCCGTGTCCATTTCGTTGGGCCGTAAACATTTTTACATGTGCGCAAAATTATGATTGTGATTCGGTTAGTACTGAGTGCTATGTATATTGATAAGAATTATGATTGTGATTCGGTTAGTACTGAGTGCTATGTATATTGATAAGAATTATGATTGTGATTCGGTTAGTACTGAGTGCTATGTATATTGATAAGAATTTATAATTGCTGTTGATAATATGACCAATAAACATCACTTAACGATTTAAATTATTTTTGAACATCAAACACTACTTTTTGTCACTTAAATATAAAAGTAATATTGATGAATATGACTGACTTTTTTGTAGGCATTTTCAAGTTTTACAACTTTTCGTTCGACCTTTTTTCTCCGGCTTACTTTGCAAATTAGACTATCACAAAAAAGTCTTTTTGTTTTTCGGATTAATATATAGCCTATGATACTCAGTAATAACGTGGCTTTCTACTGGTAAAAGAATTTTCAGAATTGGTTTAGTAGATCCAGATATTACTCCCTACAACCTCAGAAACTTTACTTCTTTATAATATTAGTATAGATTAAAGTTTTTGTCAGTTTTATCTAGTTGTATAACAAAAATTGTATGTATCTACGTTATTTATATTTATCATGTAAATTCGAATAAAGAGTAACAGATATAAAGTCCTAAATATAAACTATAGTAATATATTAGAGTAAGAATATGTTTCATACAGTTAGCGATACGTTTAAAGAAAATATTTATACATTGTTGTTTGGGTATTCTGGAAGTACGAAGATGACATCAAGATCCTGATAATTCGGTATTTAGCTTAAAAAAGGTTCGATACAAAGGGTAATGGAATCCACGATCCAAATATAAGTTTGTATACGATATAAAAAGAGGTTTAATGTAAAAAAAGTATTTAAAATAGTATTTTAATTTTGAAATTTATATTTCGCCGTAGGAGGCTTGAATATTGTTGCCGCTCTCCGTCTTTTTAAGTACGAGGGAAAAAAAGAAAATATATTAAAGTCCGTGGCTCGGCTGTGGCTTCTTAATTAAGTACTCAGTATTTTAATGTAGCTCGTAAATTATCTTAACCTTTTAGCTGTAGGTTATCATCAATAATGTTTTTAATAATAATTTTAAAACGCCCGTCTGTTTACTTTGATATTGTAATAAAAACCTACGTTCAAATATGTACATAAATTTCAATTATAATATGCAATTTTAACTGTCCCATTTTTTTTGGCTAAAATATTGTTTTCAAATTTTAAATCTCTAGATTGTTTTAAATGCCATAGTTATCGCGAGAATAAAGAAAATGTTTAGTTATTAATGTTAGCATTTACTATTTACTGTTTTGGCCTTTCGTGGAGTAATTTCTGACTATAATACTTCGTGTTGCAATCAAAGATTGCGGTTACTACTACCCCAGTGTTTGTATCCTAATAGCCAAAATTGAGTGCTCGTTTAGTTTCCTTTCCAAGTTTAGTGTGTTAACATGTTACATCGTTGGTAGTTGGGAGAGCCACGCTTAAGCTATTACTGGTTTCAGTATCAGTGTGTCGGCTCATTCGGGGTAGTACCACCCTCTCACAGAAACACCGACGTGAAGTAACAGTGCTTGCATTGTTTTTTTTTCTCGAACTGACTACGCTATTTACCTAGCGAGGTCTTAACAGGTTCACCGGACTACATGTGCTTGCATTGTTGCCGTTCGTTCATTCAATGAGAGCGCTGGAGACCCACCTCTCCCCTCTCCTTTCCTTCCCTCCCCCTGCCCCATCAATACAGGCTGGCAACGCACTTGCGACTCCTCTGGTGTTGCTTGTGTCTATGGACGGTGATTATCACTTAACATGAGAAAACCCACCCAAATGTTCGTTTCCTTCCTAAGATATTATACCTATAAAAAAGTAATATCGGTCGTTTCAGAGAAAATAGTGTATATACAAACATAACAGAAATATTGAGAACCTTCATTCACCCTTTGAAGTCTGTTAATAATGTATGGTCTTTAACGGAATTGGCTTTCCTAAATCTTCTAACCCTTTTTTATATGCGAACTTTGATACTCCTAGCTGTTGGTTTTCTTAAACATTTTATATAAATGTATTTTGTTGTTTTACTCTGGCGGCTTAACCTCATTACTACCATTATCAAATAGGTAATACTATAAAGGGTCTTTATTGTTCGAACAAATGGGGAGCGGTGGCCCTTGGATTGTCCAAGGAGTTGTGACATCTCAGAAATTATGTTGCTATTAATAATCCATTTCACATACGCACAATAATCACACTATATTACGCAAGATACCACCATATAGGCAACATAGGGTTAAATATAAATTTATTCATAAAAAATATCAACTCAAATTATACCATTGTATGATTTCACGACAAAACTTCATATATTTATTATGGTTCGACTAAATTGGGGAAGGTTTAATAACCATGCCGCTTATGTATTTCGCACTAGACTATAATTCCTCCGTGTTATTAAGTAAATATTTTAATTAATTTCTGAGTAAAGTCCATTTAAGTGTTAATTATAGAGCTATTAAAAGGAAAATTAGGACGTGGACAATAGGATGGAGTCAGCCAGGGTTTCGAAGTACCGAGTACTTAATTTAATTTTCTTCAGTACCGACATTTCGAATAGGAAAATTTCATTTTGTAATATTAAATAGATCGGTGTTGTAAACGGTTCTTCGAGCGTTTAAAATAAGGCTCCTAAATTGATTTTAAAATAGAAGTAGAAGCTGTTTTAGTTACTAATATTTCATTCTTTCTTTTACAATTTTCAGGTACAAGTTATACAAATAAGTAAAACTGTTTTGTTACATTGAATCGTGTTAGCGGACTATCACTTCCAGTAATTTGTAAAGTCTACTATAATTTTTAATGATTGATTTCCGCTAACTGACGCCTTCTTCAACTGTAGGTGACTGTAGGTGGTAGTACCACGCTGCAGCTATCAGGGTTTCAGCGTGAATGGGTCGGCTCGTCCGGGGTAGCACCACCCTTTCACAGAAAACCGACGTGAAGTAACAGTGCTTGCATTGTTGCGTTTTGTTCTGTCAGTAAGAGCCCTATCTCCCTCCGTTCCCCTCTTCTCTAACCCCTCCTCCTTTCTCTCCATTCTCCCAAACACAAGCTGGCAACGCACTTCCGACTCCTTTGGTGTTGCTAGTGTCTATGGACGGCGGTGATCGCTTAACAGCAAGTGACCCACTTGTTCGTGTGCCTCCTATTTGACAAAAAAATATCTAAATGAAATCCCAAATTTTATAATATAAATTTTATTTTATTACTAATATACTTGTAGATACATATATACGAAGGCACATTTAAAAACAATTGAATTAAATTCAATAACATCGGACTTAATCAGCGTGGAATATAAAACTCGGGTGAGATAAGATTTCCATTGTGATCGGCATGAAAGCATAGCGTGGACGTCTCTCTTGTCACAATGGTCGGCGTGCTTTTCGATGCACAATGGCCATTCCACATCTCTCATCTCTGGAAACATTGGATTCCAACACTTTTATTGTGCGTTAAATTGGAACAGATGGTAATGGAGGCATTCGTAATGAAGTTGACAAAAGGCCCGCTTTTATATTATTGTTTTAGATTTGAATTAACATTTGTAGCAATAGTAACATTTTGCTAGCGTAATTAAATAATTTAACAATATAGAGAACTACTTTTTGCTCGCGGCTTCGCTGGCGGTAATGTAGATTTAACCTATACCTTGGGAAGATGCATAGATGTTGTCGAGATTAAAGATACCCTGTCATGATGATTTTATTTTAAGTTTGTTGTGATAATGATAATGAAACGTAGCCTTTCGCGAAGAATAACATGTTTATGATACCACGGCATGTTAGTAAGATTTTTTCTATTGTCTGTCGGGTTAATCTGGTCTGTCAGTTCTGCTGTAGACTTTGGATGTCAATATGTATCTTAAATGATATTGTCATTTAATATTAGTTTTGATTGTAATTAAACGCTTAAACTTACACAGAATACAAAAATTCCAATACCTCTGATGCAATTTCAAATACAACTCGAATATTTCTCTGTAACTAATCAAAACTGATAGCAAAAGAAATATAACTCACACTCGAAGATGATACAGTAACCTAAACATACCGAGTAAATATGTTTCAAAACGGGCAAAACCCGAGAGGAAGTAAACACGACGGGAACAACCAATCACTGAATGCATAACAAGTTTGGTTTGCGTTACGTTACAGGATAATATATCAGGTTCTTTGTATGAGGAGAGAGAATCACTTTCCGCGAAACAGCGCGAGGCGCGTTGTTGAGATAATATGTTTAGATGTCATTAACATTTTGTTTATTACAGAGTGTAACATTTAACGGTATATTTGTTCGAATTTGATGTTCTTATTAACTAATATTTATCGTATAACGAAAGAAGGCTATTCATTACAATAACTAATAATGTCATTATTCCTACGCAATGGATGATGAATTATGACATTAATTATTCTGTTGCTGACGGTCGACTGGTGATATTGAAATGTGTGTGAAGGAGAAACAATTCTCGTTGCTCACACTCAAAGTCACGTTACGAACAATAAATATTCTTTGTATTGTCGTATTATAATATCATTCTTATATTTTACAATGACATTCATTATGTATATGTAAAAAAATCTTAAAGATTTTTCATTTCAACTTTCAGTATCAGTAAATCAGTATTTTGTTAGTTTTTTTTTGGTTCTATAATGACGTCTCAAAAAATGTTACCGCTTTGCTGGATAGTTAGTCTAAGCATCATGTGTGAATTATAGTAATCTCTGAAGATGACATTCTTCTCTGTATATCCTCTACAAACGATTATAAATACAAGGCTTTCTTAAAAAAATATATGCAATAAAAAATAAACAAGATAAGAACTTCTCGCCGGTTTTTCTCGATAACTGGGTTATTTTTCAAAGCCGTGGTAAAGATTTGAAGTCCGCTTTCTTAGGGCCTAAATCTTATAAAGTATTTTTGGTTCTGAATGTCTAATAATGTCGTTATTTTTAATATGGACATATGTAATAGTAAGAGTTAACGATTATCGAAGCCATTTTCGGATAATATTAAAACGGGTAACATCTGGATCCATTTTCATTGTTCCCATAATTTCTAAACTCGTATATAATGAAACATTAGTATTCCGAACATGCGTTGTTACGAAGTACTTTGATATCATTTAAAAGTTGATGAAACATGTTACGTGAATTTAAAATTAATTTATTTCGAAAAAAGAATTCTATACATGTGTGAAATCTTTATTTTAGTAACCGGCCGTGAATCGAAACGTGAAAAAATGCTGGTTGAAAATGCGATCTCTGCAATTCCCACTGAACATTTTCGAAAAGAGAAAAAGAAATGAGGGCTTGTGGCGAGGCAGCCTCATAAAAATTGTAACGCCCAGCCTCGATCCGCGGCGGGAAATGTGGACAGCTGGGAAACATCTGCTCTTTCACTATATATATATATATATAGCTTCATTTAAATTAACTAATAAACTAATGTGGATTTCATTGCTTAATATTGTTGGGAATAACATATATACAGTAATGATTGATTTTGGTGTTATTTACGAAAATGTAGTCAATTATACTGATATTAGCTATTTGTTGTTTTGTATACGATTGCAGAAGATAATAAAATTAATATCTCTTGTTCGTATCGTGACTTTGAGTGTCAGCAAGATGTAGTGATTTCCCTTTTTCACCTGTAGGTTGTTACATATGTCTGCATGTTGGTTTATTGTGATATATGATCAATGTCATTGCTGATACTAAGTAACCATCTGCAGAATAATAAAATCTTGAATGAATACTCTATCACACAAGGCATTTTCTCTAGTTAACCGGCGGTATTTGTTATCAATGAGAAAGTTAAAAAAACTCATATATTTTTTATTAATATTCGATGTGGAAATAACGATCGTCTCAGCTATTTACCATCAATTGCCTATGAACTAAAATATTCTTAAGTAAATCTGTTCAACCTCGACTAATACTTGGGACAAAATAATTTAAATTACTAATTTTATAAGCTCAAGTTTGGATGACCAACATATGAACGTTGTCTGCAGATTAATAATTAAGATCGTAGGATTTCTGTCGTCGTGTGTTTGTTATAAAAATAAATTACATATCAAAAATCTTTACATATAAATAAAATTGAAACGTTTGTTAGGGTTTATGTCCCAAACGACTATCGATTTCGTCAAGGCTTTTACTAACAAGGAGATAACTTTTGTTCAGACTTATCTCCGACACGGCTAAATCGATTGTATCAAGGCTTTCACTGACAAGCAGAGAACTTTTTAGAGCATTATCTATGTAACATATTATTACTATTAATGCATTAAACAGTAATCATTAAATTGCACAAAAGTAATATAAATCATGTGAGTTGTAGATATTAACTAAAAATAAATAGATTAACTTTTTTATGTCCTAGGAGGCAAACGAATATGAGGGTCACCTGATGTTAAGTGATTACCGCCGTCCATAGACACTAGCAACACTAAGGGAGTTGCAAGTGCGTTGCCAGCCTGTGTTTGTGAAGGAGAGGGGAGGAAAGGTGGGCCTTCGGCGCTCTCACTGACCGAACGCAACGCAACAATGCAAGGATTGTTATTTCACGTCGGTTTTCTGTGTGTCGGATGGTACTACCCCGGACGAGCCGACCCATTCATGCTGAAGCCAGTAATAGCGTCAGCGTGGCGCTACCACCTACTAAAGAAGAAGAAGGAACAAATAATCCCAAGAAAATAAGTCGTTTCATTGGAATAATTAATCAGACACAGTCACAAGCATCAGCTAGCGTTTTACTCTAGAATACAATAACAAACTATTACCGTCAATCCACAATGTAAGCGAATGGTTATTATTTCAGAAACCTAAGTAATAAATGCGATTACATATTCTAATATTGTAAGGATTACCCGGATTTAACGAATTTATCCACATGTAATAAGAGAATGTCTATAAGTCTAAGTTTACTTTTATCTTCTGTATACGGAGAATTCCTGTGTACGAATAATGTGCCTTAATAGAGTAAAAACGATTCTCCATGTTTTCTATATGGGATCTATACATATAATAACGTAAATCTAAGGAACCTGTATTTTTAGATTAATAAATAAATGTTGCGAGTATCTATGAATCTATACTAATATTATAAAGAGGTAAAGTTTGTGAGTTTGTGAAGTTGTGACGTTGTAGGGGGTAATCTCAGGAACTACAGGTCCGATTTGAAAAATATTTTCAACGTTATATAGCTCATTTGTCGAGGGTGGTTATAGGCTATATATCATCAGGCTAATAGGAGCGGAGCACCAATGAAGAATGTTTAAAAATTGGAGTTCTTTTTCCTTTTAAGATTTTGTTTTTTTTTTCTCGAACTGACTACGCTATTGGCCTTATTTTTTTGGCCTTTACAACTTCACCGGACTACTTTCCTCTTGAGATCTTCCGCTGCATTACTAGCATTGCCCAAAGTAACTATTCCACGCGAACGAAGGCGGGCAAAGGCTAGTAAGTAAAAATACATTTTAATCATAAAACATATTCTCGAGTAACATTTAGTCTTTGTTTCTAATGAATCGGTTCACTCTATCAAAAGTTATTCTATTTTTAATAACAAAGCGACTTAAATACGATAGAAAAGCAGATAAATTAAGAACTTGATTTATTGAAATGACATTATTTGTTAATATTTTTTTAGGTCCCTGCGGGCAAAGTCGCGGTCACAACCATTAATAATAAATACACACAGCATATAATTATTTTATTAAATAATAACTAAAACAGACTTTAAAAAAGTTACCTTATGAGGTATAATTAGTCCTTCATATTATATTATCATAAATTTAATAATATCTTGATTCACTATAGAAGTTCGGTGACGCTGTAAGACCCTGCTAGATCAATAGCGTAGTCAGTTCGAGAAATAAAAAAAACCACTCGCTATACATTTATTATTCCATTTTGAGGAGCTTCCTGGTGTATCTTCGAAATTCAAGGCCCAATGCTAATAAAAGTAAAATAGGATCCCCTTTAAAAATATCCCCTTTCCAATAGAAAAATAATTTTCCAGATAGGTTTATAAATGGCGAAGTTCCGACGTAAAAAAACATAAAAGAATACAACAGTACTAACAATCTCTTTTTCTAAAAGTCGCTTAAAAATAACTGTAATACATAAAACTAGAATACCTAAATTATATCTGGTTTATAAGAAAATTGAGATATTTCAAATCATAAATTACAGTACAATCTCGTAAAGCAATTTCTATATTCATTTGTACGTTACTAGAAGTATAATATTATTATTTTACATAATATTATGAAGCTTAGAGATTATTTTTCGTCTATTTGTACGCGCGAATCTTTGGAACTGCCGTGCAATTGAAAAGAATTGTTTTTGTTTATTTTAATCTACTACCGACCCGCCCTGGCTTCGCATGTGAGCAATGTACTAAGTGTCTAAACGACAGGTGTTCATGTTTTGCCGCTTTTATATCTACAGTTCATCAGTCATAGAAGCTAAATAAGAACCTTTTTACAAATACATCTTTTGTGTCGCCTAATTTGAAATCTGTGACCGTTTAAGATATTTTTGAAATGATTTGCTGTTAAGGACTATTTAAATTAAATGCCCAATGTTTCTCAAGTATTTAATTGGATAATGGTCACTTATATTCGTCAAAATAGTGTCGTATATAAGCATTTTAATAATATATAAAAGGTAAAAATGATCACTGGGTTATTCTGAAGATATAGACATATATCATCGCGGACTACTTCAAGATGTATAATTATATAATACATTACTTTGACTTATAGTGTTACCAATGTAAGTTATCCGTACATAGAGTACGTAGACATTTATCTATATGTATTATGTTTATTGTATTTGTTTGTATGTATTATACATATAAATCTTGCGGAAGAAAGTATCTAAACGATTATGAAAATCCTATCCGACTCTATTTTTGTACTATAAAAAAACTAAGAAAACACAGACACGCAAAAGATGACTTTGTTCTATAATATTTGTAGATAGAAAATATACAAATTTGACCTTTAGTTTTTGACGGGATTTTAGTCTGTCATGTGGTGGATTTTATATTTTATTCATAATCTTGTGTTATTATTTTGTAAATTTGGTGGTGTTTTACGTAATGTAGTTAGTTTATTGTGCATAAGTAAAGTTAATGGAGAATAATACCACGGAGCATAACATTTTGAGATGCCACAAATCTCTTTTTTTTTTATCGAAGCACGACATAATGACTGCACTATGCCTGATGTTAAGCATAGTACAATCCAAAAACATCGGCAACCACCGAGAGACAGATTATCCATCGCCGGTCGCCGCTGTCATGCCGGCCATAATGACGAAAGTCACCCAGTACTGGATATGCACAGGCTAATCCCGAACCGCGACGCGCAGAAGCGAGTCACTGTGACGGGCTTTTTCGCTATATGCATGGTGGTTGCGACCCAGTCGTGCTGTAAAACCCTATCACCCCGCTTTCGCCATTGTTCGTTATTCAGCAGGGTGCACCACGTGCAGGTGAGGTTGGCTTGGGTGTTTCAAGTCTTAAGATGTTACTCGACACCCCTTACACCCTCAAATCTCCCTGGAAGATTGTAACAAGAGAAATTTCTAATGTCATTGCAAGGGACCCATCATCTTGTTAGAATATTGATTCACAAGACGCTTATAATATTATTATTGACTACGCGACAATGGCAGTAATAATCTGAAAGATTAATTGCCAAAAATAAAGTAAAAAAAGTTTGACGTATTTTTCTAATAAAATAATATAATCTCGAGTATTAGAACATACTTATTACGTTATGAAGGTACTGAGCATCAAAGACCGTTGACAATCGATCGGATCGTAAGCGTCTTCGTCTCTAGATAGGTTTAAAACTATGTCAAGCGTACTACGTATTTTCGATTAGATTCTAATCTATAAACTGAAAAGCTTCGATTAGGTCACGATACGATCGTAGTTTTCAGAACAAAGCCGTGCCGACGTGTAATTTTCGTATTCCCCGACACGGGTCAGTAAAAATAAATGGTATTCGACAGCGCACCAGTGTTATTACTTTCGACCGCCGTTGGAAACATTCGTGAGGAAATGCGGATAAATAGGTAATTACGTAATAAGATGGTAAGAGGTATTAATGGAGGATCTTGAACAGCGTTAGTAGTTCGGAGACCCATTCGGTTGAGATTTTCAGGCGGACGTCAGAGTACTGCAACTGCCGTGGCGCAAATTTATAACGACTTGGGTCATTACTCCTGTAATTATGTTTATGGGCGTTTTTATTCTTTCAAGATCTCGTAATTAAAGCTATTCGGGTATGTCAAGAGCAGAAGTCGTTTTATACATTAAATCTTTCTTGTTTATTTTCTTTCTTACTTCATTTACTGTTGGTAAGGAAGTGAATTTATAAAAGTTAAGGAACCACCTACATATTTTAATTGTGATGTAACTGATCCTGGCATGTTGTTTTCCTAACCGACTTATAAGGTAGTTTATGTTAACTTATACTCAATAACGAAGAATATATAGTTCACGGTGGATTTCTTTGAATTAATCACTACTACAAACAGGATGTCAACTTATTTATTGTTAAATGGTTAGTGTAGATTATGAATATGTAATAAACAACATTATACATGACTGTATTGTAACGAAGGTTTGCTAACTTCTATTTAATGAATAATTAAAACCAAGCCCCTATTATAGCACTTGAGAGGTAGTCTCCACCAGGTTTAGCGAGTTTATCGTCTTAGACCAAATCGTCATTTCAAGTGAGATTATGGTCTAACAATAAAACTGTATCTTTAGCTCCCTTATATATCCATCAAACATGAGGTTTCTAAATATTGCCATTGACTGATGACGTTTAAAAGAAGAACCATTAAGTGTTTGAAATTTCAAAACTTGTGTATGTCACTTAGACCGACAGAATTTTAATGACGGGCAACAGTGGTACTTTACGTCACGCTCTTTCCTGCGTGAAAACGCTTTCGTGTAGGAAAGAGTGAGCGTGTATAGACAAACGCTAACAATCACTCGTGAATTCACGTATGCGATTTCCCATGTTCAATCTTGCACATTCGAATCGCGCACGAAAGAACGTGGCCTGTAAAGACAAGTGATGGCGATATTAATGATGTTTGTAGAGAATTCTCGATTATTCTGTTTTTTTTTTTGAGTCCAAAAAACATGCATTTTTTATAAAAGTCGTAAAGTACACCATTATTGGCCTGTCACTCAACGATTTTTTTTTGCAAAATTATGTTTTATTCTTTTATTTTTTTTTAATCTCATCTCTTTTAGTGATTTATGTATGACTCTTTACACATTAGTATTCATTTTAATTCATCGTGTCATCTCTTAATTTAGTTATATTAAAAAAAGTTTGCATATATAATTGTTCACGCCATTTTAAGCAATCTTTATCGCTCTAAATCATGAGGTATATTTATTATGTTTACCAATCTCAGGTAAAAAGATTTCATGAGAATTAATATTATGGCGTAATTAATATGAAATGCCAAAAAAATCGTAGTAAACGTGCCGTATTAAATTCCTTAAACTACATGAACACATGTGAAATCAGACCCCACTCTACACCCCACTTTGAAAGACCTAGAAGCGTCCTTTCTACTCATTTATGTGGTCGTGTAACAAATCATGCGTGAAATTGAAACCCCCATTCCCTTCCGTTTAGACAATTGACACCATCTGTTCTCATCTAACTTTATGTTTTAGACAGTTTATAAAGTGTTTAACCCTGAATTTACTTAGCAAATCCTAACAATCTATATACTATAATAAAACTGTAACTGGGTTAAATATTTACATAATTTTTTTTTGTAAACTATAATCGGGGTGGACTTTGAATAGAGGCCAAAAATAATTTATTTAGAATTTTTCTCTGTCTGTCTGTTTCTGTGAACGTTTATCACTCTGAAAGTACTGAAACAATTTTGACGAAACTTGACACAGTGATAACTAATATTATAGTTACATCTAGGATACTTTTTGCCCTATAAAACGTAAGGGTCTCTCCAGGTTAATGGACGAAAGTCATAAATTCGTAATTAATGAAATTCTTGACGGATTTTGGTAAATTTGGTAAATGTCTATATATAGCAGACAGATTTCCTAAACATTTTATCTACATTTCATCGTTTTGTGTTCAGCTTATTTTAAAAGATTTCTCACATATCAACTGGCTATATAGAATAGATATAGATATAGAATAGATAAAGAATTATTATAATGGAACTATACTTCATCAGCATCTTAATTTTAGTTCCAGGTGAGCTACTTCTCATCCACCTCGTTATTACTACACAATTTACCCAAACTCGTTCCGCTAAGGCATTACGGGTAATTTGTAGCATATAATAAACTGGAAGCACGGAAAACATATCCAAATTATGGAAATAGTCGAAGAGTAGAGGTCGTTCGGAAGCTTAAAGAAGCCATTTGAAGTTATATTCAAACGAAACGCAAAGTAGCGAGCACGTCGCGAGATTAATAATGGAGCTATAAACTCCATTACGTACTCTGTAATTAAGTTAAATGGATAAAATTTACCTAAGCGCCGAGGGAAATAATTAATTTTTGCACCAGTAACATTTCATAAAGAAAGTTTTCGAGTTTCGACCTCTTTTGATCTCATAAATTCATTACACTACTGTATTCGTATACAATGATGCTTATTTAAATTTATAATTAGGTATATACAGATTCTTAGATATAGTCTAAATTAAAAGTATACAACTACTTAATAATATCTACGTAAGTATTTTTCTTTTTTTTTACGTGGGGAAATCCATTATGGATACCCACCCTCCCGGGGTAGAGAGTGGGTTATGTCCGACTCACACGGACTAAAACCCCACGGTGTACCGACAGACCGTTATTGTTGGGGCGGCAAGGGATCGAGCTTACTAGTCACCTTGTAGAGCCATCCCAACGGTCCGCCCGGCGTAAGGTGACCGCCGGGCTCCTAGATATAGAGAGGCAGACTGGGTACACACCAGGTGCCTCCCCTCGTCCGCCGGACCTGTGCAATGAGAAGATGAACTCGCGGGCCCTAAGTACTTTTCTTCTTATCCTTAGCCCAGCTAAGTAGGGTCGACACAACATGTTTTTTTCCACTCTCCCCTGTCAGATGTCATCTCAGTATTCACACATTTCAAAAAATCCATTCATAACTTCTTAGGTCTTCCTTGTTTTTTTCTTGTTTTCTTTTCTTGTGACATGGTTTTCATCTCTTCCTATAATATATCCGTACTATGCTAACCTATTACTCAACAATTTCTTTGTCACTGATGTTATTTTTACCTACCGGGTCCAATGAAGGAAAAAAAATTACAATAAAAAAACCGACTTCGATATGAAATATCATTAAAGCACTAAAAAGAGAAAAATAACTAAATACTTAAATAATATTGATATTTGCGCTACTTAAGTATTTGAATACAATGCCAACCTAAGTTCATATCATCTACATACAAAGTTTGGGTCCACACTCCTGTCCCGCGATACTGTATGTAATAGAATTTAGCCTACTTATCATATTTCACACACCTAATTCAACTAATTGATAGTTACGCAAAGGCACGTCATATCAACGTAACGCAAATATAACAATTATACATACATTACGTGCACCAACGGAGACGTCGGTTCGAATCCTAACCCACTCATTACAAAATACAAAGATTTTTTTTATATCAAAGGAGGCAAACGAACTGGTGGGTCACGTGATGTTAAGTGATCACCACCGTCCATAGACACTAGCGACATCAGGGACGTTGCAAGTGCGTTGCCAGCCTGTAAATGGGAGAAGGGGGAGGGGAAGGAAAGGGAAAGCAGGGAAGAGGAAGGGACGTGGGCCTCCGGCTCACTCACTGACCGAACGAAACACAACAATGCAAGCACTGTTATTTCACGTCGGTTATCTGTGAGAGGGGTGGTACTACCCCGGAGGAGCCGACCCATTCATGCTGAAACCAAAAATAGCTTCAGCGGGGCTCTACCACCTACCGATAACGATCTTGAGTAATTAATCTACTAAGTTCATCTTTGTTAAAAAATCTTTTGTCATTTGAAGAAGGTATAAATAACTAAGGCAATGGTTTACAAATTCCTAATGCTATGGAACCTTCAACAAATTTCTCTTATTTTATGGAACCCTTCATTAAATTATAGTAAATGAAAGACGTAATTTAAAATAGGAGAGAGAATTGACAAAATTTAAATACAAAATTTTTAAATACAGTTTATCATTATTAACTCTGCTTTATTAGGTAACACGCTTATATGTACATCTTATTTATTGAGCACAGAATATTTAAATTATATTGCTTCATTTTTGAGAACTCAAATAATCTCAGCCTAATGATGTATTTCGCAAGAGCAAAGCGATAGTGTAAATAATAAAATATCTGTTGCAATATAGCGATTAAAACAGATAATAGCTGTTGAATCTTCCTACTAGTAAGCCTAGAGTGTGCATTCTAGTTAAAAGTACGGTTTATATTTGCGATTTCTATTGCAATCTCTGCCACCGCTTTGTTCTTACTAATCACTAGATTAGTAGCCTTATACCTTTCGCTCGACCTTTGTGCTATTAATTTTTGACGTCAGTAACTTTTACTCAGAAAGGTTTTATGTATAAAAATACGTGTATAAAATATATATTACACAGTTTTCATTAAATTAGAAACTGTTGCAGAAATAAACGTAGAAGTTTAACGCATTAGTTGCCCACGTTCGACCTATCGCTCGGCCTGTGTTACAAGGTGACACACCGCCGCGCGCTCCGATGTGCGTGCGGTGAGGACCTTTACAGATTTATGCGACGCTAACGTGCCCAAAAATAATTGGATAGCGAACGAAAAATATTATCGAACTCGGCCCTCGTGTTTTGACTGTCACTAGAAATAAATGCACAATTCTTATATAGCGAATGTAGAATATTGGATTGTTAACATTCATAAAAAATATACCAAATTCACTTATATTGTCGAATATTGTATATATTTCAAATTCTTACATTATATACAATTGTTTCGCATTTATTCTGTTCAGTATTTTGATTTGAAATAGTGAATACTTCATTTAGCCGGTGCTCACGACTTCGTTCTCATGTATACGGGTTTGGGTGTTTCATAGGAATTACATGTTTTATCTGGTTTCATCATGGATTATTTTTAATAATTGAAATATATGAATAAGTCTATATCTGAGTAAAACATTATGGTAATTGTTCTATCTTCCAGTAACATGTCGTCAAATAGTTTTTTTTTATATTTCATAGATTTTAGCGTTTCTTATCTCATCCGATATTAAATGACGACCTGATCCAAAATGGTAACTACGCAGCATTTTGCTTATATAGACATCATGGAAGCGATGATGGTTCAGTGTTTAATGTGTTCGGACGTTGCGTCGATCGACGTAGGTGCAAATTCATGCGAGAGAGTCGGAACTCTTGGTTAAGGAAAACCCCGTGATGAAACCATGACCTGGTGCTGAGGCATTTTATAGGCATAGCCCACCTGACTAGCAACCACTCTCAAATTGAAAATCTATTGCCAAACACCTATGGATGTATTCAGACGTTCAGATAAAATTACGAGTATGTCTAACGCCAAAATCTATACAGTACAACAAAATGCAAGTACAGTTAATCGTTTCATTTAATTTTTGAGTATTTATTGATTATTACACAAGGTTCATACCAAGAAATAATCCTCAGAAGCGCGACACAATACACAGGATGTATTTATACACAGACAAACATAATCTGCTCGAGAATTTATCAAAGCGAGCGATAGACATCACAATCCAATTAGGATAAAAGCAAACGTGAACGTACATCAATTCGGAATATTATTTCTGTTTACATTCAGATGCACTCTGCAGGATCAAACACTACATAGTCTCTTCCAACATATACTCGGTTTTGTTATAACAATCAGGAGATATTTGTCTAAATAAAGCGAAATGGAGATGACGTTATTGTAAAATATACTTTTGTGTTAATAGAGACACATATTCGTATATTGTATTTAAAGGGAGCACACCACACTACCAGAGTTTGATTATCAATCTGTTTGGTCTCCATTGTTCTCAAATTGTCCTGTACCGTAATTTCGCTGTGGTATAACGTACCCGGCATTTGATTTGCCACGTCGAGGATAAGAGTGAGACGTCCGATTATGATCGATTTGTTTCGATTATATAAAGCGACCCCTCTATCGCACAGCGCAATGTTTGTGAGATATATTCTAAAGTTTGCTGGCTACGATCATTTTTATGGAGAAGGATTTAATTCTATACACCACTAATAGGTGGCGCTATATTATATTTGATTGTTACTATGTATTTCATATTGTAATATAAAACGGTTCAAATCGCGTATGGTTACTAGTTTCATGTAAATATTATGAGAAATGTGGTCCATTACTGAAGCCGTCATCCGCACATATGTTATACGTTTGAAATTTTAATTGGCAATTATTACCGTGATTTATAATCAGCTTTTATATAATGATTCTATCTTAATAATTAGTGTAGGGTTCAGTAGGTGTATTGTTTGAAGATATAATAAATGAAAATTCGCTCTTGATTTATCGTAATTAATACTATAAATGCTAAAGTGAATGAGTATCTATCGTTCGCGGCTTGGTTTGCATTAAATTAGAATATAACATTTCATAACATAGGCTAGCGTCACCTAGTGGCGAGTTATAGTAAAATGGGAGAATAAAAACCTATTCAAAAATACTTATATTTACGTATATGTCAACTTTTATCGAGATCGATAAAACGATTTTGAAGTTTATTATCGTATAATGTTTTTGTATACAAATAACAATATATAAGAAAAACAGGATGTATCGTAAAGACACAGATAGAAGTGAGACCTATGTATTACAGGGAAATATGTAATCGAAAATATATATCAAAAAGTCAACGTTCAGTGGTGTTCCCATGCGGTCACCCATTCAAGCACTAACCGTGCCCGACGTTGCTTAACTTCGGTGATCGGACGAGAACTGGTGTCTTCAACATTATCGGACACAGTTGTTATTCCCATCACTTTTCGTCACACAAAAAGATTACAGATCAGACTTCCAAAGTTTCAATTCAGTAGTTTAAACAAAAAAAAAGTAACAAGTATAAAAACAAAGTATATTAGGGTAAAATTCATTTCTAAACAATGTTATACAAAAACATAACAAGAAAAGTACGAGTAATTTAGTTACGGAGCGGTCGGAAGTTATCAAAATAGATTGTGATATTTTTCTCTTTCCGAACAACCCGACTTAGTTTCAAGTCTGAAATTGTTAAAGCAGGTTACGTAGCGGGGGTAAAATTAACTCGGACAGATATGTGACACGATGACAAGGGTCGGGTACAGCAAGTACCGTACTTGTGCTGCCTTGGCTTACAGCACTGAAATATCCTTACCTATTTATCACTAAACCTTCAAAACAAGGAGAGTGAGCCGAAACAGGAAGTATAAATGGCGATACATGTTTAACAAATTACGCACTACATGTATTGTTATTGAACTTATGCCGTCTCATATGTTATGTCGGTATTCCTTTGTTTAACACATAATTATATCATGTTTTAAATTATTAAATCCTGGATGTAGGCCCAATTACTTTGGGTGTCATCGTGTGATTTGTAATGCATTTTTTTTTATCATAGCAAATTTTAAGCTTCTGTTATGAAAAAGGCACTCAATATTATGAAGCATTTATAAACATGATGAAAATGATCAAAATAACGGGCAGAACTCTTAAGCGATTTTACCGTGTAATAGTAGAACCAATAACAAATATAGTTATTGTTAGAAGTTCGACATGAGTATCCTGTTCGACAATTCCTTTACCGCAAAAGTACTCTCAGAATACACCAAAGTAACTCCCGCCAATCAACCGTGAGCTTGTATTCACTGAAAAAAGTAAGAAATCCATTAGGCTGCAAACTAATAAAAACTTTACGTGACTAAGTTTTATAAGCGGCAACGTCTATACAGGTTCGATTTTATGTGTGGGCACAGTCCATAACAGGCTACTACTGAACCGCGACAAATCAAGTGGTTCAAGATTTTAAAGCCCGGCTTTACGGCGAGCGCAGTTAGCTTTATTGCGTTTTTACACGAAAACAATGTACTGTGAGTGGCGTATCGTATCGAAAGCCAGCTAAAGCAAAGGGAAACCGTAACGGTAGGATTACTGGCGATAAAGTGTGGTACATTACGCGCATGTATGGTAAAAGTCACACGATTTAGATGAGAAATTGCTATTATCCGATATCGCACTTTACCTATGTTATGTTGCTATGAGGAGGCTTTTTCGACGACAAATAGTTACTATTGTCCGTTTATTATGTCGTTATCTTCTAAGTGAGTACGGGAAGTAGGGAAGATTCTTAATGTTTGGTTCTAAATTTAGCAGTATTTAGCTTATAAGAATAGAATAATAGTTAGTAAAGGCTGAATCATCTATGTAACGTTAAAGACTGACAAAAGGGAATTATTTTGTATCTATGATATATGGGAATTTATTAAGTACTAGCCTCTGTCCGCGACTTCGTTCGCGTAGAATAGTTACTTTAGGCTAACGCTAACACACAGCGGATACCCATTTAAGAGGAAAAAAACCGATTTAGAAAAAATATTTATTGATGCTCTACTCCTATTGGTCTTAGCGTGATAATACATAGCCTATAATCATCCTCGATAAATGAGCTATATAACTCTTACGTATTTTTGAAATCGGACCAGAAGTTACTGAGATTACCGCCTACAACCTCACAAATTTATAATATTATAGTATAGATGATATAATAATATAATCTATATATAGAAATGTGCGTCCATGAATGTTCATATTCATGTAGACGGTTATAGGAGTAAAGGAGGTGAATAAAATGAATAAATACTGAGATGACGCCTGACAGAGGAGAGTGAAAGAAAAGAAAAATGTATGCCGATCCTACTTTGGTAGGATAAGGGTAAGAATATGATGATACTTCTAGTATGTATAGCCATTAAATAAATCACAAAATATAGAACAGAAAAAAAAAACAAGGAATCAGTTATTCATGCCGGAATTTGTTAAAAGCGGTAGCGAATACATGTTAAACAGTAGCTGAAGAGGGAAGCATGTGGCGGACAGTAAATATATCAGACTGACAAGGGCATTCATCTTAAGGATGGAGAACGCCCAACCTTTAAACGATTTACGAGGGGCAGTGGTAGCGTTGGTAAACACCAATGCTTCGAGTTCAGACTCATAAATAACGCCATTCCTTTAATAGCCGTTGCAATCTCTGTCCGTTCTAAAAACTTGCATAACATTCTAAAGCCGTTTGTGAATAAATGCAACACACGCGGTCAGGGGAATGCAAATCGTTGTACCGACGAGACGACGCAAAATGTAAATTGTATGGTCAAACTTAGTAAAGATTCATGAATTAAACATACCCTTAAAATTTCTACATTAAGGACGGTAACGAAAGTAGGTCTAAATTGATATTCTTATTTATTTAATCTATCTATATCTTCTTCTTCTATACCTATGTATGATACCTATACATATAATAAAAATGTACATTTGAGGTGTTTGTACTTTTTATATATTTGTGAACAAAATTGTTGCAGGTGTATTGGAATAAGTAACAAAATACATTTCAATCATTTCTAGGAATGTATGTCTGAACACGCATCACTACCAAAGTATTGCGTTCACGATAAAACCTCATCAAGTATCACCATCATTCATAAAGCAAATCCTTGAGTAATATTTAGTCTTGGTTTCATATAAATCAGTTCACTGTATTAAAAGTTCTCGTAACTTTAATGACGACGCGACTGAAGTACGAGAAAAAAGTAGATAAGTAAATGGATTTAATATATTCAGATAATTTTATTAGTCACCATTTTTACATTGAGTTCCACGCGGAAGTAATCACGGGCACAGTTAGTTTACTATATAACGATAACGTACCAACCTTTGTGGAGTGTTCTGTAAACCTTATCCTTGTTTTTCTTTTTGTCAAAATACTCAAAAATATTTATTATTAATGGTTGAAATATTCCTTGTTTTATTCGTAACATTTACCATGATGTTTCTCTTTTGTAACTGTCCTGAGGCACGAGGCTATTTGAGGCTGAGATGCTATTTTTTTAATTAATTTTCCAACTCGTCGGTCCTCAAAGAGGAAACATTCTGTTATTCTTCAATCTAATATTGAATATGGGATAAAGCAAAATAGCCTTCATTGTTGTTTGGATGAAAAATGACTGAAGTCGCAGTTCGTGGAATATTGTCCGACGAGACAAAGCAAACTGTAGGACTGAACTTCGTCCGGGATACAAAATTTAATTTATATGACTCGGAGCTCATTTCTTTCCCGTATACGGACCCTATTGTCGTCGAAGCCCTTTATGTGCTTCAAGTTGAATTCCAGTCAATGTGGACGCGATATTGTGCAACGTTTGTGCGAAATGACTAGCGCATCTGTACTGTCTTCGTACAGTTTGCAACGCCAGATGAAATATAAAGTGAATTTGTTGAGGTGAAGTGTGCAATATTGAGGAAGATACATTTTTCTATTTACGCTCTATTTGTAGGCATTATTATACAATATACTTTATATCTTCTTCATATCTCAATAATTCCCGAATCTTTAAAGAATTTATAGTATTAGAAACAAATGAAAAAATAAAACACTTTAAATTTGTCCTATAATTAGTTTGTCTTCATTTTAGATTAATTAAACAATAAATTCTTTAATAGTGAAATTGATAACATAATTTCAGATTCGTTTAGAGTTAATTGTTTTTAACCAGTGCTAGGGCATCCCAGAACCCTTTAGGGAAATTAATCAATCTGTCGCCGCCTAAAACATGTTCAAATATTTCCTTTTTATTTGCTTTGTCGCAAAGGATTAGCTTGATGGGTACCTAATAATCTGATTTGTAGTATACACATATAATTGTGTTGGCATCTATGTAAATGGTATTAATAGACAACTACAAGAGTATAAGGGGTGTAAGGGGTGTCGAGTAACATCTTAAGACTTGAGACACCCAAGCCAACCTCACCTGCACGTGGTGCACCCTGCTGACCAACGAACGAGGCAATGGCGAAAGCGAGGTGGTAGGGTTTTACAGCCCGACTGGGTCGCAACCACCATGTACATGGCGAAAAAGCCCGTCATAGTGACTCGCTTCTGCGCGTCGCGTTTCGGTATCAGCCTGTGCATATCCAGTACCTGGTGACTTTCGTCATTATGGCCGGCATGACAGCGGCGACCGGCGATGGATAATTTGTCTCTCGGTGGTTGCCGATGATTTTGGATTGTACTATGCTTAACATCAGGCATAGGGCAGTCACTATGTCGTGCTTCGATAAAAAAAGACGAAAATGAAGCTAGTCGCTTTATTGGGTTGAAGCACATTTTTTATTCGATATTATCATATATACTTTGAATTGAAGTTATAAGAAATATGATATTTTGTAATCGTATTGTATTTCAATTGTATAGTCTGAGATTTATAATAGTGATATGTAATTATATTCTTCATTTATAGTCCATTCATATCTATAACAATGCTTTTTAATAAAAGTTATTGGATATGAACAACTTTGAAATGTTTATAGTTTGAGCTATGAGATCCAAACGCAAAATGTCTATAGCTTTTATGAGCGTACATCTGCTTATTATTTGCACAAAATCTCTCACTTATACTAAAAATAATGTTTTCAAAGATTCTATAAAGACAAACATTTTGTCTTTCCGGCTTAAAGTCAACTTTAATACTATCGCTGTTTACAACTTCCTGAGTTTATTTATTTTGTAAAATGTGAAAATGCAGCTCGAAGTTATAAAGTTGCAAACGGTTCTGCAGCTACGAGGCGCTGCTAAACAGTAATACCCGTAGAAACAATTCTATTTATTCTTACAGAAACACTTGTAACGTCAAGTAGTAAAGCTCTTCCAAAATGCAGCGAACTGAATTGAAGTTGGCGTGAGATTGGATGCAGAATTTATTGCACTGGAGGCATATTGCAACAGTAAATTAATAACACATTCGAGTGACGAGTCTAAAATTGTGAAGCGTCACTTGCCTATTTCAGACGTGGTATTGACGTTACGTCACATATATAAAGTTAGTATAGTCTCGGAATGCAATAGCTTTGTCTTTTTTATAAACTACCTGTTCTCTCCGACTTTGCACGGATATTGTTATTAACGAAGAAAATGACACCGATCTTCCTTTTATATTAGGTACGATCTTGAAATTAAATAAAATAGTAACTGAACACTTAAATGTCAATATCTCAATTCTGTCAATATTTTTGAAAATGTCATGGTTTCTGATTCTCTCCCTCACTGTTTTATATGGATTATTTTTTACTTTTCATTTTTCCGTATCTACCTACTATTTGTCAAACATTTCTTTCATGTTTCAACATCATCTTGTCCTAACCATTTAACAAGTACAACAAAAAGGAATCTGCCTCATTTGTGCAGTCGTTTTCTTGTGACGTGCTTAAACACATTCTATAATAGATTTTTATTTTAGGTTAATATGTTTTAGAGATTGCAGAATATTCTCTTGCAGTTGAAGGTTCATTTCAATATTGTACAAATTACATACATTCTTTATGTAATCGTGAATTCTGTTATATTAAAGTGTTTTTTAATTATTAGTCTAATTGAAATTGAAGTTTAAGATATATACATTTGAATTCAAAATGTAATACAAAAAAAATATGGTGTGGAATTTCATGGATTTTTCGGTGGGGTCTCATCTGTCTTTTTTGGTCATTCTGTATTCATAATCGTAGTTTATTTTACTCTATATTGTGTGATATTGGTGATTGCGTAATATATTTCGGTTATTATGCACAAGTGGAGAGGAAATAATAACATGAAGAATGATTTATGAAATGTCACAAAAACTCCCTGGAACGTTTCATCAAAGGAGCCGCCATTTTGTTAGAATATTGAAGTTATCACATGACACTACGATGCCAGCAATAACCTTCAAAAGTGAAGATTAGTTACCAGAGCAGAGAAAAGAAGTTATTCTGTGATACTTTATGTATTTTTTGAGTTATTATTGCCCAATCTGATTTACAGTATGTTTATTAATAACCTGTAGATACTTTAATAGTGATAATTTTAGTTTATACAATTAATTTAAATAATCTAAAAATTAAATTTAAAAAATCAAGTTTTTTTATGTCATAAGGAGGCAAACGAACATCGAGTTACCTGGTGTTAAGTAATCACCGCTGTCCATAGACACTAGCAACACCAGGGGAGTTGATATTGCGTTGCCAGTCTGTGTTTGGGGGATTGGCGGAAGGGTGAAGAGGGAGGATGGGAAGGGAGAGGAGAGGGAAGGTGGGTCTCCAGTGCTCTCACTGACTGAACGAAACGCAACAATACAAGCATTGTTACTTCACGTCGGTTTTCAGTGGGTCGGGTGGTGCTAGTCCGGGCAAACTGACCCATTCATGCTGAAGCCAGTAATAGCTTCAGCGTGGCTCTACCACTTAAGATACAGATATAAATTGTATAATAGTAAACAATATTTCAACTAAAATACTAGATTACGTACACTAGTGTGGTCTTTTGATAAGTAATTAAGGAGCTATGAGCTTGTTACATGACACAGAATTATTAGGAACACCTAAAACGTTGGAACTTTGTTAGATTCTAAACTTCCGGACCCATTAACGTTTATTTAATTGTTTCCAACAAACGTTTGTTAGTCTATATTGCGCTTGTTTGAATTTGTACAAGGATAATTATCTAAATATTTGCTATAGTTGCCTTCAAATTATACGTTACAATGTCCGTTGTAAATACAACAATAAATATTGAGAACGTCCCTTAATTCTTCTATATTCTTAAACGTGTATAAAAATAGTTAACTATATAAACCGAGAATTTCTTTACATTACAGTTTTTTTTAACATAATGTGCTACTGATATAAAAAAATGGATTGAATTGATTGAATATCCACATATTTCAATAGCTTTAATTCCAAGAAGATTTTGCAGACGCTGGTTATCTGAGTTGGAGTGGTGCTCTTAAAAAAAACTTTCAACAGTAAGTACCTACGCTTAATCTGCATAAATTAGCATACGCATGACTGTTGAGGGTTCACTCTTAGTGGGTACAAATTGCTAACTGTATAAACAGCTTTTAATCGCATAAAGCATTATATGGATTTGGTTAATTTAAAAACATTATTGGTTAATTTAAAAACATTAAATTAACCAAATCCTTATAAAGCTTTAAGCGATTAAAAGCTGTTTATACAGTTATCAATTTCATCTTCGTATCATCATCTTTTAATGATCAAGATTTATTAAACGCTGATTCTTAAGTAAAAGTATTTTAAAAGATTTTTTAATTTTAAAAGTCGTAGCACGACAGGAAATGATTAGAGAACCGCTTCATAATTTTTTCCTTATTAAATACATCCACATAAGAATAAAATGTATTTTCTCAAATATATTAGTGATATTTTAATTGTGTAAATATTCTTCATGTAAAAGTTTTGGAGAATAAATGTAATAATTATATTCATAAATACATTTGTAACGTATACGAATAATATCTAATTGCAATTTACCTTTAGATTCAGGAATAACAAAAACTACAAAAACATAATTGAAATTAATCTATTACTAAATATATACTGCATATTTCAAATAAATTAAATAATATTCTTACATGTTTTAAAATCATCTTGTATTTTTTATGTAGTTTAAGCGTACTTATTATTCTGTAGTCGTTGTAATACAATTGCATTAAAGTTTGTTTTTTTTTTCGCAATGACTACGCTATTGACCCAGCAAGGTCTTAACAGCTTCACCGGACTACTAAGGCGAGCGCTTAAGGCACTCAGACGATTTTATTTTGGCAACCAGCTCAAGGGTGCACGCCACACCTCGGCTTGGCTGTTGCATGCAAAATCGCGACCTATCTTAGCTAACCTAGCTAACTATTCATATATGTATGAGTTGTTGAACCGTATATGTGTACCAAGCATACACGCCTCAACAACCCCCCCACATATATTATTATCGGAAAATTGAGAGTTTTTCAGTTCGATAAGGGAAAAAAAAAGTAAACCCTTCGACTTTCATGTGTAAGCGTGTAGGGCGTGCACGTGTGTGGGGGTGATCGTGTAGTGTTGTAGCGGTCATGTATATTTGTGTGTCACCGTATCGCGCAAGCAACACACTCAAGGGCTCCCTACCGAGGGATCGAACCTAGGCTTGAGCCACTGCCGTGGGAGGCCTAATCGGGTGAATTAAAGTTTGTTATTTGTAAAATTTGTTGATCAACGCGGTTCGAAGATGGCCAAAATGGAGCTGCATCGCTGCAGTCTGTTTTAAATAACCATTACTCTATATGGCTTCGTTAAAGATGTTATGTATCGTTTTATTAGTATTACTATTAAACCAAACATTTAAATCAATTCATATACCTGCATATTAATACATGTAAATTGCGATTAATTATAGGACAATATTAATTACTGGCGACAATTGGTAATGTTGTGCATATTTTTTTGGTATCTTATAGGCAGTCGTGTTGATAATGAGGGAACTTCGGATGTTGAATCGATCGTAGTTTGTCACGCAATATGCTAATATATGCAGACAGGGGATAACTGAATGAATCTTTTTTTACCCATCATTAATCGTCTAAGAGATGGCACGCTGTTTAAGTCTAATTAAGGAAGAAATATACCTCTGGATTTATGATAAATATCATGGTGCTTGGTTGTACAGAGATTAAATCACTCGTTTTATTTATCGAGGCATTACTGCAGCCTGCACTGCACTGCAATACAAAAACTACTTCCACAAAAGACCTTTTCACTACCAGTCGCTGCTGTTATGCTGGCACCAAGCGTCTCGACAGTTGGTCACAAGACAAAAGACAGTCACTGCGGCAGTTTGTTGTAATGTTATTCATCATGGTAGAGTTCTGGATTGGTACAGATATCCGCTACCCCATTGGAATTATTTTAGACTTATCTCTGAACGCGACACCTTTAAGTATGTCAACTGTTCTATGTTGGTTGCGATTAAAATAATATCGTTGTGCGGTAGGACGCCTGATGAATAAAGTGCTTTGTTAAAAATGAAACCAGAATGAAAACTAGATTATTAAAAGAATTAACCTAGACGTTTTATATATGCTTGTGATCGTCTTATGGCTGAAATTACCGTAATATTATGAACTAAGTTTTTGAAGTGAAACTTGTTACGGAAGGACTTTAAAATTCTTAATCTTTTTGCATGACGAAAAATGGAGGAGTAAACACTGTGTCGGGTACAGTTTTAAGATACAGGTTCTCGTCTGATTACTGAAGTTAAGCAAAATCGTGTGCAGTCGTATTCTTTTAACTAAAATGTATCTTTGTAATACAAAAAAATCACTTCTATAGTGTGTCTTTACAACACAATCTGTTTATTTTTTGTTCTAAATGTAAATACTGTATTCGAGTAATGTACAAATATTCCATTGGTAAACTTAAAAGCGTGAAGTATAACGAATCGAGATTAGCAAATTTCGGATTTGACTCGTTAATGATTTGGAAAAAAGTAATTATTTCTTTTTTTATTAATAAAAAACTACTACTAAATAAAAATGAGTGCGTGTAACCGTCATGCGCGATTGAAGTAAAATTTTTTTTTGCGTACTTTTATATATTTTATTACTTTATAACAAAGAATTGCTAATAATATTTCCTATGTTATTTAAGTTCCGAATTAGCTGATAAATGGTACTACAGATAATGAAGCTTCGATCTAATTTGTTACTTACATTAAAACCAGACGACAGCACGGTCGCACGCCCATATAAACATAATTAATTCTATTGTATGATCTTTATTATTATTCAATTTAATGTTTTTTATTCATATATTTTTGGTTCATTTGTTTATAAACTATCTAATGACAAAATCAAAAATATTTTAAAACCGGAAGGTACAGAAACATGACGCCATATTGCCATAACGGACTTCCCTTGCATTTTCGTCTAGTTACTAGTGAGTTACAGTCCTAGTAGCGCCTAAAGAAGTTTTACGTAAAAAAATGAAAATTGGTAGACTATTTATATTATATAGCTTAAATATATTTGTAACTGGTTATTGTAAATAACTGCGTAGTAAAGAACTCGAAAACTCTTTATTCATTGCGAGTATGTCTGAAAATCGTAAGCTCTCACCACAAACAAGCGTCGCTCATACATATTAATGCTTTATCCACATTACCTAACGTGCCGAGGAGCAATACTTACTTTAATGTGTTCGCGGTAACTCTGCTCTCACCTGTCGAAATTGTGACATTCCCTTATATACACGATGATACTTTGTGAATACGTGACGTGTCTGTTGTTTCCTTGATGTTTGTTTTATCTTGCCTTTATTATATTACGCTTTTATCTAAAACAAAATGATATATAAACAATTTGGAATCATTTTTCAATTAACAAATTACGATTTTTTAAATGAAAACTTTAGTCATGTTGACCGATATTTGGTAGACGAAAAACTTGTCGGTTAGCGGCCTGTGTACATGTACTATTGTTGTTTTGTATTGAGCTTGGGCAGGCCATCATGTTTTTGATTAATTAATACACTACATAAGACGTATATAATTATGTTTTGGAATGCCAATAGATGTACAAACGAAACTAACGTTAATAATTTCAATTTTAAAAGTTATGATATTTAAATAATTCAGACAATAATTAATTAAAGGGAACACAGTAAAGGAATCCTTATTACTATTTTAACTAATATTATAAATGCGGAAATAAGTTTGTTTACTTATCACGCTTCCACGCTATAGGTACTGAAATAAACATCATCAAATTTTGCATACATGTAACTAGTAATAGTTCACTAGTTTTTAGTTTATCGTGAACAAACAGAGAGAGGCGTGACAGAGGACTTTGTTTTATACTATGTAATGAAGTCAAAAATTGTAACCCAAAAATTAAATAAACAATGTGATTAATTTTGAATTGTCGCTTATGGTAATATAATAAATTCTAGCATAATTAACGTAATCTCTTCAAGAATAACATTGTGTTAACAAAGATAAAATATTTCCTATTTTTCAAAACACAATTACAAGATACAATATTTTTGCACGTTATTGATAATATTTGATATAATAGAAATACTTTGCTATAAATTCAATAGATGGCAGAGATTTTATAGTTCGTAGTATTTCAAAACAAGTTATGGTGTTAGTATGGTATGTAATATTCTCTAATTAATATTAATAGACAATAAATCCAAAGTTTCAGTAGTATTTTAAAAATTAACAAGATTTCACTAACTGCCAGTATTTAGATCTCACTATACTCGTCTTTATTTTAATTTTTCAGCGTATATAAAAAGAATGAAATATATCATTTATTTGTTTCTGTAGTTGTTAAGTTGCCGCTTCAAATAACTTTCCTGAACTCTTACTTCAACTATAAAATATGTTTATTTCTTCGAACGAACTATATTAAATCACTGAAGCTTATAATTAATTCTGAATGCGAAGTTGACTAAGCAAATTGAATATCGCTCCTTTAGTATAGGTACGCCGTTACTAATTCAGGATCTAAAACTCAATTTATACAGTATTTCGTATGAGCAATTATTGGAAACAGCCGTGTTCAATTCCATGCATATATTGAGATTTTGATTAGTTTTGTGTATGCAAATCTGACAACCAGTAAAACGTGGAATAATTTCACCTGTAATAACTAACAGTTTGAATGTGTTCTGTCAAAAGCTTGTGGTACACTCACTATATTACTCATTTGTATAAATCATGTTTTACCATCTGTTAGCATTAGTATCTATATATTAATACGTGAAGCACAAAAATTGTACCTCTTTTTAACCTATTTGCTGTCAACGGGTGAACTTGAAATTTGGCATAGTTATAGTTTATATGTCGGAGAAGTGCAGAAAGCTGTTTATTTTATATAAAAATGCATTAGAAGTACATTAAATTAATTAAAATATGCACTAGTCACACTAATGCTAGAATTTTACACGACATATACACACATGTACATGAAAAAGACAGTTTGACTGATCCTTCACTTTATTCTTACGTTCAAATCAAATCATCAATCAAAATCTACTTTTTCAATATTTTTAACATAACTGATGTTGCGTCCCTTACATGCCCTTGAAATGGACTGGTCGAATCGTAGGTTAATTTTATTATAATATATTGTGTAAATTTATAATATTCATTAATAAATAATTGATAAATAATGTATCTTTATTAAATTTATAGAAACACTGAAATAATAATTATTCTGTTTCGTCTTAATTAATATCACATTTTTTAGGTGACAAAACAGTTTTCTCTTTATGTAGTGTTATTGCTTGATGTTGTCATAAAAGTAAAGCAATACTACCAATGTCAATATTTTAATGTTTAGTATTTTTTCACAGTAAACTCACTTCAAATGATGATTTGATGAAAAAACGAGCCAAAAAATACTTTGTAAAATCAAGATTAAAAAATGTATTTGCTAATGAAAGTAATCTATGTCTTAGATCTCCGCCGTTACAATGATTCAGTTTAACCTAATCATATTTAGTAGAGTTGATGATGAATTTTAAACAAGAATGAATTCATTTTCAAAAGTTTATGACAGTATTAAAAATGTCTTTCTTTTGGATTAATCATATGATTCTATTGTGTATCCATTACTTTTCCAAATGATTATACTGGCCATATCACTATTCCTCACAATGTACAGACTACATATAATCCAATATTACCCAGAAAGACCCATGGTGTCTTGTAATATTAATTGAAAATTGTGTCATGTGTTGCGATATATTTCTTTATTTTCGTATAGTTATGTTTCCTTTCAAATGTATGTATGTATGTTTTTGTTTCAAATTTAAAATTACTTTTAATTGTTATTTAGACATAGATTTTTTTTGTTCATATAATTTAAAAAAATGATGAACAACTGAGTAGCCACGATGAAAACCTTTGATTATAGAAGTTATACCCTTTGACAAAATCAAAATCAATCAATCAAGTAATATACTTTCCCAAATCTAATACCTTAAAATGAGCAATTCGTGTATATTTTTATATATTCAGGATTTCGGAAACGACGTCATTGATTTCCGTGAAACTTAGTATATAGGTGGTTTCGGGGACGATAAATCGATCTAGCTAGATTTCATTCATAGAAAACTTTTTTATCTGTGTTTTCGGGCAATGAAAAAATATAGCTAGAATATAAAGGTAAATTTCGCCACCACTGTCAAAACAAAAATAGCTCAGATGGATAGCGGTTGCTTCGAAAAGCCGTGTAACCCCAGTTCGAATCCGAGTAGACAGTAATAGAGATATTTTTTTAAATTTTTTTTTTTGTTAAAAATATGCTAATTTTTTGAGGCAAATCTAAACAGTTTATTTTAATTTAAAAATGTTTTTAAAGAACCGAGCTAGGCTCGGTCGTCCAGGTACTAGGATATAAATTTTGGGGAAGAGGAAAGGTGGGCCTCCAGCGCTCTCACTGACCGAACGAAACGCAACAATGAAGCACTGGTACTTCACGTCTGTTTTCTGTGAGAGGGTGGTACTATCCCATCCATTCATGCTGAAACCAGTAATAGCTTCAGCTTGGCTTTACCACCTACAAAATATCTATATTTACCCTGAACACTTTGAACCGGAAAGCTTGTTTATTGCGTAATATATGAAAATAAATATATGCTATAAAGTAACTTAATTAATAAAGATCTTGATGACATTTACTTTAATTTCAATCTATAATATCTTGATTTCAAAGTCGATCAATAACAAGAAAGCTCCAATGTAGACAAGGTACCCGAAAATGAGGCGGTAGTCGGCAAACACATTGTAGGCGCCGCGCCAAAGTAAACAGCAGAGCTACCGGAGCAGCCGGTCAATTAACGGACATGCCAGGCTTAGCGCTTGTATCAGTCGCCTGGCTAGTTCACGGGTGTATTTTGAGACATCTACCCACATGCCGAATCGAAATTCCATGTAGAATCCGGTGTTGGAGATTCAACGTTATCACGGCTATAATTGAATCGAGTTGTTAATTGGAGTTCGTTTCGAATTTATGTATTATTGTTGTGGTTTGTTTCAAATTTTATGTTATAAGAAATTATTTATTTATCAGAAATGAATTGACAACAAGAAAATGATATGGTAAGGTATAACGTACATAAAATTTATTAAAATTATATAAATATATAACTTACCTTCATACTTATTTTTGGCAATCAATCTTTCCGATTATTACTGCCATTGTCACGTAGTCAATAATATCACAAGCGTCGTGCTATCATTTCAATATTAAGCATCGTGTGAATCAATATTCTAACAAGATGGTGGATCAATCAATATTCTAACAAGATGGTAGATCCTTTGCTAGAACCTTCCAGGGAGTTTTTGTGGCATCTCAGAATTTCATGCTCCATGGTATTATTTTCTATTCACTTCACTTATGCACAATAAACTAACTAAATTACGTAAAAAACCACCAAAAATTACACAATATAGAGTCAAATAACACAAGATTATGAATAAAGTATAAAATACACCACATGACAGACTAAAATCCCGCCAAAAAAACACCCTTCATACAAATTGAAGGTACAAATCTCGTCGACACCATAATGGAAATGTAATTTTAGTTTACGTAGTGATCGATAAATTCTCTTGATAAAGTAAAGACGAAGATTGTTAACGATAAAGTTGCTTATGTAAACAAGTTCGATATTGATCAAATATTTAGATTGATAATGTTGATTTTACTCTTATAGTTGAGATACATTTTAATCAAAGCTATATTTTCTTATGTGATTTTAGCGTAGTAGAATTTTTATGTAGCCTATAAACTACTTACAATAATATATGACGGTTAGTGAACATAATTTTAGTACCGATTTTAGTAGTATTTGCCAAATCATACTAAGTTACAAATATGAATCTTAGATATTTTTATTTTATTTTGTTTATATTATAGGGGGCAAACGAACATGTGGGTCACCTGATGTTACATAAATTAGATCACTATAGGTACAACTTGGTCTAAGTAACTTACAAGGTCTGATGATACGTTTAAAACAAAGGAGAACTTACTAATGCGTTGGATTTTAAAAATGTCATAAATACAGCCGATGCGAAGTGATAATTCAAAACAATATATAACTGTGTTCTAGTTTAATTGTAGGAATCGATTATAGTCTGAATTATTTATATTCCACAATTTTTAAATTGATATTATCAACATTTTTCTGGTTTTCAAATCTATTGCCACTCTGGAGCAATTATTATATACATTTTTATACAAAATACTAGTTAACTGAATATATGGACTGCACAAATTCAATAGACAATACTAATATTGCATGTACACAGACAATAGTTCGCGCCGCCAGTTTGGCGTAAGCGCAATACGTTACGAGCATGTCAAGGTCATCGCTGTCGCGAACCCACAACTTTTTGCCGTATCAATATTTTTTTAATCGCTCAGCACGGCTAATGAAGTTTTCACTAAAAACTTAGAGCATAAGTTTAAAGATGTAATACTTGGGTCTAAGTCTAGCTCGGTTCTTTAAAAAAACATTTTTAAACTGAAATAAAATGTTAGGTTTGCCTCATAAAATCATTCTTTTACAAAAAAAGATTAAAAATATAAAATATATCTCTTGTGTTGTCACTCGGATTCGAAATGAGGTTACACGGATTTTCGAAGCAGCCAATTTCCATCTGAGCTATTTTTGTTTTGACAGCGCTGGCGAAATTTACCTTTATATTCTAGCTGTATTTTTCATTGCCTGAAAACTTAGTTAAAAAAGTTTTCTATGAATAAAATCTAGCTAGATCGATTTATCGTCCCCGAAACTACCTACATACTAAGTTTTACGGAAATAGATAACGCCGTTTCCGAGATCCTGAATATATAAAAATATACAAGAATTGCTCATTTAAAGGTATTAGAAGATTTTGAACTAAAAGGTAAATTCTTAACCAAGTAGAGTAAGACATCAAAGTTAAAGTTATATAACAATTTTGCAAAGTTTTTTTAAATATATTTCTATATTATAAAGTTAAATTAAAGCGAAGGAGTTTAAAACTAGATTCCTTACTCCACAAGGGACGCCACTGTCTAATGGAATTAAAGCGGAAGTGTGTTTAGTGGTCGCTAGTGAAACTTTTTATATTCAGTCGCTAGTTGCAAAAACTTTATATTTTCAAACAAATGTATGTGCTACAAAAATTAATATTGACATTTCAGTGAGATTACTAGCGGCGTTTGTGACTCAAAAAGCCGTTGTTTGTCGACTAGGTTCTTGGGGTTTAAGTAATTTCCTCCTCAACTAAAGTGGCTCTTTCGTTAGTTTACTTTGTGACTATCGATTGTTATTTCAGAGATTTGAGAAGGATACTTTTCCTTTTTCTTGATTGCGACATAATATTACTTTTATGTATAGTTCGTAAAGGGGAATTTATATTCAGCACCTTATCCTCATCCCACCTAAGTAGTCTTCCATTCTCCTTAATCAACACAGACACACACACACACAACTTATATAAAGATATCCTTCTCCACTTCTATGTTTTGTCTATGTTATACTTCTCTACTCCTATATTTTTCAAATTTCATACTTTGGACTCTATTAAATATATAACTTACAATCTTTCTAATGATATGTTGATGTTTGTTATTCTAATTTTTTTCTATTTTTCTTCTGCTGTTCTTAAACTTCCTTTAATTCATTGATTTATTATCGTGTCCATTTTAGTTATAAGGCGCTTTTCATACAGATTTAAGTAAAAAATATATATTTTCGTTTTTGTTTTCAAATCTTCTGAATTATCTATCTGTGTTTTATTCTCTTGCATTGGATCTAAGCAAATTTCAAAAAGAAGTAGTTTACTCTGATTAAATTCTGCTTTGTAGAACAGGTTTTAGATTTTTTGTAGATAAAATTTTCATTGTGTTTTTTTTTTCATTTAATCAATAAGCCATTTACACGTAAGGCGACTCTAAAGTAACCCAATGTTTCATATCAAACTAAAGTAAGATTAGATAACTTTACAGGGTTAATAGTAATAAATATTATATTGGATGCGGCCCATGGCCACACTATTCCAGAGGAAAGTGCAAAATAACGTCCAATATAATATTTAATGATGGATTTCCGTAAAGTAAAGCCTTCTTCAAAAAGGGTTAATATTTTTTAAATAGCAAAGGCATGATGGTAGTTATTTTCGAATGCCCATTGACTACCTATCACCAGTGAATTTAAAATCCGTCACTAAGTACTTAAGTGTGTTTCCTTTACTGTATTTAGTGCCAGTGCTTCTTAGACTTAGCAATTACTACGCATAGGCCAAATTATGACTTATAATCAGGCAATAACAAATTTAAACGTTACTAAAAATAGATTTCAATTAAAATTGCTAATTTTAAAATATAAGCGAAATCATAAAAATTATAGTTTGATAATAATTTCACTAAGAAAATTCATACTTAAAATACGGAATTGACTAATTGCTAGAAAATGTATTAAACATAACTGTTATAAGTCTAAACAAGTTTGTTTACGACGTCTCTCAAAGTTAGTAGAGGCTTTGACCGTTATTAAATACAAAGTTGTTCACGTCTAACTAAATAGGTAAGTTGGTAATGCCATGTGGGAAACGAAGGACTAGGCTGTAATTTCATATATATATGAAATTACAGCCTAGCCCTTCGGTTCCCACATGGCATTAATATATACAAGTTCCAATCGTTGTGACTGACATATACGTTATATGACATGTACCTATATTATATATTGAAGTATAGATCACATGAAGGAAAGAAATGAAAGAAAGAAACAATAATTATATTTACTACGAATACACTTTCCTTGTTCTTTTATAAGTATAACGTTTGTGATTGGAGATGAAATGAATGAAAGCGTTTTTTTTTATAAACTAAATGGCATAATTACGAAAAAAGGTAAAAAATATAATAAATAAATAAAACGTAAGTATAACGAATAGAGAACGACAATTAAAAAGAAATAAGTCCTCTTTAATTAATATGGTGTTACAAAATACGTATATTGTCAGCCGGTCGGTCAGGGGAACCATTAACACTTTGTAAACACTGTGACTATTTATCCGGGCAGAGCTTCGCCTTACAATAACTTTCACATAGAAGTTCGTCAATTCTATATAATCGTTCATATTTATGTATCTCTAATATGGTGGTGTAAAAAAGTAATGTTCCGGTGGTTTTTTTTTTTCTCGAACTGACTACGCTATTGACCTAGCAAGGTCTTAACAGCTTCACCGGACTACCATGTTCCGGTGGCGTTGTAGCCTCACCTCTCGGGTTTGTCGTAATGGTACCGGACGTAGTCATTAACAATGGACAGTAACAACGCATTTCTAGTTGTCATTTTGTAACGTAAATAAATAGTATAAGCATTTTTTTACGAGGTTCATTAAATGACTATACATACATTAAATAGTATTTGTACACTATGTAAACTCTTCTTAAATTTAAGTAACTATGAGAATATTGCGACTCGCTAAGTCAAGAAAGAGAAAGCACTGGAATGTAACTGTCGAAACAAAAAGATAGATTTTTGGCACCAAACTCAGTCTAACCAGATCAATATACAGCTTACCACCACGCCAGATGCTCGATATCCATTACCTGAAATATTAAAGTAATATCACAATTAAATATATTAATCTATATTAATAAACATACACTAATATAGGTACATAAATATATATCGATACACTAATAGTCACATTCAAATACTTGAACACAAACAACAGGGTGGAATTGTAAAATGTAGGCTACATAAATAAATTAAATATGTATAAATCTTACAATTTTTTTTCTAAACGTATCAAAATCAGTTGTGTAATTTAGAATTACTAAAGGGACAGACAAACAGATTTGATAAGCGGCTTTCCTTTGTACTATTTATTTATTTATATAGGTTAGTTTAAACACCAAATGGAATATATGATATCATGTTTTTTATTATATCATAGGAAGCAAACGAACAGGTGGGTCACTTGTGGGTGATCACCACCGCCCATAGACACTTGCAACACCAGGGGAGTAGCAAGTGCGTTGCCAGCCTGCGTTGGAGGAGGGTGAGAGTGAGGGGAGGAAGGGAAATGGATAGGGGGAAGGTGAGGAGAGGTGGGCATCCAGCGCTCTCACTGACCGAACGAAATGCAACAATGCAAGCATTGTTTCACGTCGGTTTTCTGCGAGAGGGTGGTAATACCCCAGTCGAGCTGACCCATTCATGCTGAAACCAGTAATAGCTTCAGCGTGACTCTACCACTAACTTCACTGTAATGCTAACTCGTCCATATTATCCAACTTTAATACTAGAGTTATTATTATTATATATAGTTTTAATAGTATATACGAGAAGTAGACAAAGTCAAACAGTTTTATAAAATGTTCATTTCGTTGGACCCGATTAAGCCTCCCACGGCAACTGCTCAAGCCTAGGTTCGATCCCTCGGTAGGGAGCATTTGAGTGCGTTGCTTGCGCGATACGGTGACACACAAATATACATCACCGCTACAACACTACATGATCACCCCCACACACGTGCACGGCTACACGCTTACACATGAAAGTGGAACTTGGTGGTGGTTACTTTTTTTCCCTTATTGAACTGAAAAACTCTCAATTTTTCGATAATAAATATATTGAGTTGTTGAGGCGTGTATGCTTGGTACACATATACGTTTCAACAATTCATACATATATGAATAGTTAGCTAGGTTAGCTAAGATAGGTCGCGATTTTGTATGCAACAGGCAACAGCCAAGCTGAGGTGTGCCGTGCACCCTTGAGCTGGTTGCCAAAATAAAATCGGCTGAGTGCCTTAAGCGCTCGCCTTAGTAGTCCGGTGAAGCTGTTAAGACCTTGCTAGGTCAATAGCGTAGTCATATTGAAAAAAAAATTCATTTCCTTGCTTTGTTCTAAAATTTATTTTAGAGATGAAACTGAAACACAAATCAACTGGATATAACGTAAGAAAACACAATTCAATTAAACATACAAGGTCCCTAAAACATGAAAATCATGGCTTTTTCAAATATAAACTATAAATAAATTGAATTAAAAGCAAAAAGGTCTGTGTATTTGTTGTCCGTGGTCTCAGTTAGCAAGCTTTAATGAAAAACCGGCACCTTACTGTCGTCCCGGGGTGCATACAATAGTTTTCCTCTAATCTAATTACGTGCACAGTTGTTGCGTTTTTCTTTCTAGTATCTTCTTTAAAAAATAAACCAGGAGAATGCTTCCAGCTCTATGACAAATGCTCATGTTATACTATTGTTTTTAAACTCAACAAAATAATGATAATTAGTTTTAATCTTTGCAAATCAGGTCGTTAAAATATACGATTATCTCGCTTTACCGCCAGCTCGTTTCGTGATCGTTGACCCCCACGTTTGCAGCACAAACTAACCGCGACCGCACAATTCGGCGATGTTATTCAAAACAAACAATATGCCTGATTTGCACAAGGAAAATGATGTGCACGTTCCGAATCGACGGTGCATTGGTTTAAATTATATGCAAATAAATGAGATTTTTATATACACTATATAGATTATTCCGCAAGTCCCTCATCAACAACATTGTTAAGATAGATAGTGTGTCGACCAGGGTTGCGTATCTGATACTCAGAATATCAAAGCGGTATTCGTTGAAGGTCATCCAGGTTTACGCACCGACATCGACACACTCAGACGACGAGGTGGAGGAGATGTACGAAGATATCGCAAAAGCCATCCATTCCTCCAAAACACATTATAACGTCGTGATGGGGGACTTCAATGCGAAAGTGGGCAAACGAAGCGACGGTGAACTGAGAGTGGGGCAATTTGGAATTGGACAACGAAACCCCAGAGGGCAGATGCTTGTAGATTTCATGGAGAAGGAAGACCTCTTTATGATGAATTCTTTCTTCAAGAAGCGCCCCCATAGAAAGTGGACCTGGATGAGTCCAGATGGTTGTACTAAAAATGAGATTGACTTCATTATGTCGACAAAAAGACAAGTATTCAACGATGTCTCAGTGATCCACACAGTGAAAACTGGAAGCGATCACCGGATGGTAAGAGGCACCTTGAACTTAAAAATTAAGCTTGAACGGTTTCGACTGATGAAGTCCACGCTCCGACCTACAACTAGCCACATCCAAAAGTCAGAAAACTTTCAGCTCCAGCTCAATAACTGCTTTGAATCGCTGCAGGAAAGTGCATCAGTAGACGATATCAACGACATGCTTGTGGAAACTATCCATCGGGTTGGGTTTAAATTCTTTAATTCCCACCATACACATAAAACGAAACTGATCTCGGACCAAACCCTAAGTCTCATGGAAAAGCGACGAAATCTACGGCTGCAGTCTAAAGGTGACGCATCGTCATATAGGCAGCTCAATAGACAGATCTCAAAATCACTTCTACGTGGCAAACGTCAATTTAATACCTTGCGTATAAAGGAGATAATAGAACACAACAAAGGTTCTAAGGTGTTCTCAAGAGATCTGGCTATAGGGCAAAGCCAGCTGACGAGGCTGAAGACCAAGGATGGCAACATTGTTTCGTCCAAACCAGAGATTTTAGGAGAAATCGAGGAATTCTATGGGCAGTTATACACGTCGACATCGAAACCAGTTGGTAGCCCAGCTATAGACCCAAGAGCTGAACTGATTCCGAATTATACCGAAGATATCCCGGACGTCAGCATGTACGAGATTAGTATGGCTCTTAAACAGCTGAAGAACAATAAAGCACCGGGTGATGATGGAATTACGGTGGAGCTTCTGAAAGCGGGTGGAATACCGGTGTTGAAAGTCCTTCAGAGGCTCTTTAACGTTGTCATACTCGAGGGTACTACGCCACAAGCATGGCACAGAGGCGTGGTGATACTATTTTTTAAGAAAGGTGACAACACACTTCTTAAGAATTACAGACCCATCACGCTTCTGAGTCATGTTTATAAGCTGTTTTCGAGAGTCATCACGAATCGTCTCGCTTGCAAGCTCGACGACTTCCAGCCACCCGAACAAGCCGGTTTCCGGAAAGGCTATAGTACCATAGACCACATACATACGCTGCGGCAGGTTATACAGAAAACCGAGGAGTATAATCAGCCTCTTTGCTTGGCGTTTGTGGACTATGAGAAAGCCTTTGATTCGGTTGAGATATGGGCGGTGCTGGAGGCTCTTCAGAGGTGCCAAATCGACCATCGGTACATCAAGGTGCTAAGATGTTTGTACGAAAACGCCACCATGTCAGTTCGACTCCAGAATCAGAGCTCGAAACCAATTCAACTGCAGAAATGTGTGAGACAGGGGGATGTTATATCTCCGAAACTGTTCATAACTGCGTTGGAAGAAGTCTTCAAGCTTCTGGAATGGGGTGGACTTGGCATTAACATAAATGGTGAGTACATCACCCATCTTCGTTTCGCCGACGATATCGTGGTCATGGCAAAATCTCCGGAGGACCTTGGCACGATGCTAGATAGCCTCAGTAGAGTTTCTGAACGAGTGGGCCTTAAAATGAACATGGAGAAGACAAAAGTCATGTCGAATAGCCACGTAGTGTCCACCCCAATAATTATTGGGAATTCTACACTCGAAGTTGTTAACGAGTACATATACCTAGGACAAACTATTCGACTTGGTAGGTCCAACTTCGAGAAAGAGGTAAATCGCCGAATCCAACTTGGTTGGGCAGCGTTTGGGAAACTCAGAACTGTTTTCTCTTCCTCAATACCCCAGTGCTTGAAGACTAAAGTCTTCAACCAATGCGTGTTGCCAGTGATGACTTACGGCACTGAGACGTGGCCGCTAACTGTGGGCCTCATAAGAAAGCTCAATATCACCCAACGAGCGATGGAAAGAGCAATGCTCGGGGTTTCTCTACGTGATCGAATCAGAAATGAGGAGATCCGTAGGAGAACTAAAGTTGCCGACATAGCTCACCGAATATCACAGTTGAAGTGGAATTGGGCAGGGCACATAGCTCGAAGGACTGATGAGCGATGGGGCAAAAAAGTCCTAGAGTGGCGACCACGCACCGGAAAGCGCAGCGTGGGACGGCCCCCCCCCAGATGGACCGATGACATTATAAAGGTCGCGGGGAGCCGTTGGTTACAGGCGGCACAGAGCCGTACGCTGTGGAGAACGTATGGTGAGGCCTTTGTCCAGCAGTGGACGACTATAGGCTGAGATGATGATATAGATTATAGCGCATCTTCAGAATCTCACCTGATATTAAAAGATAATGTTGCCATATATTTTCCTTAAATATTTATTTAATTTAAGGACTTACGTTCACAAAAAACATATCATTCCCATTGTAACCCTAATCTTATCATATTTACAAACATTTCTTAGAGTTACAAACAAAAAAAATTACAAACTTCCATAAAATCTTGGCTTTTCTACTTACCGGTGCAGACAAGATTCTATGGACGATGCCCTGAACTAATGCATTAATCTTTTAATGGTATATGACAGCTTTTCGTTGAACTACGTTTTGGTCACATTCCATCAACAAGTCATACAAATTTTCGATCAATCCACATCTTATGCAATTGGGTAATACAGTTTTCTTACAAGAAACGGAAACTTGTTGAAAGGCATCGTTCTCGGCGCATAAAAGCCGGAAATCTTATTAAAAATAAACATATTATATAGACGATCAAACTTGGATTTAACTTATTTTGAAATGCGAACTATGCCTAACCGAGTGTCCAACTGAGCTATGAGTATACAATCCTCGTCAAACTTTCTGACCACTGTGAATATAGCTGCGCGGATTTGTAGTCCGGTGAAGCTGTTAAGGTATTGCTAGGCCGATAGTGTAGTCAGTTCGAGAAAAAAAAAACTGTGCGGAACACAAATATATGTACAAAACTTATAAGATAAGAGAACTTAAAGATAAATAAATGCCAATTTTATATAATATTTCAACTTTCTTTTGTATTACTCATGACATTATGTGCAAACCCGAACATACAGCTATATTCAAAGCGTCCAAAAATATTGACGAAGACTGTTGTAGTACATTTATATGGACTGAGGGGATACACGCATTAGTAATAGAAGAGTTGGCATCGATTTCAAAATGTGCGTTAGGGTAAAACAACGTAAGCCGATATATTTACCCTCGTGTCGATTACAATTAATGGCTAAACTGAAAGAAAATATTCTGTTTATAAAAGCGTGGGCATTATTAACTACACAATTACATACTTACAATATGGCAAGTCTCATTAAAAAGGTAAGATGACGATAAAAACATTAATTATTAATACTGAAATATATATGTATATAATATATCACTAATACAATTAATACTAATTTTCTGCATTCATATTTTGAATAAATATATATATATTATATATATTAAAAAGTCTGCCTGACTGACATATCAATGCACATCTCAAACTAGTGGGACTAGGGCCGTGAAAATTTGCATATGGGTTAGGATGTTTGGAAATCCAACCTCTAATGTAGTGAAAAAAAGGGACGAATGTTTGCATAAACATACATTATTGCTACAGTCAGTTACTATTTTAAATATTCAGGCTGAATATTTAGACGGTAGCAATATTTATGGGATAGTCTGCACCCGATTCTCGTTCTAAATCATTAAAAAAATAGGAACTTAATATTTGTCTTACTTATCTACAAAAATACAAAAATTATACGTAATCCTCTACGTTTCTATGTTACAGCACAGTGCCAACGAGCGTCCGGTGATTTCACTTTCATTTGAAAAGGGACGTGGGAATGGTATAAACAAAACATAAGATTGTATTTTTCTTCTTTTTTTAATATCAAAGGAGGCGAACGAACTGGTGGGTCACGTGATGTTAAGTGATCACCACTGTCCATAGACACTAGCGATATCAGGGACGTCGCAAGTGCGTTGCCAGCCTGTATATGGGAGAAGGAGGAGGAGAAGGAAATGGAAAGAAGGAAAGAGTAAGGGACGTAGGCCTCCGGCTCTCTCACTGACCGAACGAAACACAACAATGCAAGCACTGTTATTTCACGTCGGTTATCTGTGAGAGGGGTGGTACTACCCCGGAGGAGCCGACCCATTCATGCTGAAACCAAAAATAGCTTCAGCGGGGCTCTACCACCCACAAAACCATTTTATTATCGAAGGTTATAAACTCCGGGTCGCCCCTTACAGCTCAGGGCACAGGTCACTGCACCTAGGTTTATTACGATTGTTTATATTTTTGAAAGCTTATAACAAACTTTAATTTAGGTTTTCTATTTTTATTTATTAATATTTGTTTTGATATTATCATTTATTATGTTTTATTTGACCATGAAGTATTATATCCTAGAATACTGCGAATGTTTAATCTTTCACCTGGTATAGTTATAAAACAATGAGTCAAAAATAATTACTGCATAAAAACTGCATGAGAAGCCGCAGGAAATGGCTAGTTTAATAATAAGCTCGATAAGAGAAAGTTTCTGTTATAACTCATCACTAAGTGACGCTGAAGTGCATCCCATATAAAAATATCCCTATTGTCTTTTGTCGCACTAACTTCGTCACTTATTCAATGGAGCGTTTTAGGCCTAATTTTTGCTAGAAAATTTTACTTCATACAAAGCTTGTCCTGATAATTAATTGCGTAGTCCGGTGAAGCTGTAAAGATCTTGCCAGGTCAATAGCGTAGTCAGTTCGAGAAAAAAAAATTGCAAATACAACAAAAAAAGAATTAACGAAATAGACGCAACCGTTCGAAAGTGATGCGCTTACAAAGCTTTTGTAGAATAAAATGATAAGTCTATACTGATATTATAAAGAGCAAAAGTTAGTGAGTTTGTGAGGTTGTAGGGGGGAATATCTGGATCTACTAAACCGATTTTGAAAATTCTTTTACCAATAGAAAGCCACATAATTTGTGGGTATCATAGGCTATATATTAACTCGAAAAATGAAAATACTTTTTTTTGGTAGTCGGATTTGCAAAGTAAGTCGGAGAAAAAACGTTCGTGGCCTTACTTCATCACAAGTAAAAATGTTTACCGTCCAACGAAGTGGGCAAGGATCAGCTAGTTTTAATATAAATCAAGTATATTTCACAATACATATTAGTTATAATAAATAATAAAGATCGCATTCGGAGCCGCGGATACATCTAGTATTGTATATTTTATTAACGTTTCACATAAAATCACAAGCGTTGTTTGCGCTCTGCTGAATTTGCACACTTTATGCGCTATGTCAGGTTCGGCAGAGATTATCTGCTGCGCGTGTTCATATCGCATGAAATTGTTATGAGTATGCACTGTGATTGCTATTTTTAATTTATATTTTTCAATTCGGTACTGACGTGTGTTAATATGATTTTTTTTACTGAAAAATCGAGCAATCGCAATTAAAAAAATATTATGTAGGAGAAAAGCTAATGAATTCCCGTCACCTATGACCTCGACATGCTCGTGATGTATTGCACTTGTGCCACAGATTGTATATACTCGACTGTATCATATGCGTGTTTGAATTTTTGGACGAGTAAAATCTTTTAATTTCGCGTCACCGACCATCACCGATAACGTCGACATGCTTGTTGTGCGTACGTTAAACTAACGACACGTGGCGACCTTTGTACACGCAATATCGAATTTGTGCAGCCCATCATATTTTTGACTATGCTATTTTTGAATAAGCTATCTAAAAACATGTGATAGCCAGATTAATGATAATAATTCCAGTTTACGAATTATGAAATTTAAATAATTCAGACTAGAATTAAAAGTTTAAAAAAGTACATTTATTACATTGTTTCGAGTTTTCACTTCTATTGGAAGATCTTATGAATGCCTTGACATTTTTTAAATATCTTACATTCAGTATTTATATAGAATTGTATTTATTTATAATCTTTATAGTTCAGTATTACTTTTAACGGTGCCATTACGTCGTTCGTATTTCGTTTTATACCAGGTTTTAAATAGAAATTATGAGAGTTAAATCTTTCTCTTTTTAAATTTGATTTCATTTTTGCCTCTAACCAAGCAGCTTTATATTCGTGGAGTATTTTTGTTGTATGAAACCCGTCGGTTGTTTGGCACGGCTTCTATTCTAACTTGCCAGAATGTCAGCCCTCCATTGTTGTAGAAGCGTCGAACGCTTTTGCACTTCTACGTTTATTTTTTGTAGCTTTTAGAATTCCACTCCTAGTTATGAGCGTGGGCAACGTTTCTTCAACAATTTCACAAAATTTAACATGACCTGATCACATAAAAAAGTCAGTTAGTCCAATTATTATTATAATTATTCCAAATGTATACACTGGAAAATGAATGAATGTTACTTAAAACTAACTAGCTGCCCCGGCGTCACACGGCTGCAATGCACCTACCATATTTATTAATGTGTGTCTTTGCGATTTAAACATAGATTTAATTCCATTTTTTTTATTCTTAGAGTCTATTAAAGTGAAAGAAGTTTCCGTAATCTTGTAGCACTAATAATTATTTTTTGTATACTATTTTAAGCTACTCATATTTACTAACACATTTATTGAAGCGATATGCTATAAAGGGAAATTTTGACCTACTTTCAATTTTTATACAGTAAAATATTAGGTCTTTACCTATGAAATTGACGTTTTGTATGAATAAATTGAAACGAATTTTTTTCATGTACTTTTTATTTGTATTAATCGAAGCAATCACCCATGCAATCAATGCATCTTCGCCGACGCAGTGGCAGTTTATTGATGTCCTTCTTAAAGAAATCAGCTGGACTGGAGGCTACAAATTCTTCAAAGGCATTTTGTACTGCCTGTCGGGTATTGAATTTTTTTCCCGCCAAAGAGTTCTTCCAACCCCAGTTCTTGTAACTTGGGGACCGTCTGCTGGTATGCGGTCGCGCGTTGTCGTACAGGAGCAGCGGAGACGAGCGATTGACCAATGCTGGTTGGAGATGTGCCAGCTTCTCCATCATTGTGTTCAGTTCTTCACAGTACACATCTGCAGTAATGCTCACCCCGTTTGGTAAGAAGCTGTGATGAATCACACCGGTGCTAGACCACCAAACAGTGACCATCACTTTTCTAGGGGTAAATTTTCGTTTAGGTCATTGTTTAGGTGCTGAACCAGGATCCAACCAACTTGATGAGCGCTTGCGGTTATCAAACAGAACCCATCTTTCATCGCAGGTAACAATGCGATTCAAAATTCCTTCATTTGTGTGTCTGTTGAGCAGTGCAAGGCACGTCTCGACATGTACTTCGCGTTGGCAATCATTCAGTTCGTAGGGCACCCATTTGTCAAGCTTTTTTACCTTGCCAATTTGACGCAAATGGACCAATATTGTTTTGACGCTAACGTCGAAAGCTGCTACTAATTCAGCCGTAGATTGTGTATCATCAGCTTCCACAATCGCCTTTAATTCGTCATTGTCGACCAAAGTCTTCGGACGACCGCGAGGTTCCTTTTTCAGCTCGAAATTCCCAAAACGGAAGCGAGCAAACCAATAACAGGTTGTGCGTTGGTTTGTAGTGTTAACTCCGTAAACGTTGTTGATGTTGCGTGCCGCTTGTGCCGCGTTGCTGCCACGACGGTACTCATATTCCATAATTACTCGAATTTTTAACGTATCCATGATGACAAAAAAGATTGAAATGTGATGAAAATGTAACACTAATCAATAAACAAATGACTACTTTTGGAAAAAGAATTCCATGTTTCTCAAATAAAATTAATTTAAAATTAGAATTCTTAGCCAAACAAAAATTATTTTGATTTGAAAAGGCCCGTACTGCAGAACGGCATCTTCATACGTAAAGACCTATTATTAATTATATAACAAATAATACGATATTGCCAAAAAAGATTAGAAAAAAGATTATTTTTTAAATAAGAATGGTCTAAAAGGTGTTTTGTATTACCGTAGCACATCATTTTGACGTATCTTAAAAATAATAGCGTCAGCAATATAAGACATTTGTGGAATACTTTATTTCAGTTGATAACAATATATTAATTTACTTAATATATGTCTAATTTGCATGTTTTATGTATATAAACAGTCTAGAAGAGATTCTATAAACATAACTAAAAACCGCACCAAAATCCATTTCATAGTTTAGAAGAAATAGGCGAAAACACGTAAACGCGTCTGTTTAGTGACTTTGTACCTCGTTTGCATGTTCGAGGTGTGACGTCATGAATCACTCTTAAACGAGTTATTTTAAATTCAGTCAACCGTGTAACGAGGGTTATGTAAATTTAACACGGAATTCCGCAAACCAAGAGTACATCAAATAAACCCTCACCTTTTCATTGATATTTAAAAAAGAACAATTTTTTATTATTAAAAACAAAACATTACAATTTAGCAAAATGTAGGTCAACGATAAAACGTATTTGTGAACTTAATTCACACGCGCTCCACAGTCTTTTATGTAGCTCTAATGTAATGGAAGCAAGTGAATTTGTGAGTAATCTTATTTCATCGTGTAAATATTTCCCGGAATCTCGCGGTGAGTTTTATTCACGTACGTTCTATGTATATTAATATACATTACAAGATATCCGACGGATCGATAATGCTATCTTGCTTGAACATACACCAGCCGAATGTATATAGTAAAGTGACATCGTAAAACATTCTCTACGGGAGCTCGACTCATTTTGTGAAATAACGCCGACGTCAGACGGGTAAAGAATCTCGCGTCAATATTGTCATCGGAGAAACAACAACACGGGTACAGCTGAAAGTCCATCAATCATTGGAAGACAAAAAGGAAAGCTTCAGTGTCGATAGGGCACGACACTTGCCACATCTCACTCTGTCATAGTGTGGTGCCGCGTTGACGCCCAGTCTTATCGATATCTCTTAAAAGTAAAGATTAATGAGTTTTGATATTGAAAAAAAGAACGAGATATTGTTGCAATATTTCGACGTGGATCAGAGTTTTTGAGACAATTTTATAACATCATATTCAATATGCAATGAGGTGTCGATAATGATGACATAATATGGTAATTTGTAATTAATAAAACAAATGAATGACTATCGACCGATGATCGATAGAGAGTTCTCGTGTTAAGTTGTTTATGATTGTTGGCAAATTGACTCGTTAATGTTTATATTATAATGCTTACTATCACTACTTATTATAAATCAAAGTCTTCTGCCATGTCTGTCTGTCTGTTCGTTATAAACTCAAGAACTACTGATCGAATTTTCATGCAATTTTCACCAGTATATAAAGTAATGAATGATGAAGATTTAGGTATATATTTTCTATTTTTTTATTATCAGGGACAACGTCTGCCGGGTCGGATAAAGTGTAAAGGTAAAGTGGTCTTGTTTATTTGTTACGTTTTCACATCTTAATTACTTGTAATATTGTTATGGGTACGTAAATGTACTATTCCCGAGGGATAAAGCTTTACATAGAGCGAAGCCGCGAACATAACCTAGGAAAAGTGCACGACATGACGCCACCAATTACATATATTATCTGAAAATCTAAAGGACACAAACAATATGTATAAAACATACCTTGGCTTTGTTTGTATATAGTCAAATTCGAAGTAAGACATTTTATACAAAAGCTCGCTGTTTTATGGTTTCAATTTCAGTGTTTTGTTCACTAGTGAGACGAATGAAATAGGCCTCCTACTTATTTCTGAGTCTGGTATTCTTAGCATAAAAGGAAAACCCATCTATTTAGGTAAATAAGCTTTTGTTGTGTAACGTTTTGTTGAACTTAACTCACATAGGCGTTTCGCTAAGCTCCGGTATGCACTATAAGCATGTTATATATTTGATCATATCGGAACGTATAGGATGATTTGGAATTTCATTTTCTTGAGAGCTTCGAACTATATCTCCAAATTATTATAGTTTAATAAATGCTTTATGAATGCGAAATATATTTAAACGTTAGTTAAGTTTCTTATTAAACAAAATATTACACAATTCATGATATCCTTTTTAAGTTGAAAAACTAAAGAAGAAATATGTAATTTTTAAGTAATAGATCTGAACGATTCGTTCGTTCAATAAAATTGAAATCACCAATAAATTTATCTTGAAAAATTACATCTACTTCAACGAACATTACTCAAAGGACTGCAGGCAAAGAGAAATGTTAGCGGTCTGTACCTAGAGCTAATATTTTTCCTATATAGTCCGGTAACTGGTTTTACGAACATACAAACAACATTGATAGTAACATGTGTATTTGACAGAAATATCTGAATTATTTGACTTAGATGTTTGAATTTTTGCAGTACATTTTAAAACTATTTGATATTAGATATCACCTCGATTCAAATTGCAACGAATCCCAATTATTAATATCTTAATAATCACTTGATAGTTGATATTAAAATAACTATGTTCTACAAAGTAAGACCATATTAGTAGTCTGGTGAAGCTATAAAGGCCTTGCAAGGCCAATAGCGTAATCAGTACGAGAAAAAAAGACTATATTGCGGCGCTTTTTTTTCTCGAACTGACTATGCTATTGACCCAGAAAGGTCTTAACAGCTTCACCGGACTACTATACATTTTTTTTTAACTTTGTTTTTGGCAATCAATCATTCAGATTATTACTGCCATTGTCATGTAGTCAATAATATTACAAGCGTCGTACAATCATTTCAATATTAAGTGTCGTGTGAATCAATATTCTAACAAGATGGTGGATGCCTTCCAGGGAGTTTTTGTGCCATCGCAGAATTCTATGGTCCATGGTATTATTTTCCATTCACTTCACTTATGCACATTAAGCTAACTCTATTACGTAAAACACCACCAATTTTACAAAATATAGAGTCAAATAACACAAGATTATGAATAAAATATAGAATCCACTACATGACAGACTAAAATCCCGCCAAAAACTTCGACTACTATATATGCGACGCACTTGTGACATTAATACACTTGTCTGATCAATAGAATTCTTATCGACATGTTCTTATCTCTTGGGATTTGTGCTATTCCTGGTTTACGCTTAATTATAATCATATATTTCTACATCAACGCTTGATTGTCAAACTAGTATAAACAATGTATTGTTTGTGACCAACACTTTAGCTTTCGTATTGATATTTATTTAAATCAAACAAATTTACATTTCATTGCATTTTAATGCACCTTTATTGCTCCAACGGTTTGCACAGTATATAAACACAAGTCCATTGTATGAAACTCCTGCATTTATATATTGCGCGCGTAACTGAAAGTAGTTTTCAGATAAACAGTTTGCTTATAATTGTATGTTTACTATTTTGTAGTACATCTGTAATTGTATTATAGTACATTTGTAATTATAGATATATTTATATTTTATAAATAGAAGAATTTGTCGTAAGTTTATACATTTATGACAATAATGCGATATGATGAGCACTAATGTATCTATGCTAATATTATAAAGTTTATAAAAACAATTGTTTTTTTTTGTTATTTAAATGTGCTATAATCTCAGGAAAACCTATTCAGATTTCTATAGTATATTTACTGGAAAAATTTATAGGCTATCTAACATTAGAATAAAATCCTTATCCAAGCGGTAGAAGAAAAAGCAAAGCCAAAAAGTATGCTAAGCGAGAACGAATAGTGCAGACGGGCCGCGTAACGCAGCGTGGCATATTGGCGGCGCTCAATGGTGGATTGATCGCCTGACAAGAACCAAGAATTACCAAGAAGAGTTGATGTGTGAATGCTTAAGACGAGCGCTTCAATCGTATTATCGGTTTACTATACAACAGTCGTATTTTATATGCAAATAGCTTCTGCCCGCGACTTCTCTCGCGTGGAATAGATGCTTTGGGCTAAAACTAACACGCAGCGGAAGCTCGCACGAGGAAAACCTCCGATTTTTAAACATTCTTCATTGGTGCTCCGCTCCTATTGGTCTTTGCGTGATGATATATAGCCTATATCCATCCTCGATAAATAAAATAAACATTGGAAGAACTTTTCAAATCCGACCGACGACAAATTCCTGAGATTACCCCCTACAACGTCACAAATTTTACCTCTTTATAATATTAGTATAGATTGTTGAAGTCTACGTAGTTACGTGTTTGTACATTGTGTTAAACTTTTCACAAATTGAACGTTAGTGAAAATGTGTCATATCTAGTTTTTCATTCACCCATTCAATATGCAACGAGTGTAAAAAATATATCCAAAAGCTTTATAATTATCAATAATTGATTCAGTGTATTACATAAACAAAACAGGAGGAAGCGGTCTTCCGTACACACGGAAACCAGGGTTGCGAAGTCGGAAAGTTATGTGGCGACGTCAAAGTAGAAACCTCGACTAGGTAAATATTTGTATGCGTCACAAACGGTTGTACACAAAGCGGATGTTGTTCCCGCAAGAAACAAAAGACAAAACATTGCAAATGGAAATACGAAGATGCGAGCGTCAACAGTGCGGTCTCTACTTACTCGCTATAGCGAACGATTATGAGTACAAATGTACGGTTTAGGAACGTTTAGATAATGAAAAAGGCCTCATGTTTTGTTAAATCTTTTAGTCACGTAACTAATAAATGTGTATGTGAGGTTGTTTGTTTATTTATTTCATTTCTTAACTACTGAACCGAACATCATGAAATTTTGCATACAAGTTGTCAGAGATATAGAAAAGGACATTGGGTATTTTCAATAGAAAAACATACTGTTACCAAGGAATTGGTCAAATCTATATTAACGCGAGCAACGTCACGTGAAAAAGAAAGTATTTTATAATTAAGCTATACTCTTTATCAATTTATCATGTACCTATGTTTGTAGATAAAGGTTACACAAAATTATGTAACTGTTTTTTAAAACGAAAATAATTATTATTTATCTACTCTGTGCATATTCATACCATAGGCGAAGATAAATAGTTAAAGTAAAATTTCTACTCTGTTTGTTAATAGATTACCTTTATGTTTTATTTAGCAGCTATTAACGAGCTTTCGTATTATTAATAAAAACAGAGCGCGTCGTAGAGACACACGATAGAAGTGAAAGTATTGTGTAGCAGGGAAACATTTTAATTAAAAAAATACAACAAAAAACCAACGTCAGTCGACGTTCCCAGGCGGTCGCCTAGTACTGACCGCGCCCGACGTTGTGTAACTTCGGTGATCGAATGAGAACCTGCTGTTTTCAACACTATACCCGACACTGTATTTACTTCCATCACTCTTCATCCTAAAGGTTACTGAGCAGAATTAGAAAAAAAATTTTTGCCCTACTATCAGTAAATCGAAACCTTTATTTATAAGCCTCTCTTTGTCATACTATACGATCCTTACATTTTTTAAACCATAATATTTAGACACTTTTCAGAAAAAAAAAACTTAAATATTGAAACTTTAAAAATTAATTAATTATAGTAGAAATTCGACCAGTGGACGATCATTACTTTTTTGAAATACACAAAGGATATCATGTTGCTTTTTAATAACGTAGTTTTTTGTCGTGTCACCTTACGTAGATGAAAAATACTCTTTGATATATTATTAGAAGAAAATTTAAATTAAAAAATCATTTCAAGAGTATTGTATTAAAAAGGTTATTGTTGCAAGAACTTAATTTTCATATTTCACATATTTCAGTCGATATTGTATTCTGGGATTCGACACCGATTACGAAATAGGCCAACTGGTTGTCGAGTTGTCACTGGCAGAGCTGTTCGGAGTCCACGAGGCGAATATTTCAAACCTTTGTTTTGCAAAACAATCGTAAACGTTGGTTAAGACTGCTTTGAAAACCAAACGTAAATAACATAATCTCGTGTGACGTATTAATTAATCCCTTTTCTACATATACCATACAGCTTCTACTCGCGATTTCCTCCGCTTAGTATAGTCACTTTGGGCTAACGCTAACCTTAACTCGCGACTTAGTTTTCGTAGAAGATGAAAATATTTTTAAATAAATCGTACATTAACCCCGATTTTTATACATTCTTCATTGGTGCTCTGCTTGTATTGGTCCCAGCGTGATGATATATAACTTATATCCTTCCTCGATAAATGAGCTATCTAACACTAAAACATTATTTCAAACCGGAAAAACAATACCTGCGATTAGCGCGTTTATTCCAACAAACTCTTCAACTTACCATACACCTCCAAATAAATTAAAAATTTGATGTCGTTGACACAGTATTCTCTTTGTAACATATGGCAGAAGTCATTAGAACTTTGCTGTGTATAAAATGTATCTGGTTTAAGTCAAAAGTCAATCAAGTACGATGTAAAGGATGCTTTTGATTTGCACAGACTAGAAACTAGATTATGGATTGTTCAATAAGATTCAGAGAATAATTAAACAGCTACTGTGTTTAAATAAGTCATATCTTGTCAATAAATAAACTGTATTCAGATATGTATTTTTCAAGTGACTGGTTGTTACTTAGTGCTATGTTTTAGTCAACTGAACGATGAAAGTCAAATAAAATATCGTCCTGTATTTGTTACCACTATATTTATAAAGATAAAATGATACAGGTATAAGCGTAAATTGCAGATAGATTTGTAGTGGGTCGGCTCGTCCGGGGTAGAACCACCCTTTTACAGAAAACCGACGTGAAGTAACAGTGCTTGCATTGTTAGGTTTCGTTCGGTCAGTGAGAGCGCCGGAGACCCATGTCCCTCCCCTCTCCTCTCCCTTTGTCTCCATTCCCCCAAAAACAGGTTGGCAACGCATTTGCGAGCCCTCTGGGGTTGCTAGTGTCTATGGACGGCAGTGATCGCCTAACAACAGGTGACCCGCATGTTCGTTTGCCTCTTATATAATATAAAAAAAAAAATTGATTAAAAAAATAGTATTTATTCTTAGACACTGGTTTGTTTTCTAAAAAAAAATACGATATTTTCTTTTAATAAAAATGTATGACTAGTTTAAGAAATTGAGGTTTTTCTTAATTATAAATGTATAATTCCATAATGATCGGTTGTGTAGTTAAGACGTGTAACAAATAAATAAACTTATATTCGTATTTATAATATATTTTAATTATTCTAAACAGAAATATCGGGTTGTATAACATTTTGTAGCAAAGACTTCGTATGTACGAATAATGGAATAATGTAAGAATTCGTGGTAATTCTAAACGTGCATGACTTACATCCATTGCATTTGAGTAGTTTTTGTTTCACTGCAGAGCGCTCCGCGAGAACGCTTTTTGTCCTTCGGAATAAATTTACATCTCAACGGGGATCCGTCGAATACGACGCTTTTTGTCATAATATCACACACCCTTATAATTTCTTGATGTCGGAATGAACTGAAAATTATTACACTATAAAACGGAACTCGTACCAGCTGATATTAAGTGCCCATTAGCGTAAATACGCCTAAATTAATACTTAAAATTCTCGGGTAATTATCATTAAACTTGTTTTCAACATTACCAACTAGAGTAATTATTGAGTTCTTTGTCTTAATATATATATATATATATTTCACAATTTAAACAATGAAAATGTATCACGAAGCACTTATTAGTGTGTTTGATTCACTTTTTTACCTAACTTACAAGATCTAGGCCATCAAAACGCATGTCCGTCGTCCTGGCAGGTTAAACTGCACAGGCTCATGTGGTGGAGGCGCATTGTGACAATTCGACTCCTACAGTACGTCAGGGGGAGTATAACACCCACTCCCCCTTGAGTGGTCTACCATCTTAAAGACTCAGACCGCTGTCGGGGCTCTTCGGAGGGACCAACACCTGACGGACGAGAGCAGACGCAGTACCAATCGGCAGTCCCTGCTCCCTAGCCTAAAAAGCTGAATGAAGACACCATCCGTGCGAATCAGACAACCGATTTCTCGTTCAGCTGTTCCTCGTATCCGTTATGAGAATTTCCCATGTAAAAAAGGCCGTCAAAATGGTGATGTTTTATAATGCTAATGATGTTTTATAATACCACTAATAAATTTATATAGTTCAATGGCGTCGCTGACTATTGGAGAAGACAGCAAACTATTTTAATAGCCAACATCGATAGTCTTTCAGAATCTGCTACCTAAAAATGTTTTTTAGAATCTTTTGTAGAAATATATATGTCCTCTAAAGTACTATAAGTGATACGATTAGAGACTAAGTTTTATTATTCATCAGACAATGTATTAACTGGCAAATGACAAGAACGTAAAAATATTCAAATTAACTAGTTAAAGAAATAACACAATAAAAGGCTACTTATTAAAATAACTTATACTTTTGAGTCTGCTGATTACGTGATACAACATAGTAACTTCTTCTGACTTCAGTCACTGGTTCACAATATACAGGACACAATTCCACATTAACACACCGAAATAGGCTAGTCAAACTCAGCGAAAATTCAGCTGAATTAAATGTATGGACTATACATGAATAGTATAACTCAGTTTTTATAGTTAGATTTAATTGGGAAATTGTATGCACGGCAAATGCCCAAGCCAATTTCGGTTATTTTAGCATCCTTGGCCTAGTTGCATCTCTGTTTAGTGCCTTCTGCACTCGCTCTAAAACATAGTAAATCTGTTCGGGCCATCTAGACTAATGGTATTAGTAAGCCGAAACAAGTTCTAGTTGGTAGAGCCACGCTAAAACTATAATTGGTATCAGCATGTATGGGTCGGCTCGCCCGGAGTAGTACCACCCGACCCAGAGTAGCACCGACGTGAAGAAAAAATGCTTGAATTGTTGCGTTTTTTTCGGTCAGTGAGAGCGCTGGAGACCCAATTCCCCTGTCCTCCCATCTCATTTCCCCCTTCCTCTTTCCCCATTCCCCCCAAACACAGGCTGGCAACGCACTTGAGACTCTCCTGGTGTTGCTAGTATCTATGGACGGCGGTGATCACTTAACATCAGGTGACCCGCCTGTTCGTTTGCTTCCTATGATATAAAAAAAAACAAAGAGAAGTCACTTTTACGTTACAAGTTGCAATCGTTTCTACAAGAGCAATAGAAACGCGGAACCTATTGTATAAAGTGTACACAAAATAAGGTACATATTAATATTCATGTAATATTACTGAACACGGTGGCAATAAGGTTAATAACCTTATTATCTTAAGGCGGTCGAGAAAAACTGTATGCTTTCCCTTTTATCGTAAATTTATTCATACATGCATATCGGTCGTTACAGTGTGCGAGCACGATCTGTTCGTTAATACGGATTTATTCAAATTTATTCTTATTTATTACGCCAAATTATTGAATATCCTTGATTATGAGATGTTATTTATCAAACGCATTTCAAATATCTAGTCTTTAAAACATTGTTACTCTGCATATTTAATTTATCAAAACTTATTCCACCAAAAAACGATTTTTTTTATATCAAAGGAGGCAAACGAACTGATGGATCACGTGATGTTAAATGATCACCACCGTCCATAGACACTAGCGACATCAGGTACGTCGCAAGTGCGTTGCCAGCCTATATATGGGAGAAGGGGGAGGGGAAGGAAAGGGAAAGAAGGAAAGAGGAATGGACGTGGGCCTCCGGCTCTCTCACTGACCGAACGAAACACAACAATGCAAGCACTGTTATTTCACGTCGGTTATCTGTGAGAGGGGTGGCATTACCTTGGAGGATCCGAGCCATTAATGCTGAAACCAAAAATAGCTTCAGCGGGGCTCTACCACCTACAACTAACTTCAGTATGTAATTTCTATTAATAATTTCACTCAACGACTTTATATTATATGATGAATTAATACAGCAAAACTTCTATAATTTATGGCGCCTTGTGTAAGTAAAAATAACAGGTTTTTGTGTGATGCACATAATTGTCAGTTGTCTGTCAGAGTTTGAAAAGTATATATCAGGCTGCTTGAAAGACAGTAACACAATCACGTTTGCTTTATGGGCGAAATACTTATAGCAGTTTTGCTTCCGCAATGAAACTTGGCACAACACTTACTCATATTTTAAATATAAATAATAGCTGGTAATCTCAAATTCGTTATCGTAAAAAAGGTGTCGTTACTTCATGGAAATTACCTGAATTAATTGTGAGCTGTGTTATAATTGTAATTTTATCATTGGAAGAATTAGAATGTTTTTTTTTCTTATATATTATTCTTAAGAAAATTATTTTCTTTTAAACAACCTAAAAACTCTGCTATACCAATGTATTAAATGTTACAAACTGCATTTTTGTTATTTGAAACATTGATACTGGAGAAAATTAAATGAAGTCTCAAACTTCAGAGAATTACAGGGAAAACTGCTTAATTAAGGTTTTAATAATTGAATCAACGATACTTCTGTAGTTGACCCTTGCACAGACTCTACCACTTTTATGGCCCTTAAATTTTAAATAGTCGTTAATTATCTAGACGCTCTGACTGATTGCGTCTTAGATCAACAAGTTTTTAACCTATTTTCAATTACATTGATACATGCATGCCTTGGATGAGGACTGCCTCAGATAGATGGGAACGGTGTACAATGCAAAAAAGCCTCAGTACAATACTTACTGGAAATAAACTAAGAAAATATATATGCAAATTACAAAGGTAAGAATATTGTAAAATTATAAATTATCGTAATATTTTTATGACCAATCAAATTCAGTTAACTTGGCTCGCGAGTCACAGTTTAACAAATAACCTTATTACATCGGACCAATTTAATTATTGACGGTGGCAGACATCTCACGTTTAAGTCAAGTATTGTCTGCGGTGAAAAAGGAGAGTTCATAAATATTCATGGCAATTTTGGTCCCGAAAAGTCAACGTTAAGTCTATTTCCGATAAAATGGTGAATTGTCTTCATTGGGCTCAGTGGTGATTCTATTTCAGCCCGGTTTCATAAAGTTGGCGATAAAATTATATTAGCTTTATTAGTTTGTTAGAGAAAAAAATTTTTTGTTATTATATATTAGGTCTGTATGTACATAAGGATACAAGATGTTTGGTTAGCGAGGAAGATTTGAGGTTAGTTCACACCTAAAGCTATAAGGGTTTAGCACTCGAATACGGTGGTCGAAGAACAAGATTTTAAGAACATATTACTTACGAGGAAGTGGAAACTAATTATATTGTTAAGCGTTCATTCTCTCGCAGAATATAAGTTTTCTAACCGACTTTGATACTGTATCCAATATAGAATATACGAGCATGTGTACTTTGAAAGCATAAACAAACATGTAATTCTCCTTAAAGGCGCAACATGAGTAGACCCGTTAAATGGTGGAGGACTAAGAACCTGGAAAACGTTGCGGGAACCAGTTGGATACAAGATACACAAGACCGGTCGTTGCCGCGATCCTAGGGAGAGGTCTGTGTTCAGCACAGAAAAAACAAGTTTTGATTCGTTAAAAAAAATTGTGGCAGGATTCGTATTGTGCTAGTTCACAATCATCATATACAAGTTCAAAAATCTAACTTTGAGACCAGAGGCCTTATACATATTAGATATTTCAGATTTCCACGAATTTTCACTGTACTCCTTGTAGACTGTCTTAACTGTACCCATAAGTCAAGCAAACTGTGAATCGATGTCTTTAAAAAATAAAATTCTAACATCGCTTTTGGCACCAGCACTCTACCTTAAGTAGGTACTTGTATCTTCCATTAAATTATTAAGTATTATAATAATACGGGCTTTGAACCGATATCGGCAGTATACAGCTCACATTTACATCGGCGTGCTCTCATAAAATTTTATGATATTTTATTTAGTGGCAAGGGAACGAAACACCGAAACATGATATGGCAAATTCCCCGAAGAAACGAATAAAACCCGACCGCGTGTAAACATGTGAATTTACAAAGATTTATTGCTAAAAGATTAAATTTTGTTATTTTAGCAACATCTGTTCGGCATTTCCACTTATTAATCATTTCAAATGTGCTAAGCGCGATATTAATTGTAATAATTTGTTATGCCCGACATCAAAATTAGGCACATAAAGGTTGACTTTCGCAACTTAAATATAACATATTACGTACGTATATATATTGTATTTCGTATACACATTATGCATTTGGGGTACAATCTATTCTATTGTTTTCTAAGAAAGTGCAAATTTCTTCGGTTAAATTATTTTCCTATACTTTTAGAACCGTCAGTTATCATGGTGCATTATTTATATAAAATTAGCTACCCCTGCCGGTGTCGTACGACTAGATCTTTTTTTACAGTATCACCATGTAAGGAATACGATGGTATATGGTATCTGAACAAATGAACGTCAATCTATCAACCACTTGAATATTTTTAAAGATCTACCCAACTGTTTTCTGTCTCACTCACTCTGATACTTTTTTATAAAGTTTTTTCTTAATCAAACTTTCATATTTCAGTAGAAATTTCATTTTTATATTACTAGCATTTACATACATTTGTATTAGCTGGCCCGTCACGCGTTGCTGTGGCTCTATAAATTCCATATTTAATTCAAATTATGATAAAGTTTTTTTTGTATTATGGGGTAATGAATCTGCCTAAAAACTTGATACAGAAAAAGCAAGGTTACATAGTAAATATATTAACAGAACACGTGCACCATATAATAAACTGGAGTTGAGAAAGAAATTCAAAATGTAAACATTGTGCCATCTATGAGACGTTCATAATAGTCGGTCCTACAGTTTTCTGTCAAGAAACTATTTTAAAGCGCCATCTTTCGACACTGATGAAACTTACAATTAATAAGAATAATCAACATTGACAATCGTTTTATTTGTTATTAAAAATATTGAGGCAATTATTCGAAATATAAATTATTCTATCACTCAAGTTGTACCTAATTATACATTAATGCCAACCTTCATGAGTTGAGTAGCTTCGGAGTTCACCGTGGACAAACATCGTGATACTGGATTTTTATATATTTACATATACTACAAATAACAAATTTATAACAAGTAAATTATTGAATGTATACTTATTATATTTTAGACAAGGTGTATATATATACATTGCTAATATTATTACGAAAATTTAAACGAATGTTGAGAGTCAAAACGAATTATTCATTTATAGACTCTGCTATAATGGGCTCTTTTACACGTCAATTTTATAATAAATTGATGATTACCGAACGGAACGTTGTGGAAATGACAGCTGTTGAATCGAGGACCCGCTAAAACGTGGGTGCGTCATTATAATTTCCAATAATTTCGTGTTTAGAATTTCATCGAGTGATAGAAGTGTCAATAAATTTCAAAAAAATTACCTAACGAATATTTAAAAACAAGACAAGGCTGCTTTATTTCTCTTTGATTTTGTATACTTGAGGGGAATATTAAATTTCTTCAATTTTATTCATAGTTCTTCACTCTTTTCCGTTTTAATAAATAAGGGTAAATTAATACAATTTCTTGCTAACTTTCTTTATCTCTTTTGTAGAAGTATTGCATTGTAGTGATAGTTTCCCAAAATAAGTTATAAGTATAGATATAATTGCTATAAATTATTGTATATATTTGAATATTTGGGAATGAAAAACTATCTGAACTTATTAATATTTTTATGACTGAACGACAGTCAAATGGTCGTATGACGCGTTGAATTTGAAGGAAGCGAAATAGGTTTTTAACAATGCTAAATAATTAAAAATCTGTAGATACATTACTGACATGATATTTTGACAAAACAAATGGTACGACGGTAAAGTAATATTGTAATGCCACACTGTTATAGATAAATTGTGAAATTAAGATGGCATATTCTCAATATCAGTGGTGAAAAAGAAATAGTTATGTGTAGCTTAGACACGGGCAGATTGACGGGCAGCCGTCAAACATAAGCTAGCTAGCCAAGTATTAACAAGACGCTGTCGAAGCTCTTATGACGTATCTATTGCTTTATTTAGTCATAATATCATTGGTTTGTAAGGGTATAACGCGGATACATTATTATTTCTGCTTAAACCAGGCGGCACGTGGCGTTATAATACATTGATATATTTGCCTGTAAATAATATCTATACGTAAACCAATATATTTTAACTCGTGCTTGCCTAGTAGTCCGGTGAAGCTGTTAAGACCTTGCTAGGTCAATAGCGTAGTCAGTTCGAAAAAAAAATTAACTCGTGCTTCTAAGTTTGGTAATAGAGGATACAATGTCATATATTTTTTACAATTTAAAAAATATGCAGCCTGAATTTTTTCCAGAATTTTATATATAAATAAATGTACTCTGAGACTACTTTCTTAAAAGACAAAGGATGACACGCATCATAAATTTTCATAACTATAACAGCATAAATTATTACCAAGAATCATTTATTAACGAAGCTGATAGGTGTGAACGGTAAAAAACTTTTGAATATTAATCATCTTTAGGCTGTTCCCTCGACTGTGGGAATAAAGGCCTTGTATTCATGTGAACAAGATTCGTATTGATTTTGCAGATACGAAACGCCTATGTTATGTAGGTCAACAACCCTGAAGAGTAAGTCGGTATGGGTAATTAGAACTTCTGCCATACCTTTTCATTTCCCGGCGAGCCCTGGGCGTTTGGAAAGTTCGATTTACAATTGACGGTTCACATGGAATTTGATGCTCCCATAAACCATAATAATGTGGTGATTTATTGCTCAACGATTTTATAATTGCTCTTTTCTATTAATTTCTATACAAAAAAATTATGTTCATTTAAACAGCGTTTAAAATGTGGCGGAATCAGACGTTATTTATACTATATAGGCTTTAGTGTTTGACCATAATCTTACCTCACGTTAAACATTAAGATCATAAATACGATAAGCCTAAGAAGCTGGCTCTCAAGTTTAACTGCTGGAAAACACTGACAAGTGCTTAGTGACAGATTATAAACTTGAAGATGGTAGCTCATCAGGTGATTTTAAAGAAAGCCCTACCACCATGTAATTCGTTTGAACAACCACTAATGTTAAATTTTTACCTTCGCAAGTGTGTAGTGTTATATGTATTTCAAGCGATAGGTATTTAATGATAGTGTGTTCCAACAAAGAGTTGATTGATGTAAGTTGAAATTATACAATGGCTTGAGATTTGAATACAGAAAAACATTGAAATAGCGTGATGGTAAAGTATTTACTATCACCAGTGTCGCTAACTAGCACTCTAATATTGAGAAAATCTATTCCAAAATATCTGAAAGTGTTTTCCGGTAATTGTAGTTAAAAACTAGTTCCTCGGATCCTAGGGATAACCTCTAATTGATCTCGGATCGGACTGAGGACTTATACCAAGTAGGAATGAATATTACCAACAACTTGCGCAGTAGTATATTAATCACAAGCCATCTTCAAAACTCTGTCGTCAAATACATATAAAAGTTGCAACTTGTTCAAATTTCAATACTTATTGAGAGTAGAAAAATACTGACCAAGGTATGCATGGTTTGTGTGAAGAATGATATTTGTTATAAGGTGTGGATATAGATTTAACAGTTGACAAAAGAAAATATGTTGTACCAACCTACTCAGGTAATATAAATGAACTAAAACAATAAACGAAATATAATAATTCATAACAAAACTTATGTTTATTATATACAAACGCGAAATGAGATTAACTATAAGGCAATGTGGACAGTATGGCTAGAAAAATAAATGTTTTATATGCATTTATTTATCATTCGATATATGAGTATATTGTAACTATACACATTTTTATTTGAATATTTATGGTTTAGTCAAACTTAAGCGGTATGTTAACCTGAAATGCAATTAGATATAGCAATAGATGATGTCTTGGAATGACCTACGATATTTTTTATCGCTCAAGGAATTGATCAGGCAACGGATAGTATATAATAAATTAAAATAAAGATTTGCGAGCATATCACGGATAAAGTAACTCCCCGCACACCCGATTAGGCCTCCCACGGCGGCGGCTCAAGCCTAGGTTCGATCCCTCGGTAGGGAGCCCTTGAGTGCGTTGCTTGCGCGATACGGTGACACACAAATATACATCACCGCTACAACACTACACGATCACCCCCACGCACGTGCACGCCTACACGCTTACACATGAAAGTGGAAGGGTTTACTTTTTCTTTTCTCTTATCGAACTGAAAAAGTCTCAATTTTCCGATAATAAATATATGGAGGAGTTGATGAGGCGTGTATGCTTGGTACACATATACGTTTCAATAACTCATACATATATGAATAGTTAGCTAGGTTAGCTAAGATAGGTCGCGATTTTGCATGCAACAGGCAACAGCCAAGCCGAGGTGTGCCGTGCACCCTTGAGCTGGTTGCCAAAATAAAATCGTCTGAGTGCCTTAAGCGCTCGCCTTAGTAGTCCGGTGAAGCTGTTAAGACCTTGCTGGGTCAATAGCGTAGTAATTTCGAAAAAAAAAAATGGTAAAGTAACTTAAAACACTTTCAATGAGAATACGCATGTAACATTAATAAGCATGATTAGATACGGCCCGAATTGGAAGTTTTCGAGAGCGTTTTCAACCACCGCCATTATGACTTCATGAATATCAATTAAAGTTTACGACTTTAATTGGCGTACCGCCGATATTTAATGCCATTTGCATGTTGGTCAGGTATTAACTCGCAGCGATATTACGAGCGGTAATTGAGTTTCGTAAGCTTTCGATGTCGGGAATGTATTTTCGCCGTGTTATTGTTTTACGTGAAAATTGCTATCAGGTTAACGAGATTGGGTTTCATCTCCATTATATAGACTTTTAGCAATTATTGGAATGTTATAATATTGAGAAGGAACAAAGCTCGATTACTTATTGAGATTATTGATAGTCTATTTTTATAACATTTTGATGACGAACGTTCAACGTTAATCTCATTTCTTATAAATACCTTGTAGAAAATGAGAGAATCTTACTTCGCTAAATGATAAAACGTTCTATACTCTTTTTATTGTTACATATTTTAAAACAAAGTCCTCTGTCACGTCTGTCAGTCTGTTTGCGAAAAACTAAAAAATTACTAAACAGATTGTCATGCATTTTACACTAGTAGATAAAGTGTCTCTTGAGGAAGGTTTAAGTGTATAATTTTTGTAAGTTTTTTTTTATTATCAGGGCGAGACATCGTCCAACGGGCTCATTAGTTACGTATAAAAAATCAATCATTGCCTATTTTATCTTAATTTGTTAACTAGAATATTTCTAAAAACAATCGTACGAAAGGATTTGGCATAACCAGAAGGAGCAATGCTACCTTACAACAGAAATAGTTATGATGGCTATGCACCCACTATTGAAGCTTGACTTGTAGTTGTCCTCAAAAACAATAGGTTTTGATATTAATAACTAACGTTAAATGGATGTTTATTAGCCGTTATGAAGCAGATGTGCAGAATGAGCCCCCACTAAGAGCTGCGTACGTCAAAGTTTATCGGGATTTTAAATTATTGGACGTTAAACTAAGCACTCACGCAAGCCTGCGCGACGTGTCGGCGCGAGTAGCTTTGACGTAAATAACCATTCGCCCGCCCTCACATTAATTGATGTTTCCAACAATATTAAACTAATTAACTTCATTATGCTGTCATTGTATTTCACTAGTCGTTAACTTTGTATCACATAATTATAATAAAATATTCGAAGATATTTACTCGTACATAATACATGTACGCAAGTAATACTCGATTAAGGGAATTGGTATGCTGTTATTTATTCTAGTTACACTTGTGCGGTATTATTACAAAAAAGTTAAATACGTATTGAATAATTGCTTTAAAAAAGTTCGGGTACTTTCGTATTAAATGCACCGCACTCGCCAAACGTTCTACAATCTTGCTCTTTTATATCGTTTTGGTTAGGTTATGTTAGACTTGCGAAAAACGATATCGCGAACTTGCCTCGTCAGCAGTCGGCGAGCAATTTAGAACTGTACGGTGTTATTACAATAAAGTAAATTTTCAAAAAAAAGTATTAACCGACTTCAATATTGA
>JACEII010000018.1:5305644-5406501 GCA_014332785.1 Antheraea mylitta
TCAATATTGAAGTCGGTTAATACTTTTTTTTGAAAATTTACTTTATTTTTCCATTTTTAGTGTACATAATTTTTTTTTTCTAAAACATGCGGGTCACCTGATGGTAAGTGATCACCGTCGCCCATGGATACCTGCAACACAAGAGGAATCACAGATGCGTTGCCGGCCCTTAAGAAAGGAGTAGGCTTATTTCTTGAAAGTTGTGTTACTTTGTCACGGATCCCATAATCAGAACCTAACCAAACTCTCATCAAACTACCCTTGAAGAACATCCTTTACAATAAAAAAGGAATCATCGAAATCGGTTGGCATGATATTGAGTTATTCGTCTATTTGTCGTATACACACCAAATGCAAATTTAACACTTATACGGTTTTGCACTGGATGCCGTTTACAGAACTGGACTACACGGGAAGCACTAGCTTTCAAATAAAAAAAGAATCATCAATATCGGTTCAGCCAGTCCAAAGTTATGAGGTAACAAACATAAAAAAAAAAAAAAAACATACAGACGAATTGATAATCTCCTCCTTTTTTTGAAGTCGGTTAAAAAAGTTAAACGCTTGCTTTAAAAAGGTTACGTTTTAGATGTATCGCGCTCGCGGTATGTTTCGCCATCTTGCTTATCTATTGTCTCGCTTTGGTTACATTAGGTTGCACTTGCCAAAAAAGGATAACGCAAACTTGCCTCGGGCGAGCGCGGTGCATTTCGTACGAAACCTTTTTTAAACTAAGTATTTAACTTTTTTGTAATAACACCGTCATAGTTTAAATATACATAAGTGGAGTAACTTCGCTCGCGTTAATGTAAATTTCATTTATCCCCCAGAAATAGTACGGTATCTGTATGAAAAACACGTCCATATCTTTACACGTGAGAACGTGTACGGAAAGCTTCATGATGACAAATATACATTATATACGAAATAACACATAAGTGTAACAAACAAATAAACTCACAGTTATATGAGTTAGGATTATCATTACATACAATTATCAGATAAATAAATTTCATACATATGTCTTACTTATTTGCTTTTTAAGAGTTTGGTGGTAATAACTTGTAATAATGTTTGTAGATGGTAGAGTCACGCTGAAGCTGTTACTAGTTTCAGCATGAATGGGTCGGCTCACCCGGGGTAGCACCACCCTCTCACAGAAAATCGACGTGAAGTAACAGTGCTTGCATTGTTGTCTTTCGTTCGGACAGAGAGAGCGCCGGAGGATCACTCCCCCTGCCCTTCCCTTCTCTTTCTCCATTCCCCTTCCCTCCCCCAAACACAGTCTGGCAACGCACTAGCAAGTTCCGTGGTGTTGCTGGCGGTGGTGATCAATGAACATCAGGTGACCCACCGGCTCGTTTGCCTCTAATGATATAAAAAAAAAGAAAAGTTATTTGGTAATAGCATAATGTACTCACATTGTTACTACATGTTATTCAAATCAGCATAACCCCTAATCGGCGCTGGGTTATATTTTCATGTTATGGAGTTTACAAAAAAAAAACGTTAACGAAGAAGCGGGCTGTTATTGGTGTCTTATAAATACGAAAATAAATTTGTGTGTCTACTTATTTCGTACATGAACAATGCTCTAAACGGATTTTAATGAAATTTGCCATAGAAGTAGTCAAGGGTCTGGAAAAGCACATATGGTACTGTTCACTCTGAATATACCCAAAAGAACGCAGACAGAGTCGCCAAATTAAGCTAGTATATAAATATAGTAATGATACCTTAGAAAAAAATGAAAACATATAAGGATGTCGTATAAATTTCTGGATCCTATTCAGTTTTATGGTAAACTACTTACCCTAAATATATGCTTTCAATATTTATGCAGCTTCTGAGAAAATATGTGGATAAACTGAAGGACGCATTTTTGATCGTAGCCGGACCTCACATTGGCACAAAAATATTTGGGTCAGTAAATATTGGGTTAAATTCTCAGATGGGTCAGATATAATCCAAGATATATGTAAGCCGTATAGAATGATATATTGCATGTCTTTTTTATACAAAGTTATGGGTCGCTTGATGCCCTCCAATTTATAAATTATGTATATTATGAATAACTTGAGTTGCTATTTTAGATTTGATTAAAGAGATTTTTTAGAAAGGATTTTTTTTCTGGACAGATCTAAATTAAATAGCTGAAGATAAGATATGTTTAGCTAGTTAGCCGAAATATTACTGTTTTTAGTTGTTTTTTTTTACCACAGGAGGCAAACGAACAGGCGGGTCACCTGATGTTAAGTGATCACCACCATCCACAAACACCAGCAACACCAGAGGAGCTACAAGTGCGTTGCCAGCATGTGTTAGTGGGAAATAAGGAAGGGAAGGGGAGAGAGGGAAGGGAGAGGGGAGGTGGGCTTTCGGCGCTTTCGCTGACCGAACGAAACGAAACAATACAGGGCTCTGTTGTTTCATGGCGGTGTTTGTAAGGGTCGGGTGGTACTACCCATTCTGAGGAGAGTCGACCCATTTAAGCTGAAACTAGTTATAGCTTTAGCGTGGCGCTATACCACCTTAAATTCGAACTCGTTAAAAAGGAAATCGATCTTCTAAATTTATTTATAAAAATATATTCTATTACCTTCGGTTTCACTCAAGTTCATGTGGATTTTATCACCCTTAAGAACAGTGCATATATCCCTCCTGACAACATGTATGTGAACATTATATTTGGCTTCATTTATATGTTGGGTTCACCAGTTAATACATAATAGCGTCACAAACAAGCTCACTCATATTTATAACATTAATTAGTTTTCTTTTTACTTTCAGATTTTATGTAACGTACACATTGATTTAATATGCCTTATTCGATTCCATTGGAACTTGTTAAAATGGAATTTGTTATTTACAACTTTATATCTACGAGTCTATTCCATTCTTCTCGCTATCGAATGGTATGTAAATTAAATTATTTCCGACTTCAGGAAGCAAGGAAATATGGAGGCTGTTCATAAAATTAGAGTGTTTCCATCAGTGTGCGTCAGGGTGTGACGCGGCTCTGAGGGTAATCTATTTTGCCTCGGTAACTGGTTGATCTGGGGGTAAGTAATGTTTTTTGGATATGCTATATAAAAGTCCGCTATAATGAGAATAAATGCAGAGTACTCTATAATATCTTAGTTGACCAGCAATATGGGTTATAAATAATGAAGGCCAAAAAAAAGGACTGAATGAAGAATGATAAGTGTATAAATATTGTAAATACTGAGATGACATTGTTAGTCCGGTAAAACTGTTAATAGCTGTTAGGCCAATAGTGTAATCAGTTCGAGATAAAAAAACTGAGATGTTATGACTGAGAATGGAAGACATGTTGCATCGACCCTACCTTTTTTATATCATAGAAGGTAAACGAACAGGCGTGTCACCTAATGTTAAGTGGTCACCACCGTCCATAGACACTAGCAACATCAAGGGAGTTGCAAGTGTGTTGCTAATCTGTATTTGAGGGAAGGGAGGAGGAGGAGGGCAGAGGGAGCCTCTTATTCATGTTGAAACCAGTAATAGTTTTAGCGTGGTTCTACCACCTGCCTACGTTGCCACAGCCACAGTTTTACGGTAAATTGTATCTTGGCATGAAGTAAAAATTTCGCATCGTCATATCTTTGCCGCACCGTGAAGTTGTGGAAGAATCTCCCGGCCAGTGTGTTCCCTCCTTCTAATGACATGGGGTCCTTAAGCGTAACGTGAAGAGATACTTACACAGGCTGGCATGACAGTGGCGATTGGCGATGGATAATCTGTCTCTCTGTGGTTGCCAATGTTTTTGGATTGTAGTATGCTTACAATCAGGGATAGTGCAGTCACTTTGGTGTGCTATAATAATAAAAAAAAAGAAAAGGACGATGATAATAATATGATATATGTAGAATGTCATCCTACCTTCCACACATTTTCATTAGTAACTAATGGATTTATAAAAAGACAAACGAAAGAGTTATTATCATTACACAACGTTATTTAAAAAGCATTGCTGTTTAAATAGATTGAACAAAATAAATATGCATATACAATTCATATAGCCGTTTCCATCGTTAGCCGTTCTGGTAGTACTTATTCAATTTCCTCAATGGAGTTTGCGTTTCAATGTAATGAATTAATAAAAAAATGGAGGGGTCTGTTATCGATATTCATTTGTTGCTATAACAGATGTCGCATCACGAAATTTCGGGCTATCAAAATAATGACTTAATACTCTAAGTAAAGTCATATAAGCTTTTATTGTTATGGTTGTTCACTTTACAAGCGTATAACATTTTCTGAGTAAAATATGCAAAATATAACAACATCTACACCTTTTTCAAAATGAGCTGTTGCTTATCCTGTAATCCTGACAATGACTTTGCAAATTTTCATGTCAAGCAAAAAGATCTTAATGTATGGTGGTAGGATATTACGAAAGGCCACTAAGCTAATTACTCCTGCTAAGTCAAACTCGGTTACTTGACATATAGGTGAATTTTAATAACTACATTTGAGAGTCAGTTCTTGTAACAACGAGTAAAACAAACTCGGCCATATCAAAACGTAATATTTATAAAACAGAGATTATGTTTAAAACGCACAATCCATTGTTACATAGTATAGAACTAAGTCCTCTACTACGTATGTCTGTATGTTCGCAATAACCTCAATAACTACTGAACAGATTTTAATGCGGTTTTCACAAGTAGAGAAAGTGATTCATGAGGAAGGTTTACGTAAAATTTGTCGGAGATTTTTTTATAATTAGTGTAATTTAAGAATTTGAGATTCGTTCGAGTCGAAAAATTTCAATGTTCCACATCTGCCAGCCGTTCCGTGACGGCTCAATTTTTCTAATATACCTTAAAGATTTATAGTGTTTACCACAATCTCATATAATGTTAAATGACGATGTGCTGCTAAGCCTAGAGGAAACTGACTCTTAAATACAACTGCCGGAACAAACCAACAGGTGCTTGACGACAGATTTTCAAACTTGACGGTGGTAATTAGTCAGGTGGACTTGGAAAAAGCCACCATGAGAGCTTGTATACAAATAGACCGACAATACATATATGTACATTCAGATAAAGACCTCCGCATGTAAGCCCACGTGAAGTAACAGATCCGTGGAATCATTTATACGATAAGCGTTACAAATCCAGGGTTAGACGTGAATAATTATCATTCGTCTACTCCGTCTCCTTGCATCGAGGGTATCTCGATCAATAAAGCCTTCATTGGCTCCGGAACAAGCCAGCTTGCCGCCAAATACTCCATCTTTAGGATTACCGCGCGACATGCGATTTCTTGCGGCATTTAAATCTAGATTCGCTGATCCCGAGTAGACTGCTTAATCTTGGTTTAAGGAAACTACATAATTTACATGTGAAGGAATTCATTGCCAAGAACAAATAGGTAAAAGCAACGAATGTAAAATTATTAGATATTCGATTTTATTCCTATTTTGTAAAGATAATATTAAAGATGTGCAAGGAATATATTTAAGAGGCTATATTTGAAAAAGAAGACGGCCATAAATATTACAGAAAGTGGTATTTATTATATGAAGAAAAGGGTTACTAAATTAATAAATTAACAATTAATACCATTAATTGAGTACGCAGTGTAGAAATACATAAGAAGATAATATTTACACACCATTAGTTGTATTTGAGAACTTACTAAATAGTGAATGTATCTAAGTATTTTCAATGAAAAAAACTTATTATGGTGTATGGTTACAAGTCAAATAGAAGCCAGAAACAAGCGTTAAGTAACTGGATATTCAGATATATTCATGTACCAATCTCCTAGAAGATAATATTAATTTTACATGAAACAAGTTTTACATAATTCACAGTATCTTGGCTGAACCCTGTTCGAGTGAAGCTAAGATGCTGTATGACATGGTAATGATACCTCATTAGTGACTTTCATGATGGAGCTAGAAAGATTAGGGTACAATGGGGCGTAATATATAGTCTACAACGTCACAAACTCACAAACTTTACTTCTTTATAATATTAGTATAGATATATCAAGGAATGACTACTGACAAACATATAGAATAGGAATAGAGTCGAATTTTGGAAATACAATCCCTAAGGTACCGAAGAAGAGGATGAAAGTTTGTATGAAAATCCGTCATTGTTTCTCTAGTTAATGAGTCCGTCAGTTATTATTTACTATACGCAATACTGTAGAGAATCAGAAATATTTACTGCATTAAAAACGAGGGCGACGCCGCGAGAAATCGTTAGTAATTCACATGATTAATTTTTTTTCATTTATATCGGATTTCATTAAAATACGGTAGAAACGAGATATGCTGCTTCATTGTTTCATTACAAAACTTTTCTTGTTAAAGGGAGACATTTTACAGCCTGTCCCCAGTAATCCTTGGATTATGCGGTTTCAGTTGTCGAGGGCTGCGTTGGTCGCCTTGCAATCAATGAGCTGACTCAATCTCGCATAAGGATTATTCAGACTAGATAAATTTATTTTTTCATGAACAAAGCCTTATAAACTAGGCATAGAAATGCATAATTTAACTAGTAGTCGTATAGTGGTCGTAATTCAACCATAAAATTTAACATTAATTTAAATCTATATATTAATACGTGAAGCAAAAAAATTGTACCCCTTTTTAACCTATTTCCCCTTAACGGGTGAACTTGAAGCTTGGAATAGTTAAAGTTTATATGGCGGAGAAGTGCAGAAAGTTATTTATTTTATATAAAATGCATTAGAAGTACATTAAATTAATTAAAATAAACACTACTCACTAATGCTTGAATTTTACACGACATATACACACATATAAATAAAAAAGACATTTTGACAGCCGTCAATAATTACGAAGTTCAAAAGAGGTTGTGAAGGAAGTTGCTATGCTCGACTGTATGTATTTTTTAACTCTTACGTTCCAATTACCATTTTTCATCCTACATTCAACAATTATATTATAAAATATAACTATTATTGTAATGTTTATTATTTTTTATGGTGAACTCACTTCAAATGATGAATTAATAAAAAAATGAGCCAAATAATACTTTGTATAATCAAAATAAGAATTTTGTTCATAGAAGTAATCCATGACTTAGACCTTCGCGGTTACAATGTTGCAATTCAACCTCATGTATCAACAAAAAAGAATTTATTTTCAAAAATTAATGGTAGTATTAAAAACGTCTTTGTCTTGGATTCACCATTTGATTGTATTGTGGATCCATTACTTTTTCAAACGATGATACTGAGCATATCACTATTTCTCATAATGAACAGACTACATTTAATTCAATATCACCCAGAAATACCACCCATCCATGGTGTCGTTTAAAATTAATTGAAAATTGTGTCATGGACTGCAATAAATTTCTTTATTTTCGTAAAGTTATGTTTGCTTAAAATTTGAGAGCTTTTACTACGTGGCTTTTGTTTCAAATTTATAATTAATTTCAATTTTCATTTACACAGATTTCTTTATGCTTATATAATTAAATATTATGGCAAATGGCAAATAATTGAGTAGCCATAATGAAAACCTTTGATTATAAAAGTATACCCTTTGACAAAAGAACCCTAATAAAGTTCAAACTTTAAAAAATCAATTAACTATGTTCGAATATCGACCACTAGTTTAAATAATTTAAACATTATCGGGATAATTGACTAACGAGTTTATAAATACTGTAGACTAGGTTTTACTTGCTACTTCGATCCCGTTTATGTTAATATCTTTTTTCCGCGGGAAATATTTTTTTTTTGGATAAAAAAAGTACCCTCTTTTTTACTCCTAACAACGCAACGCACAACTTCACTATGATCGGTTGATTAATTTATTAATTAATTCACGCATAACAAACAAACTCACTTTCGCATTTATAACATTAGTTAGGATTAGTAGATGCAAGTATCGCGATCGTAAACAAAGGATTAGCTGCCTTTACACGACGACTACCTCTGTAAAAACTTTTTTTTTCTTTTTTCTCAAACTGACTACGCTATTGGCCTTACTAGGCCTTCACAGCTTCACCGGACTACTAAGGCGAGCGCTTAAGGCACTCAGCCGATTTTGTTTAATTAACATGCTCAAGGGCGCACGGCACACCTCAGCTTGGGCTGTTACCGGAAATAACCCGATCTGACCTAGCTAAACTAAGCTAGCTATACATGTATTCATTTTTGAATCATACAATTAAAATTGCATGATTCAAAAACACAACATGTAAATCGGAAAGCCCTGTAAAAACAAATAATAAAAATCACTTGTGAATGCGTGTATGCGTTATCTCGCGTTCTATTGTGCACTTTCCAATCACTAGTGAACGAGCGTTTCGTGTAAAAACTTCCCGTGACAAATAAAAATTTCAATTTTTTTATTGATAACAATAAAGCTCATCAATAGCTACCAAAAAAATGTGCCGTCACGGGACTTCTGGCAAATGTGAAATATCAAAATTGTCCTGTATAAGTTATATGCCTAAAAAACAGATTACGACAGAAATCAGCTATTGCATAATGAAAAGATAAAGCATTCCAAATTTATTCTATAAAATAATGACTGTTTATTCATTTTTATTAAATACAAAAATTCAACTAGGCGCGGTGTGTTTGACGGCATTTTCAAAGGACGCTAGTTCGTTAGCGCGTGCTGCTTTACACTAGTAGAACGAGTGGCCCACAAAATAGTTCGAGTCTTACGTTTATATCGATACCCGATTAGGCCTCCCACGGCAGCGGCTCAAGCCTAGGTTCGATCCCTCGGTAGGGAGCCCTTGAGTGCGTTGCTTGCGCGATACGGTGACACACCCACACATCACTGATACAACACTACACGATCACCTCCACACACATGCACGCCTACACGCTACACATCTTGGTGGAAGGGTTATTTTTGATATTTTTTTTCCCTTATCGAACTGAAAAACTCTCAATTTTTCCGACAAAAATATATGGAGGAGTTGTTGAGGCGGATATGCTGGTACTCATATACGTTTCAACAACTCAAACATATATGAATAGTTAGCTAGGTTAGCTCAGATAGGTCGCGATTTTGCATGCAACGGGCAACAGCCAAGCCGAGGTGTGCCGTGCACCCTTGAGCTGGTTGCCAATATAAAATCGGCTGAGTGCCTTAAGCGCTCGCCTTAGTAGTCCGGTGAAGCTGTTAAGACCTTGCTAGGTAAATAGCGTAGTCAGTTCGAGAAAAAAAAATGTTTATACCGATAGGGTGGCAAATATTTTTGAGTATTTCGTTAATAATGCAAAGTTCGTGTTTTGCGTCGCCATGCTAACAATCAGGTTTACTCTCCGCCCATAGATGTTTCACATAAAAAATAAATTGATTAATAAATAGAGGAGAAAAGTTTGTACTGAACTGTTTTATTTTCGTCTTAATTTATTAATATTTAATATATAATATTTATATATATTTTAAACTTATTTTTGTCCTGGGTATTTATACTCGTGACTTAAAGGCCGGGTGTTGGTTGACAATTTGCCAATATGCCTCATGTCTATCTGAATATTGTGAAGTATTAAACAATTCTACAGATTTATTATGCATGATTGTAACATTATCTTTTAAACAAATTAAAAGAATGCGTCAAATTTGCTACTTTTACACAAACTGTAACATTTCAACGGTCTTATTACAAAAAAGTTAAATACTTGCTTTAAAAAGGGTTCATATTAAATGCATAGCGCTCGCCCGAGGCAAGTTCGCGATATCCTTTTTTCGCAAATTTAACCTAACCTAACCAAAGCGAGACAAAAGAACAAGATGGCGAACATTCAGCGAGCGCGGTGCATTTAAAACATAGCCTATTCAAAGCAAGTATTCAATACGTATTTAACTTTTTTGTAATAACACCGCAATATTTTAATTATTAGATTAAATTGAGTATTATACATTGTAGTATTTTCTTTCTTTATAACAAAGGAAGTACAGTCAGTCGCTTTATTTTTTTTTGTCGCCTCTGAGTTCCACGCGGCCACAAACAAACACATTCGAAGGGTTCCTTCCATGGAGAGTGAGGTGAAGCGATAAACTTTGTTGACAATGACTGATGCGCCGAATGGCCGATCCGGTGCGCTAACATAAAGTAACGAAAGTTAAAGAAAGTCATGCTTTCATTAAGCCAATGGTGGACTTTTCCATAACTCACTTGAAAACTTAGAGTTTACTAATATTTATCTTAGAGTAATGGTATTTCTTGTCGTATTGTAGTTGTGTTGTTGATAATATAAAAGTCAATGTCTCTCTAGTTTGTTTGTCTGTTCGTTTGTGTGTTTTTAATACGAAAACTACTGAAAGGATTTACATCACTCCTTGTTTTTGTCCTACATTTATTCTTTGACCAGGTTTTAACTAATGTCTTGTTACATTTGCTCACTATGGAGTAAGGTATATATTTAAAAGTAAAGTAATTCGAAATAAAATTATTACAAATACGTTTCGCTTTAGTATATTCTCGAACCCTTATGTAAAAAACAAACTAGGAATATAAAACGCGACACGTAAAATATGAGTACATATTATAAAAGGCGACGTATTTTTGTTAGTTTCTGTCGTTAGTTTGCTTATAAGTCGTAAAGTGATAAAAGTGATCCTTGTTTTATTTATAGGTATATTCTTTCGTCAAGTTTTACTTGAGTTAGATTAGGTACTATGTAAGTAGTCCGGTGAAGCTGTAAAGACCTTGCCAGGTCAATAGCGTAGTCAGTTCGAGAAAAAAAAAGGTACTATATGAAAATATATTAGAAATTTAGACTAAATGAAATAGAAACAAAATGGCTACCAATACATCATATTATTATATTTTACCTAAAAAATTTGGTGCTAAGCTATGTAATGCAACAAACGTTTGTTTAGAATAAATATTGACTTCTACATGAAAAAGTAGAGACGTTAAATGCGACCTGTAAAAGACAATTATGAACAAAAATTAAATAATTACATCATCATAATTCAAAACATTAGTATTTACGTCATCTAACTTGGTTCCAATCTGGTGTCATTGTTTAGATAATAAATACTTTGAACAAAAGTACCGTGAAATGAATCTGAATCTAATCGAATCTTACCCTTTTTATATTAACAAATCGGTAGCTTTTTTGATGTGAAATATCTATAGGCGGAGGTTAAATCTGACTGGCGTGGCGACGCGAAACACGAGCTTTACATTATTAACGAAATACTCAAAAACGTATGCAACCATATCTGTATAAACACAAGATTCAAACTGTTTTGTCGTCCACCTTTCTACTAGTATTACGCGGCACGCGCCAACGACCTAGCGCCCTTTGACAATGCCGTCAAACACGCCGCGCCTAGTTGAATTTTTGTATTAAACTAGCCTCTGCCCGCGACTTCGTTCGCGTTCTCAAAAGGAAAAAACATCCCGATTTTGAAACATTTTTTATCTGTGCTCCGCTCCTATTGGACTTAGCGTGATGATATATAACCTATAACCATTCTCGATGAATGAGCTATATAACACTGAAAGAATTATTCAAAGCGGTCCAGTAGTTCCTGAGATTACCCCCTACAACGTCACAACATCACAACGTCACAAACTCACAAACTTTACCTCTTTATAATATTAGTTTAGATAAAAACAAATATTTATGTAATAAAGTAAGTAAACAGTCGTTATTTGATGGAATAAATTTGTAATGCTTTAGCTTTTCATTATATTATAGCTGATGCCTGTCGTAAGCTATTCATTTATGCATGTTACTTATACAGGACAATTTTGATGTTTCACATCTGCCAGGCGTCCCGTGATTTCATATAGTGTGATAAGCTATCAAATGTAAAGGACACAAATCACAGATATGACGTTAAAAAAATTATCTTCTTATATACGTCAATTTTCGGGCATCCAGTGACAATATTTTTTTAGTTTGATTACCTATATATAGTATATCTCGAATAAGGGACTTACTAAAATATGCTAAATAACATATTTTCTCTACTGATAAGGTAAATTGTATATAAATAACATAAATTGGACATATCAGCAACAATGGAATATTCTCCAATGGCTTTAACTTTTAGATCCCCATATTATTAAATTGATAGGGTGTAAAATTGATTGATATTTCAGATATTATTAAAAATCTTATTCTGATGTAATTTTATATAATTAATTTAACTTGAATTCTTAACAACCTTATCAACTGAAAGGAAAGGGGGAAGGTGAGGATAGGTGGGCCCCCAGCGCTCTCACTGACGGAACGAAACGCAACAATGTTAGCATTATTACTTCACGTCGGTTTTCTGCGAGAGGGTGGTACTACCCCGGGCGAGCCGACCCATTCATGCTTGAATCAAAAATAGCTTCAGCGTGGCTCTACCACTACATTTTTTTTACTGATTACGCTATTGACGTGATAAGGTATTAACAGCTTCACCGGACTACATGTATATAATAGGCCATGACAAAACAGTTCAGTATCTTTTTGTCTATTAACTAATTCTCTTTTATTCTGTTAAGTAGTTTTTTGTAGCCTATTTTTATTGGAACGTATTAGTAAAGTGTGTCCTAGTATATTATACAAATCACATTAAAATGTGACGTTTGAATAGCCTCTTTGTTATTATTCATAAGTTAATAAATGTCGATTAGAATTCCCTTATCCAACTGAAAAACTCTCAATTTTCCGATAATAAATATATAGAGGAGTTGTTGAGGCGTGTATGCTTGGTACACATATACGTTTCAACAACTCATACATATATGAATAATTAGCTAGGTTAGCTAACATAGGTCGCGATTTTGCATGCAACAGGCAACAGCCAAGCCGAGGTTTGCGGTGCACCCTTGAGCTGGTTGCCAAAATAAAATAGGCTGAGTGCCTTAAGCGCTCGCCTTAGTAGTCCGGTGAAGCTGTTAAGACCTTGCTGGGTCAATAGCGTAGTTATTTCGAAAAAAAAAAAATCGATTAGAACAGGCTGAATTACTTTTGTTTATTTTAATTGAAAGAATCGCCACTATCGACAAATGCTTTGATTTTGTTTTTCGTATCATTGAAAGAACCGAAGCTATTATATATATTATAATAATAGTCTATCTTAACTTCACGATCTTTTCGTCTACTAACCTACAATTTTTTAAGTCTTTGTCAACGGAAAACGTTCAAACTTAAAAAAACTAATGAATTACAGTCGAATCTTCACCACCGGATGAACACTAGTTAATTATACTCTCCAATTGTACAAGTATAAATATATAAATTGTAAGAGATAAGGGTGTGAAAATGAAACCGTAGAGCGGTAGCGAGCTTTGCCTGACAAGTACCCCAAACAACAGGCGTGCACTAATCTGCAATTCAGCACCTTTACGGAGTACCGACGTATTTGGATTCATATAGTTTTGGTACTAGTGGGCGCCCAGTGGTCGACATTCGACCATAGTTCATTAATTTTTTAATGTTTGAACTTTATTAACACTTTTGTCAAAGAGCATACTTCTATAATCAAAGGTTTTCATCATGGCTACTCAGTTATTTGCCATTTGCCATGATTTTTAATTATATAAACATAAAAAAATCTATGTGTAAACGAAAATCGAAATTAATTATAAAGTTCAAACAAAAAACAAATGGTTACATAAGGTGGTAAGGCTCTCAAATTCTAAGTAAATATAACTTTACGAAAATAAAGAAATTTATCGCAACCCATGACATAATGACATTGAAAATTGTGTCATTTTCAATTAATTTTACACGACACCATGACTGGGTGATATTTATGGGTGATATTGTATTAAATGTAGTCTGTTCATTATGAGAAATAGTGATATACCCAGAATCATCTTTTGGAAAAGTAATGGATACACAGTAGAATCTGTATATGTTGTGTAAAATTCGAGCAGTAGTGTGAGCTATGTATATTTTAATTATTTTTTACTTTTATGGGAAGTTCATTTATTCATCCCTTTATTTTCACCTCTTATGGTTGAAACATTTTTTTTTATTTGAAAAACATCGTCTCCAAGTATCGGTAATTCAAATAAAATTATTGACCTCGCTTCGAAGTAGACGAAAATACGTAGACACGAACTGGGTGAAAATCATGTAAACGATATTTCCCCCCTGAGGAGTTGAATATTTCCTTCTAATTTATATGGGCTCGTCTCTGAGTATAACCAATTCAAATATAAAAAGAATTATTAAAATCGGTTCGCAATTGACGGAGATATCGATTAAAAAACATGAAAAAAAACATACAACCGAACATAGTAACCTCCTCCTTTTTCGAAGTCGGTAAATTAAAATATATACAGTCGAGCATAGCAACCTCCTTCTCAATCTCTTTTGAAGTCAATTATGTCAATAATACTACTCGTTACTGACGTCTGTCAAAATGTCTTTTTATTTACATATGTGTATATGTTGTGTTAAATTCGAGTAGTAGTGTGAGTAGTGCATATATTAATTAATTTAATGTACTTCTAATGCATTTTATATAAAATAAACAGCTTTCTGCATTTCGCTATATAAACTTTAACTATGCTAAATTTCAAGTTCACCCGATCAGGGCAAGTAGGTTAAAAAGGGGTACAATTTTTTTGCTTCACGTATTAATATATAGATACTCGTATTATCTTTTCCTCATGTATGAAGCTTTTCTTATATTTTGCCGGTCATTATAAACCATAAGTGAGAGATACATACGAACAGTGTCAACCGCCGTCAAGTTAAACCAAGGAACGCGGTTCTAATTTTTATTCTTTTAGCTACTAATATTTCGCTATTTCTATTACTAGTTTCATATATAACCTTTTCAGGTACATACCGGACAAATAAAACCAAACGTTTTTTTTATTGCGGTGAGATATAGTATTTGTCAATTAATTCCAGGCGGATGTGCCAAGTAAAGTCCACTAAAATATTTAATGATGGATCTCTAGAATATAACGCCCCTTTCAATCAACTAAGTGACAGATTTTGTTTTTATTTCAAGCGACTCTATTTTCTTGTACGAATATAATTAAGAACTAATGTATCATTTTTTTTTTTTTGCTGTAATGATGACAACCATATAGATTTCTTACACAGCGTCTGCATACTCCGTGTCGATGAATGAGACACAGGCCTGAAACACACTTCATTATCTGAAGCGCAGCTATTAATCAATTTACGGGCCAACCACAAGTTTTAAATGAAACAGAAACAGGCAAAGGTTTTTCGTTGCCTCATACGATATGCAAAGAAATGAGATTCATATTATGTATAAACCTCTTTTCACATTTCTCTAATGTACTTACCATATTTCATCAAAATATGAAACAATATTTGAGAGATTATTTTGGAAACATGTTTAATTCCGTTTTGCGAAGTTTTTTTTTTATATATTACTCACACTGCAGGGAGTGTAGTGGTTTAGCAGTCGCGTCATTGCTTCCACATCGCTGGATGTTATGGGTTCGAATCTCACATAGTGCAAATATTTATACGATTCATGAATTAATATTGATTTTGAGTACTTTGTGTCCGTTAATTGTACGTTTATAAAACTCTCGCGAAACAGATACGTAAGCTATTCAAAAAAATGGTTTGCAATTTTTTGTATATGTGTTAACTAGTGTAGACTTAGTTCATATAATCAATTCATTGATAAACGTCTAATTTATGACATTTTTTATATAATAGGATGCAAACGCACAGGCGGGTCACCTAATGTGAAGTGATCACCGCCGTCCATAGACACTAGAAACACCAGGAGAGTCGCAAGTGCGTTGCCAACCTATATTTGGGGAGAATGGTGAGAAGGACATAGGAAATGAGTCTCCAGCGCTCTCACTGATCGAACGAAACGCAACAATGCAGGCACTGTCACTTCACGTCGGTTTTCTGTGACTGGGTGGTACTACCCCGGGCGAGCCGATCTATTCATGCTGAACCCAGTAATAGCTTCATCGTGGCTCTACCACCTCTCAAAAATTATTTTAATCTCATGACAGTAATTATTTGTATGGAATTAAAAAGATTTAGAAATAGATTTTGAAGTGAACTATAGCCTAATTTATCCGTACCTCTGTAAATAACATATTCTCCTAGAAACTAAATTTTATCACTGTAAATAAAATATAAAAAGGTTGTTCTTATTTTAAATACATTGTTTTGTTCTATACCATAATTGCTATCACGCTTCGATGAATTTGATTTGTACCTGAAACAAAATGGGAATAATTAAATTACATTAATAAAATGAATTAATACTCTCGTGTATAATCTAACATTGTGTAATTATTTCAATAATCTATTGCATTTTTTACCGATTTACGGTAGGGAATCTAAGCAAAACGACAGAAAACAAATTTCATATGAATATGTTACATAAGTTAAATGTATATATGTAAGTTTAAATTAATTACGTTACCTTGATAAGACATTATCTAAGTAGAATAATAAATAATTAATTCCAATATTACCTAAACGAGCATACACAATGAATGTAAGTTATTAATATTTGGAAAGGCTAGCGATCCGCCCTAACTTCACACGACACGAGTGCCACGTAGTAAAGTACCTCCACCCTAACTGTGAGTTATTCCTACGAGATAGACATATACCAAATGCGGACTTTCTATTGGATTTTATTATGTAAAATTTTGTTATGCATTATTTGCTGTATCTCATAAAGTTTAGCCAGCTCCCATAAAGTTACCAATGTAAGAAAACAAAAAAATCCTTTTTAAGAATTCACTATAACACAATGAGTTATCTCAATTTTATATAACAATAATACACATGTATTATACATATAAACCATCCCGGAGAGATTTTCCAAACAATATTGAAAATCGTATCAAAATTAGTTGAGAACTAAGAGAGGCTTAAAAGAATTTTGTTTTAATAATTTATATAGTTTTATACATAATACATTGATTATATAATTATAATACAAAGTCCTCTACCGCGTCTGTCTGTCTGTCTGTCTGTTCGCGATGAACTCAAAAACTACTGAATGCATTTTCTTGAGGTTTTGCACCAGTTGATAAGTGATTCGTGAGTAAGATCTTAGTACATAATTTCTCAACGATTTTTTTTATAATTAGGACGTTACAACGTATACCGCGCCCGCTTGTAAGAGTATAAATAATTAATTATATTGCTATAATATCTAGTACGGGAATCCGAGCCTAGCTCGGTTCTTTAAGAAACATTTTTAAATTAAAATAAACAGGTTTACCTTATAAAATTAAAAAAAAATCTCTTCTGCTGTTACTTGGATTGGAACGGGTTACACGGATTTTCGAAGCAAACGATTTCCATCTGAGCTACCTTTGTTTTGATAGTGCCGGCGAAACTTTCCTTTATATTCTAGCTAAATTTTTACATTGACTGAAACTCAGTTAAAAAAATTTTTTATAAATAAAATCTTAGCTAGATTGATTTATAGTCCCCGAAACTACCTACGTACTAAGTTTCACGGAAATAGGTAACTCCGTTTCCGAGATCTTGAATATATACAAATATAAAAATATACAATAATTGCTCACTTAAAGGTATTAGCGAGATTTCTATTAACTCGAATTAAACTATTATATTTAAAACCTATAGAAATAAAATAAATGTTACTAGATATCTGGGTGGAGTTGAATGTACACATTATTATTTACTATTTGCACAATCTAGTGACTAAGCATACATAAAGCCAGAAACATCAAACTAAATTTAATGTAGGTAGTTTACACATTAGAGCGGGCTCGGCGTCATTAAAGCAATCTTAACAACTAACTGTGGCAATAGCGAACATTTGGCAGAATGAATTGCCATTTTGCAAGTTTCAAAAGCAATTAGCAAGTTTATTTATAATTTAAGAAGTCTAATTCCATATGAGTTCCGTAACGCTTGAAAACTGTCTCTCATTACTTAGCTATAAATATATTGAACTGAAGCTGCTAAGGTTACTTTTTGTGATGGTCACTTATCCTTCCTTCGTGTACTCTAAATAAATAATAAGATAGTGTCTTCCTTTGTGTATTTTTTTACTTCGGAAACACTAGGTTCATATTTAGAAAAAACAATTAAGATAACTTTATTTAATATAAAGCCATATATAATACAATGATCTAAAGGTTTTTATGTAGATATTCCAGATGCGATAAGAAGAGAAGCATTGCTCTATTGATCAAAAAACTCAAAACATAATCAACAGCATTCTTACAATATATATCTTTTTTGTCAGTAATTCGTAATATTTAGTAATATCTAGATAAAGAAGACTTACAATTATAGATTCCAAAAGCTTATTTGAATTAAAAGTAAATTAATCAGTTTAATAATGAATATTTTAACAAAATACATAATACTAATCTACAAAGACAGCTTATTCATTGAAATCTTAAAAACATGAAAGTAAACTGTATTATTCTCGGAATATTATAAAGTAGAAGGAAAATAAATTCTAAGTTGGCAGTACGAGATATAATACCTAAGTCTTATTCCGCAGCAAATTATTTCTCTCTATCACAATTCCAAAGATCGAGAGGGAGGAAACATACGTTCGCGGTAAACTTGCTTGGCATAGCGCTTTGGCAGTACTGGCAGACAGGCTGTTTTATTGTGAGTCGGCGCCAACAACCCCGAGATTTACCCCGTCCGTAATGGCAGAGCTCGTTTATTAATAGCTACGAATGTTGTGGTCGGGTAATGTTTTCGGTGGTTAATGGACGATACACTGATTTTGATAAATTTGGATTAATTTTTACTTGTCCGCGGGAGCGGGAATGTTGCGTAGGTAGCCATTTTAAGGAACATAAAACATCGCGAATCGATACAGAATATATAGCTCGTATTTATCCATTATTCAGTATAAACATTTAGGTATCGTTTATTATGAATATAAAATAATCGAAATAAATTAAAAAAATCTGTTGTTTGTCCAAGTTAATTTGCGAAACGGCATAACCGATTTTGATAAAACTTTTACATGAATATAGAGAAATTTTCAAAGACTTATCTAGGTTACATATCATTACGGTCTTCCACAGAGGCTAAGCAGTATTAATAACAATTAGCAGAGGTAACTTAAAATTCGTAAAAAAGTTGGTAAAGAGTAAATTATACTACCGCGCAATCCTGTGAAAAATTTGACGGCATATTTCTCGAGACCGTTCGAAAATGTTCTTTGCTGCGTTTATAAATTACGCAACAGTATATCAAAGCTGTCTATATAAATCCGGGCAAAACTCGTCGTTTTTATATAAAAGCAAAATAATTTTCTCAAAAGCCTAGTAAACAAATAAAGCATATGTAATTAAAATCGAAGAATTAATTTGAATGACCGTTGGAATTAGAAACGAAGCATGATCGTAATAATAACATATTATAATGATTTCCAATCCCCGTGATTCTATATTGCAATATTTAATAACGAATTGCGTGTCACACGGATAACTTATTGTGGAAACGCTCAGTTAAGAACGCATACTACTAATAAAAGTCAAGTAAATATAATGTATACAGGGGTACATTAATCCTTTGACAATCAAGAGATCAGTATTGTTTTTTATGACTTCAAAGGTTTCCATCTAAAATAATCAATTCCCCGTAACATTTTCGCATGACGCGGGTGGGTACAAAAATTTTAGTATAATCCCCAAAATTTTATAATTTCCGTAATAAACCAAAAATATCTTCTTATATTATACAAATAATCCAGTTCAGACCAATTAACAAAAATATCCAAATTACTTCATCATCTCTGAGAAACATAATTTAGTTTTAAAATAAATTACACTTAATTACCTAATTTTTGTAAATCTTAACTCGTGCGAATTAAGGGCCAGTTTAGTTCTTCAGATTGCTTCGGTTTATAAAAGAATGCTGAACTAAGAAAATCAGTGACGCTCAGGCACTCTTGCTAGATTTTTTTCATTTACATTTTAATAACATCTTAAACTATTAAGTATTTTCAATTTTTATACCTCATAAATTTAGGAATCACATATACTCTCAGAATTTTATCAAAATTGTTTGAGGGTTATATATTTTTTAAATTTTCATCTATTGCTAATTTTCACATAAAATCGTGATGTATAATTGATTTTATAGCCTATAATATTTAAATGATATATACACTTTAAAAACTTAATATTGTATCAATTAAGCAATGCTTTAAGCTTTCCAATGTCCAGATTATCATTAGAATTAAGTTTCCTCGATTTATACAAGACATACAGAAAATTTTATTAGCGTTATATTCATGATAAGTTATATTCAGTCATATCAGATACACAAATATTAAGGTATAAATAATTAGTTGTACACTCAATACTACAGATTTATTAATATATAAAAGATAAAATGTTTGCCTTTTGTACAACATAAAGCGTAGATAGATATACGAATAATGTACTTGTAACAAGGGGTGAGTTTAGAGACATAGAATCTAAGATGAACTTTGATACTGTTAGCGCTGTTGGGAGTTGGTGTGTATGATTATGTAAACTTGAACTGTAAGACGCAACTTTGGACGGCCATTTGATTATCTAGATTAAATTCTAAATTCAAAACACATAACCGAGTATGTGATACCTCTCAGGTATATTAGGTATAGCTCTAAGTTCGAGCGAGCGTAATATCATGAACAGATTAATACATATAAAATAAAAATGTTATTATAGAAATATAAAATTGGCATTTACTACGTATATAATACTTACTACTTACTATAGGGTATAAAACCCTAATTTGTGTTCTGTGCATATTCAGAACGGTGATATTTACGTGTAATCCAACTGTTTTTAAGGCGATAACCTTACCAAAGTCACAACTACAATGCGTTTTTTTTTTCCGCTAATACGACACCTTAGTTCAAGGTTATTGCGATGTTTCTCTTATTTAATTAATATAAGCTTCACGGTCAGCATATTTCGGTCGAATACTGAATTTATTTTTAAGAGAGATTCTTTATATATTTTATAGGAATACCAACAGCATTACTTGCAAGAATTGATACGGAAAAAATAAGCAACAAAAAACCATTTACAGGTCTCCACGAATAGGCATCTCAATACATAATTACTATGCGGATTACGGTTTTCTAAGCACACTCAATCAACGCTTATTTATATTTTGAAAAAAAAAAGTCAAGGCTGTGTGGTAACGCCATCTATCATTTCTATTATGTATTATTTCCTCTACCTTATTCCGCATATTACCTATATCTATACTTCCGCACGCTATTTATTATCTATGTATTCTATTTCAACCTCTTCCACTCTAAAAAGAACGGAACGCCAATCGCCACCATCCTTCTACTTCTAAACGCTTACGAGAACGCACGCTAATTCACACAGAAAAATAGCTTATATTTAGTTATTTACTGTATTATCAGTGTATGGACATTACCGGGACAGTGTTATACTGTTTATACTTTGTGTTCTAATAGTGGTGGAATCCCAGAACCAGCCAAGACCCCTTAAGTTCCGTTCAAAATCCTACCGCTAATTATTATATTTTCAACAATTTTCACCACTGTCTATCCGTTTTACTGACTCTGGTTTGATACAAAATATATGAAAATTGAATTTATTAGTTTATCTGTTTAAATTATTACCCGACCGCCACAGAAATGAATTTTGACGATAATTGGTGAATAAGCATTACGTACGAAATTATTACTAGATAATGTGATTTCATTCTCTGTTTTTTTTTATATTCATGACATTTTTAATCTACTTGTTCTTCTGTCTTTTCTTGTATTGATATTTGAGGAACGGATAAGAAACTTTGTAAGTTTCATAGTTATCCAGAGAAAAGCGCTTTAACCTACAACGGTTCAAACAGATTTATCTTACATAAAGTTCAAACAGAACTCTCAAAGGTTTTCTTGGAACCTGAGGGTCGTTTCCAATTTACAAGATCTGGAGATGAAAATCAAACATATATATTAATGAAATTCGTGATTCTTGTAAGGTATAATACCATTAATTCAGTGTATGTGGATTTGTGTCGTTAAAGTGTTTGAAAATATTATTACAAATTATATTTAGAGAATTACAAATGTAGGCATAATGACAGTTACGCAAAATGTTAAAATGATAATGCAGATGAAGATTTCAGAGAAGGAATGCCAAATATAGAAAATTAATTGTTTATATAACACAATTACTCGTCGTATGCACACTATCAATCTTTGAGTGTTTGTAGAAACATTTAAGATAAGTTTAACTTTGCTAAGTTCGGCTTTAAATATGGTAAGGTTGCCGTTAAATTAAGAAATAATAACATCACCTTCTTATTCTTTTCTCACCTAAATAGGCATAACAAAAATATCAAATCCTCTGCCACGTCAATCAGTTTGCGATACACTCAAAACTATCGAACAGATTTTCATGTGGTTTTCACCGATAGATAAAGTGATTCATGAGGAAGGTATATCATTTGTCAAAGTTTTTTTTTATTATCACAGCGCGACAACGTCCGCCGTGCCCGCTGGGTTACTATAAAAAAAACCTTATGACATTAATGATGTCCAATAGATATGAATATTCTTCTTTAACAAAAAATACATGCTATCTATATAGGTTATAAATTAAAAGTGAAAATAAAAATACAGAGAATAATGATAAGCATGTTGTTTATTTTTCTAATTCCGAGCTGATCTAATGGTCATCGTTAGAATAGCTCTTACCTATGTATACTTATATCAACTGAAAGGTTAAACGATCGGAGTATTCTAGGATATGATATTTCATGGTCACATTTAACACTTAAAAAAAAAATTATATCATATAGAAGGCAAACGAACAGAACGGTCACCTGTTGTTAAACGATCACCGCTGCGCCGTCCATAGACACTAGCAACCCCAGAGGAGTCACAAGTGCGTTACCAGCCTATGTTTGGGGGAATGGATTGAAATAGAATAGAGGGTTAGAGGAGAGGGGAAGGGAGAGGAGAGGGGAGGGGAGATGGGTCTCCAGCGCTCTCACTGACCGAACGAAACACAACAAGGCAAGCACAGTTAGTTTACGTCGGTTTTCAGTGAGAGGGTGGTGCTACCCCGGATGAGTCGACACATTCATGATGAAGACAGTAATAGCTTCAGCGTGGTTCCACCACCTACAGATGGTGAAAATATGAAATCATATCAATAATATTAAAACAGATATTAATAGATAACAAAGACAACCTCAGTTAAAGTTCGTTCTAAGACTTACAAAAGTATAAACACAATCGCAATAAGTCTAGGTGGAATGACCTGAGTCGAAAGCTACAATGGGCGACCCGGAGTTAATAACTTTCGATAATAAAAATGCCAATAAACCCTTTTGTTTTGTTTCTGACATTTCCTTTCAAGTGAAATAAAATCACCCGACGGTCATTGACACTGTGCTTTAACATAGATGCGTAGAGGATTGTGTATAATTTTTGTATTTTTCTAGATAATTAGGTCAAATAGTAAGCACCTATTTTTTACCCACCTGAAGTATTCTTCATAAATATTGCTACTGTCTAAATATTCAGCCTGTATACTATTGGGTATGTAAACAAATTCTCGGAAGTTAAAACATTTAAACTAAAACCTGACATTCTTTTATTTATATCAAAAAGCAGCACTTTCCCATTTTTATAGACAAATTGGTGATTACATAACTGTTACTTGTGTTAAGATCAATTACTTTTAAAACATTGCCGTTACTCTTTATGAGAGTAATATTTTTAGGCAAGCAATTTCTTGATTGCTACAGAATCTAATTAGGTTCAAATAATTAACAATATTAATTTGTTGACGCCAAGAGTTAGTGTTATATTTGAAGTTCAAATTCCATTTCACTCAGGTTATTTCCCGTTCGTCGTTTGTGATGTTTCTATTTGACTATTTTAATGCTCCTTTAAAATACAAAGCTGTGTAATTTATTGCTTAAATTCAGCCAGTGTTTTGAGAATTATTTTCCCCAATTTTTGCTTTTGATCTCCACAATATGATTTAATAGCATATGATAATTATTAATTAACTTTTTAAATGATTTAAAGGTATATACGATAGGATTCTTTGTAGTTTATGTATCTTTTTATATTATCTTAGAAGAATATTAAAAATATGTCATCAATTTGAATAATATATTTCGCGAGTTATTTTATGTATTCGTAACTTATATATATAGAGGTAACTATACTAATATTATAAAGAAATTTAGATTTATTTATTTTAGGGTCGTCAACATGATAATACAATAGTAAATATATAAAAAGTAGGACTATTATGATTCATTATAAAGAGATTATAAGATTAGATTGAGGTAGACATTGGGATCCTCATTACTTTTGATAATATCAATATTTATATCTCCCACAATTACTATATTAGAAGTGGTGCTATTTTCAGCAAGTATATCCTCAAGACCGTTTGGAAATACACGAGTATTCTTGTATGCAGGAGATCTATAAAGGGCGATAATAACCAAATTCACGGAATCGATTTTACATAGCAGACAGTTAGCTTCCATGAAGGTTGGTTCTTGTACTGAACATTTATTATGTTTCCTTACATATACTATAACTAGGGATGTGAGTTTAATGAAAAAAATAGATTAATTAGGAATCGATTTTTCTTTCTTTAAATAATAATCGATTTGTTAAAAATCGATTTTATTGAAAATAAATAATCGATTTTTTCAAAAATCGACTTTTATAATATTTAAAAATAGACATGCTTTCCATATTCCTATAATAAACCTAAAGATTTAAAATAATAATTTATCAGATTAAGAATCAAATAAAATTATACGTATCAAAAATAACCAGTTCAAAACAAAATAAAAGTGAATGTTCCTTTAAACTTTCAAGGTAAAGAATATAGAAACTTTTTATACCATAGAAATTTTCAGTACTATTAAACATTATATCGTAATAAAAATGAAATGGTAAACATCCTAACAAAATGACAACATTATTAATTCTAACTGTTAAATTCAAAACAATGAAGTTCTCTTTTAAATTTCCATATTAATCATAGTGTGACTGAGAAAATTAAAATTGAAGATTTTTTTTCATTGAATAATTTCAATAATAATTTATAGTTTTGTAAACTTATCGATGTCGAGTTTACCATAAGACATTTTTAGTGAACATGTTGTACTCGCATGACATACCTTTTTAGTTTTATTGAAAGTTTTAATTTTACAGAGAGCGGTATTTGGCTGTCATAAGAACCACAACAATCATTATAAGATATAGCAACTCATGTTACTTTCAAGGCAGTGGGATGTTTTCATTCTATGTTCTTTTTAAATTTGTAGTTTCACTACAAAGTTTTCATTCTATGGAACAGGACATGCATATTACTGTGGTATTATTCTTTTTCGTTATAAAATACTTACGCCAGCCGCTTTTAGGTGTTTTGCGGCTAGAAAACATTTTAAATTTTTACAAACATATTATCTCACTATGCTCACTTTTCAATTGTAAATAATAATGAACTTATTTTGAGGTTTTTTCATCCGTCGCATAGATGTTTATAAAAATCGATTAAAATGCGTAATTTATACAATCGATTTTCAGAAAATCGATTAATATGAAAATAAACATCGACAATAAAAAATCGATTATAATAAAATAAAAATCGATTTAATTAAAAATCGGTTATTTTTTAACATCCCTAACTATAACACCATCATTTTGATTACAAATGTTTATGGTTGAGAAAGCATTATATCCAGGAAGTTGGGGAAGGTTCGTAGTTTTGCTCAACCAGCATTCAGAAAGCACAATCACATCACAGTTTAATTTTATACTTACCAGCAGAGCTATCATTTCATCAAAATTTTTATTTACACTACGAATGTTCATCTGGAAGATAGTTAAAAAATTAACACTATCCTTTACGTATATATTATAGTCTGTTGGAGAACACTTGAATGACCTTGAAACTGATAATTCGTCAAGATCATTAGCGATATAATTAAGAGATGCCATTAAAGTAAGAAAGCGGCTATTTCACAAAATTTGACATATTGTTTAGAAATGTAACGTAATGAGTAACTCATTGATAAACATGAGGTACCATGAGTATTAAATATGAAATATACATTACGGAATGTGTGATTGCTGTAGTAACGGATAATGTAATGTATCTGAATTTTATATAATAAACTAGCTGTTGCCCGCGGCTCCGCACGCGTTTTTTTTTAAATATATTAAATAAATGTAAAATTTTGATCACATATCTAGTGTAAATTACAATAATACTCTTTCAAAAATATTTATAAGTATCACACGCACATCATCTACTGTAACAGGTAACATGTACTTGTACATTATATATGTAAATACGAATAGTGAATCGAATGGGAAGAGATTTATCATCAGCCACATAACTGGAACTTTAAACTGCTATATATGACCCTTAGTGCCCACTTACACTATATAAGAAAGTAATGAAAATATTAAGCTATACATTTTCGAACAATATGTGTTAAATCTTTTATTATATAGATATAATATGTCCATATAATTAAGTTATTATCATACCTTGCTATAATTTAAATCACATATAAACATATGACTTTCAATTACAACAGCGATACCCTTGGTGTTACAGTTGTTCATAGGCGACGTTAACCACTTACCATCAGGTGGGCCGTCAGCCTGTTTGCTGCCTTTTGGTATAAAAAAATCTTGGAGTCCAGTACAGCTCGTGTATGTTTACAGTGAACAACATATTTTTGATTAATTTCACATGGACGAAGGCACGGATAACAGCTTATCACTACATAGTGTAAGAAAAAGTCCTGTTCCACGTCTGTCTATATGTCTGTTCGCGATAAGATCAAAAACTACAGAACGCATCTTCATGCCGTTTTCACCAATATATAAAATGATTATTGGGCAAGGTATAGGTATAGTTTGTCTTATTATCAGGGCGGGCAACGTCTGCTGAACCCGCTAGCTTAAAATAAAACAGCTAATTAGTTACTTATTTGTCCGTAAAATTCCCGTTCAAATATTACTTGTAGTCCGGTGAAGCTATTAAGACCTTGCTAGATCAATAGCGTAGTCATTTCTAAGAAAAAAAAAACCGTTCAAATAGGTCCAGCCGTTTCGGAGATTACCCGTAACAAATAAAAAAAAAACAGACATATCCACAGAATTAAAAAAAATGTTGATATTTGTAGCATCACGGATATTTTTAATATAAAATACACTCACTTTACTTTTATTATACGTAATATATCACAAATCAAAAATTGGGTACAAAACTAACGTAGAATAAAGTTTTTGAGGAGTTTTTGGCGGGATTTTAGTCTGTCATGTAGTGGATTTTATATTTTATTCATAATCTTGTCTTACTTATCTGTATATTGTGTTAAATTGGTAGAGTTTTATGTAATATGGTTCGTTTATTGTGCATAAATGAAATGAAAGATAAATAATACCGCGAAGCATGAATTCTGTTGTTTTAAAAATTAAGAAGATAAAAATTTACGAAATATTACATAGAGGATTTGGCGCTTATACCTTTACATTATATTGGATATAGAAAAAAACTACCTATATTAACTACTTCAGAATTGGCAGTATGGATTAATTCCTTTGACTATCTTATTGGATGAATATTATTACTACTAAACTTTTTGAATAGCGACACAAAATAAACTTTAGAAATGTTTGCGATATAAACGTACCACGTATAATTAAAAATTGGAAACAAAAATAACGTAGAATAAACTGTTTTAATAGGAACACAAAATAAACCATAAAAATATTTGCGAGAGATTGTTATCGCGTTACCATGGCAACGCATATAGTACTGACATTAACACGCATCGAAAGCTTCCAAAATAGCCCGATTTTGAGACATTCTTCATTAGTGCTCAGCTCCTATCGGTTTAAACGTTATGATATGTAGCCTATAGCCATCCTCGATAAATGAACTATCTAACACTAAAAGAAACTTTCAAATCAGATCTGTAGTTCTTGAGATTATCGCGTTCAACCAAACAAACAAACAAACAAACAAACAAACAAACAAACAAACAAACTCTTTAGCTTTATATATTAGTATAGATAACTTATCGAACCTATAGAACGAAACAAAACAACTTTATCTTTAGAATTCTGCACAATTAGGGTATCAGTTAGTGTAAAACTGCCATCGCCGGGTAGTCATATATGATTCTTCAATAAACAAAAGTCCTCTTCTGATTTTATCATCTGTGTTTTCGAACCTTCACTTTGCCGAAACCCCCAGACCGCAGCGGAACGATCTGTGGTTACGCGGGCGTGGGCGTGAGCACGCTCTGTTTCAAGGGACAGGCTGGTACTGATCGTTCGCTAACGTGATATCATGTGACGGGAGGGTCGGTAAAAATGTGTCGCGGACGTCTTTTATATCGCCCAGCGTTGTGTACGGGTTCGTAATTTCGTAAGCGTCATGAGCTCGAGTCGCGGCGTTCTTTTCCGTGATCAATGCTCTCACGTCGTCAGGAAGTATAAAAAGGCGTTCGTTCGCCGCTTGTACCTCTTTCGAGGTCTCCCTGACGGCGGTCTGGAGATAATCGACCAGGGAATCGATGGCCGAATCCGCATCGGCTTTAGAAACCAACACGTCCGGAATCCTGTCGAAACAGCTAGACGACAGACTATTTTTAAAATATTCACGGAGTTGCTCGTAATCGGCCACTCTGACCGGCGACGGACTGAAATCTGAATTCTGACTTAACTGTAATACAATCGGGCGATGATCCGAGTCGAGTTCGTGTACGACTGATATGAGTCGTACAGGAAGCGCGACATTTTTTAATAATGCTACGTCTAAAACTGACGGTCGGCAGTGATCTTGATAGTGCGTGGGTTCCGGAGGGGCTATGACGTCAAAGGCGAGCGCCCCACCTAGTTCGTCGAGTATCCTCCCGTTACGAGAGGTACAAGGACTGTTCCAGATGACGTTCCCGCTATTGAGGTCCCCCGCTATAATGACTGAATCACCTAAGTTAAACAACGCCTGTAAATCGGATTTAAGTAATTCTTTGTTCGGCGATAGGTACGCGGAGACAAGAATAATATCAGAGTGGCCCGACATACCTACACGACACACTGACACTTCCATATGAGTAAGCGCGGGCGGATTCAACGGCATGCAGTACAGCGAACGCCTAAAATAGATTAAAGTGCCATCCCCCCGGGGGTGACACGGTCGTTCCTGACTATACAGTAATTCACATCGTTTCCTGGATGAGGAAAACGTCAACCTGTCTATCGTGCAAAAAATCAGCTACTGGATCGCGCTGTGTCCGAAGGGATCTCGCATTGAAAAACGAGAGACATAGACCGCGTGGTTTTACTTTATTAAGACCCGTGAATTTTAAAATTTATTAAAAAGAGGGTGACCGGTCGAGGCGCTGGATGGTGGCTCCAATAGCCGGGAAGCGCGCAATTGCGGTGAAAAGGCCTAGCTCCTCCTCGATCTCTACTATGGCCTTGAAAGCGAGGACCTCCTTCAAGTCGCGCTCGCGGAGATGTTTCATCCAGTCGAACTTACTGGAGAGCGAGGATGACGAAGCCTAAGCCGTCTATGGCGGCGGCACCTGAGGCTTAGAAGAAGCCTGAGGTTGAGGTCGGGGGCTCAGGGGGCCATAGGGGCCCGCCCGGGTTGAGCCGCGCGCGGCACAGAGGGTGGCAAGCGCGGTGAGGTCGTGGGCGCGGACACTACCGGGGCGCGGGAGGCGCCCGGCAGGCCCGAGAAGGCTTCCACGGACATGAGAGGTGGAGGCGGAGGGCGGGCGGCGGCTACAGGCGCCCTGGGCGCCCTGGGCGCCTGCCTCGCCTGGCGGGGGGACGTTGTGTGCGCGGCGCGCGGGGACAGCCGCGATAATTCGCGGGGTGACCCGCGTTACCGCAGAGCACACAGCTGGGAGGATCGGGAGTGTCAGGAGTGCGCGCGCACTCCTTCGTGGGGTAGTCTCCCAGGCACTTGACGCACCTGGGGCGAAGATGGCAATTCTTTGCCGAGTGCCCATAATACTGGCAGTTATGACACTGCGACGGAATATGGGTCTTGCGTGGAGGCTCAACGGTGACGCCGTTCAGGTCGCACACTGATGTGAGCGAAAAAATAGCCTTGCCCTCCTGCGACCGGTCGAGGAGAACAAGCACCATGTTGTAGGGAGCGCGGGTGCGTGGGTGGTACATGCAATGTACCTCACGCACGGAGAAGTTCTTTTCCTTAAGGGAGAGGGTGACATGCTCGACCGAGATTTCGGCCGGGACACGGCGAAGCACGACACGGAGGAGGAGCTCGTCCTCGAGAGCGTACGTGAAATAACCGAGTTTCGATTCTGTGAGAACTCGTATAAGGGCGCGATGGTCGTCGGAGGTGGGACACTTAACTCGAATGCCCGCCGAAGTGCTAAGGGCGGACGTGTAGTTGACCTTAAGGGTCTTAAGTCGATTTGAAATCAAAGTCCATTGGGACTTGTCCTGAATCGTGACGGGAGGCGGGGGGCGCGGCTTCCTACCTGCAGAAACCGGAGTGAGCGAGACGGAGCTAGGTCCTTTCGTCCGCGGTTGACTACACGGTATAGCCGCGGCCGGCATACGAGCACCACCTATGTTGGCGACTTTAACTGGGCCTACGGAACCCGAATTCGTCGGGCTAGCCGGACGACGCCTACTGTACGAGACGGTCGTATAACCATCCTTGTCTGACTGCGCAGAAGGCGCAAGAATCGCGGACGCCAATACGTCTAGCTCCATCTCGGAGCTGGTTTCCGAGCTGGAGCTAGAAATCGGGGCCTCTATTAGGCCTTTGTCGCACGCGTCTAGAGGAGACTGCGGCGATAAGGTCGCTAAAGAGTTCGCGGTTGAGATATTGAAATGGCTCTCGGAGGCCTGCGACGTAACATTCTGATATGTTACATTGATAATCTCCTGATCTAGGCCGCTCGCGAAGAGATTTCTGCGGATTAATTCTATTAATGCTAACGGATCCATCGCGGTGGATCGAGGAGAGGGGGGGCCGTGAAACAACATCCCTACCTTAAGGGCAGGGAGGCACGCCAACGGTAAGCTATCGGACTATCCCGAGTCCGGGCCAAGAGAAACTGTGGGCGAAGTGCAATGCTTCACAGGGGGGTCCTAACTTGCCTAGGGGGAGGCCCTAACAAGCCCGAGGCCGAGGACGCAGACCGGTAAACCGGGCTACGCCCAAACAGACACCCGGGGATGGAAAAAGGGGAAAGGGAGGGTGGGAGAGCGACACCTGGACTAGACTAGGCGACCTTGCCAAGGCCTAGCTACCCAGGCCCGTCTACCTTTGCAGTAGGCCGCGGGGCCTACGGCGAGCGGGCAGGGCGCTCCAACCCACTTCGTTCGCACCGGGAGGTTTCCGTAGGTTGGCCAGACGACTGGACTTTATGCAGCCCGGGTTTGCACTGAGAAGTGCAGTTTGCTGCGCTCAAAATGGAGCGCCTACGATTGATATCCCGTTCTTCACTGAGCCGGAGAGAATCGCGATGAGCCTTCAAAAACTAACGCGTACGCGCCACGAACACCAAGCACGGACATATAGTCCGGCCGAAGAAACGCACTCGCGAAAACTTCGAGAAAAAGTAACGGTTTTTGAAGGCAGCGGAGCGCACGTCTGACTCGCGCGGCGACACGAATCGGACTCCCGAGTGAGCGCGGTTTTTTTTTTCTCTCGAACTGACTACGCTATTGCCCTTAATTCTTTGGCCTTCACAGCTTCACCGAACTAAAGTGAGCGCGGTGTTTTGTGCGTTGCTGTTTATACTTTTCATCCCTACTTTGAGTAGTGGGGAGTATGACTCGTTGATTTGTTCATTCAGCAGAATATATTTGTTGTTAGCATCCACCTTAGTATTCAATGATGGATTTCCGCAAAGTAACGCCTTCTTCAATCAAAAATTATTTATTTCCCTTATCGAACTGAAATAGTTTAGTTAAGAGTAGTTCGGTGAACCTGTTAAGACCTTGCTGGGTTAATAGCGTAGTCAGACCGAAAAAAAAGATATTTAACATTTTTTTACGCCAAGGATTAAAGATTTTAAAGATAGGGCGTAAACTTACTGGATACTGAACACTAGACTAGCTTTTAAGTTTATCAGGCGGAATACTGTGAAAGATTCATAAAAAAGTTCAATTTGAAGATTACAAATACTAACAGTAAAGTACTATAGTAAAAGACACAGTGAACTCCCTTAAACGATAAAAATTCAGGTAACTATTTAAAGTACTGGAATTTATGACGAATATATATATAAAATTTATGGTTGTTGGTATATATTAACTCTACTGTTCACCCGATAGTCACGAACATCTATGTATTTTTATGTTATACGCTTTACTATAACTAGAGTGCGTTACAGCACTTCAACTTCTCTATGGGTCAACGGATTATGATGAAAATTTGTTTTAATAAATAAGGTAAAAAACTAAAGAACACTCTTTTGCAGAAGAAAAAAATATTAGGGCGGGACAACGTGCCCGCTAGTAACTTAATAATAAACAATCTTATCAAATTAGTGTACTGTCATCGGTCCTCGATAAATTTACGAAGTTTGAATGAAATCTGACCGTTTAAAGTGAGTCAAAACCGTGCCCAAAGGAGTCGGTTACAAACAAACAAATAAACAAACATACAGGTGAAGCTAATATAAAGCGTTTAAAAATACATTTAAGCCTAGAAAACATTTGTAACAATTCAAAATAAGCTAAACCCAATTTTAGCCGTTCCTGATATTAAGACGTTTTTTTAAAAAATCTTGAAATTTTGTACATGAAATTCGAGTATTACAAAGAAAAGTAAAAACCTTATGAATAGCAAAAATTGGACTTCGTTCTCGGTGTATAAAACCTGTAAAACTGTAAAAATTAAACATTTTGTATAAACGATTAGAATTAGATTTAGCACATTATGAAATGTAACGACAGATTTAGAGAATAGTAATTTTGCTACAAGTACTCCAATAATTGAATACACCGAACAATAATTACAAAAAAAGATGAGCACAGCTGTGCGCAAAGCTAGTTAAGTAATAATAATGACCCGAGTTGAGTCAATGTTATCGGAATGGGAAATGGCAGGGGAAGTTTTTCCAATGCAGAACAAACACATTAAAGGATCCGCGTCCACGTTCGCGGGGCGAAGTCTGAACGCGATAAACTTGGTGTGCTGACGTTGATTTATGTCTCCGTTTGTTTGTACCCGGATACAGTCGGGCTCTAAGTCCGGGCTCATCCCGGAATACAGGCTGAGATAAGGTCCTTCTAATGCATACTACAAATTACTGGACGAAATTGGTGTTTACGCATACATAGGGGGCAGGTGAGAAACTAAATTGTCTTGAGACTCTCCTTTATCTTGCCTGTGATTACATTGTCCAACAATGTGATCTAGTCTTTATCGGGTAGTATTAGAATCGTAATTTGATTGATCGTGTAATATTTGTTTACGGTAAAGGTTGTTCTTGATTTCCAGTATGGTTTTATTAAAACTTAATTGATTTTTCAGTTGTATAATTCCTCATACTGTAAACAGAAATTTTATACGCAATAATACTAACTGTTCAAAGAAAGAAATAAAAAGCCTGTATATATATATAGTTTATGGAAACATTAAAAACTAAAACACATTTAACAAAAAAATATATGAAATAAAAAAAGATTACAAAGAACAACTCTGATTAAGCTTAACTTTAGAAAACACGCATACATATAACACAGTATTAAATAGATCAATGCTATTAACCAGGCCAAGGTTTTCCAAAGTGCGAACCGCAAATCCTGATAAAAATGTGAAATGTTATCGGGGGCGTCGCAAAGGGCTCCTGTTTTCACTACAAAAGAAACTAAGTGATATTAGTTTCCAGAGGATCATCGAAGACAAGAGCTAGAGTATCAGCTAAATATTTTATTATTTACTTCAGTGAAGTTGAAATTGTGTTTTGTTTTTATTTCTATGCTTAATCCATGGTTCCGATATACAGGTAGTCCTCGACTTACGTCGTTTCAAGTTACGTCGAACATTGTTTTGACACCATTCCTCAAGCATACGTTAATTGTTTCGATTTCCGGCATAGGACAATTCACTTATCGCGGAGATTACCCTGCACATGCCACTGATTTTTTTTCAGTTAGTTCATGGCCAACGAACAATCAAGACGTAATACATTTGTTTTTTTTTTACATCTTTAACAGATTTTGTTCTTACATACATATTTAAGTTAATCTTAACCTAACTATGCCACCTAAACAAGACAGTAACAGTAAAGTAAAGAAGAGAGTAAGAAAGACAATTACAATGGAGGTTAAATCTAAGATTTTAAAACTCAAAGATCGCGGTTGTTCGACTTCATCTATTGGGCGAGAACTTAATTTAATTTATCACGCACGATCGTATAAACAATATTGAAAAATAAAGAAAAACTCCTAACAGCTATACCTTCCGTCTCTTTAAACAGCACTATTACGAGTATCCGAAAAAGGAATGCTTTAATTTGTGAAATGGAAAAACTCTTATACACTTGGTATCAAAATCAAACTCAGCGACGGGTTCCTCTAATTTGGCTATTATTCATATATACATATAAATTATTTTAAGAACTTACTTTTGATAATAAATTATGTATATCCTTTGTTAAAAATGCATATTTTTTATTTTGAGTCCGTGTGGAACCTAACCCTCGAGTTTTACATGTAAACATATGAAAAAATATGTATCGACTTAAGTCGTTTCGATTTACGTCGCGTATTTCGAAAACCTAACATGCCGTAAGTACGAGGATTGCCTGTATACATATACATGTAGACTAGGGATAAAATATATCTACAAATGCACCGTGAACTGAAGTAGTTTGGGTACCACTGAGTTGGGAATATAAAATTCCATGATCGATTTTATTAGAAAAGCATTTCTGTCTATAGTAGACCTTATCAAAAATACGTGTAAAAGATGTAGGTCAATTACTTGCGGTTTTGCACGCGTATTTCTATGCAGCAAGATCATTTTATATTATAAAGGTAGAATTCTATTTTGCGATTTTTTTAAGTGTTATTCATACTCTTAATAGTTGATCAACTGTAGAAAGGCATATACTTCCTGTGTACAGAATTGCATCACAATCGGTTAGGTTCAAATGTTTTTATAATCTCTTTGAATATAGAATACTAAAGATTGTAATATTAGAACAAACTGCTTAGAAAACAACGAATGTTTCGGTTGATCCACGATGATAATACGACTTTTCTGACCATTCGAATTTGGCGTTTGGAGCGTTTGAACTTTGTTTTTTCAGAATACAAACAAATACTCGTCCGGTTGTACTATTAGTTCCAATACATAAACATTACTATTTTTTTAAATTTAATTGACCACGAACACATGAAATTTTATTCAGTTATATCTTATTTTATTTATATCAACGGAGGTAAACGAAACGACGTGTCATTTGATGTTAAGTGATCACCGCCGTCCATAGACACTACCAACACCAACGGAGTCGCAAGTGCGTTGCCAGGCTGTGCTCGCTCGGGGGAAGGGGAGGGAGAAAAGTGTGGGGGAGAAAGGGGGAGCGGAGGGGAGATCTCACTGACCGAATGAAACACAACAAGGCAAACATTATTTCTTCACGTCGTTTTTCTGTGAGAGGGTGTTGTATAATAATTAAGAAAAACAGGCTGTAGTTATTGCTTACACAAAATAAAGAAAATTTTGGTTCATATTCAGGTGCTTTTAGTATATATTTACTATAGATAAATAATAGATTGTGTAATGAATATGTAAGTGTAAAGAATTTTGGTGACAATAACGCTTGCATTTCTGTTATCATGTAAAATACCAACATTACAGTTAAATTATCGTGTATTGACGTAGCAGTAACCGCTGGCTGGCAGGATGTAAATGTTTGACCAAATATTTTACATGAATTAAATTATTTCCATTCGAACACAATCGACAATTCCATTATGGCCAATATTTCAATAATTAATTACTCCAACAAAACCGTCGCATGTATGAAATAATTTTCTGTTTGTGTAAATAGTGTAAACGTGTAAAAGTAATATTGTTCATATTCAACTGAAATGCGAGATACAAATTAGATGAAAGCCCAAATAAATCATTTTAGAATATACTTATCAATCATTAACGGTGCGGTTTGTAACAAGCACTGAAAACCTTGAGACTGAACAAGGTTTTCCAAAAATGTATTCAAGAGTATCAAGCTATTGTCGTTATTAGATGTTATTAAGAGTGGTTTGGTCCTTGGAAAATCATTTCGATATTCGTAGATTCGAAGCCCGGAATATACCAATGGGGTGCAAGGGGTGTCGAGTAATATCTTATGGGGTGCAAGGGGTGTCGAGAAATATCTTAAGATTTGAGATACCCAAGCCAACCTCACCTGCACGTGGTGCACCCTGCTGATCAACGAACGAGGCAATGGCGATAGCGAGGTGGTAGGGTAATACAGTCCGACTGGGTCGCAACCACCATGTATATGGCGAATAAGCCCGTCATAGTGACTCGCTTTTGCGCGTCGCGTTTCGGGATCAGTGTGTGCATATCCAGTACCGGATGACTTTCGTCATTATGGCCGGCATGACAGCGGCGACCGACGATGGATGATCTGTATCTCGGTGGTCGCCACTGTTTTTGGATTGTACTATGCTTACCATCAGGCATAGTGCAGTCACTTTGTCGTGCTTCAATAAAAAAAAATGAACTTTTCAAAATTCGCATAAATTTACTAATTTGAATTAGCAACACTGTCGGATGACGGTTAAGGAACACGTAATGTGGAAACCTGAATTTGAGAAATGTTCTTGTAGTATGTCAGAAAATACAGAACTGTGAATTTGCATTGAAATCGCCAATACGTTGTGGGCTGGAGTGGTGATTATGTCCATACTTTCCTTCGGGAAGAAGCCTATGGTCCCGAAGTAAGTCTCTTACAGGATGATCACTGACTTCAATCATGGGGACAAGGCATCTGACGAATACATTTTAACACATAGTTATTACTGTCATACCTTGTGCCTTACCGAACGAATGACGTGACACATCAGCTTAGAATTATACGTATTTAAAACATACGAAATTATAATTTTATATTTATAATCTATTTTGTTCTTCAAAATTAGACCGATTTTTTTTCAAGAATAATATTAGAAGTATTCTTCTGGCTATGCGTATATATCTTGCTTTTGTTTTTTTGAAATCTTAGTAAATTTAGATAACTTCTAGTTGTTATAAGAACTAATTTATGAAAACAAGGAAAACATAGAGATAAGATAGTCATAGATAACGATTGATACAGTTTGGTATTATTATTTCTTATGTTATCAGTTTCAAATTTAAAAGACAAGAATACATTCTATGAACTAAAACACCGCCAGCCTTGCATTGGTCATTGTTCAGGGCGTTTTAAAGTTTGAGAACCACTAAATATTTGAGTAATTTTTTACATAAATAAGCATATAACATATTAAAAACTAAAACATATTATATACCGTTATTAACTACAGTCATCTATTCAACACTATTATTATATATGATTATTATTATTATATGAGTTTGTGACGTTGTAGAGAGTAATCTCAGGAACTACTGATTCGATTTACAAAAAATATTTCAGTGTATATATATATATATATATATAGCTCATTTATCGAGGAAAGTTAGGGATTCGCTCCGTCGTCACGCGCGCGAGGACGTTCACCGGAGTTCCGCGATAACGCTTGTCCTGCGCGACGATGCGCCGCACCAGTTCCCGACCGGCGACGGTAACGGGGAGAACCAAAAAAGATCCTTTTCAGGGCCAACACGACGCCTCTACGTCATCAAGACGTACGACCACCAGCTTGCCAACGGAACTTGCCGATTCAAGCACGACGACCACCGCATTTCACATTGGACTCCGCACTGCCATTGCCGCTTCACCGCCACAACAGCAGTCGCCCACGCCGCCACCGCAGCCATCTGCGGCGCCTTCGTTGCCGCCCGGCGATTCGTCCCTGCAGACAGAGGCATACGAGAGTGACTTGCTCACTCTCGCCGAGTTGATTACAGCCGGGGTCCTGACTGTAGGGATGACGCGCTGGATGGCGCTGTATCTGCGACCCGCCGCCGCGGACGCAGCCGCGCTCGCTAGCGCCGCTTGCGGCTCACTCTCGATTCCCCTGATTCCCGAGAGTCAGGCTAGCCCGCTCGGTCGAGCGCTGCGTCGAAAACGCAGCGATCCCGATGCAGGGCACGTCGCGTACCCCGACGAGATCGCCGTGCACTTATCGCCTGAAGCCCGGTCGCCAGACCTGAAAAAGCCGCGAACGGTTGAGCCCCCGCAATCGCTCCCACCCCGCACCGAACATCTAGCGGCGCAGGTGCCCGTTGCGCCTGCGCCAGCTCCGCCGCGAAAGGCCGCCCGGGCGCAGCCCCCGGGTATGTTTGATGCGCCCACGCGTTCGTCGCGTAGTCAAGATGCATCGCCTGAGAAGATTGCGGTTTTACCCGCTGAGAGCCGGGGGGCGCCACTAGCGCCCCATTCAAGACTGCCTACGGATCCCCAATCCGAGTTGACGGCTATACCCGTCGAGAACCCCGTGGCGCCACTGTCGCCTGCACCCGCACCGTCAGAGAAAACTTACGCTGCGACAGTGACGTCGCAGATTGAAATGAAAACCCAATTGGGAACGAACGCCCCCGATCCGAGCCAAGCCAGCCGGCGACGCTGCCCGCCGATCGTCGCAGAGGGCCCGGTCAGTTGGCCGGTACACCTGGGAAGATTGGCGGACAAGCTGGGGCGTGGGCCGAACGTCTTCGCCTACGGAAACGGAGTGCGTTTCCTCCCGGTTGACCTACAAGAGTACACCACAACATATGAGTACCTGAAACAAATGGAGGGCGTGAGCTGGTTCGCCTACTCACCGCCCACAGAGAGATGCCTGAAGGTCGCAATTCGCGGCCTACCAACTGATACCGACCCAGACATGATCTCCGAAGCCCTTCGCGAGAAGGGCTTTGACCTGGAATTTGCCTGCCCGATAAAAGGAAGAGGAGGAAGAACAGGGTGCGTCTTCCATGTCTCTCTAAAAAGATCTCCTGGCCTCATACCGGCCATATATGAAGTAAGCGAGCTCCTTCACATGAAGACAACAATAGAAGCTTGGCGGGGGCGGAGGGGGCCGGCACAGTGTCATCGATGCCAGCAGTTCCGGCACTCCTCCTACCACTGCCACCGCCCGATAGCCTGTGTAAGGTGCGGAGGACCGCACTTTGCAAAAGAATGCGACCGCCCACGCGATGTGCCGGCAACCTGCGCCAATTGCGGGGGGCCGCACACTGCAAATGACGCCCGCAACTGTCCTGTATTCTGCCGGGAAAAGCGTAACCGCAGAGCGGGAACCGCGGTCCGGTCTGGTGACGCCGGGCACAAGGAAGAACGCAGAACAGCAGCGCCGCAGATGGTTGAAGAGTCGGCGGGTGCGAGCCTTATGGCCCCCGCCAACAATCCCATCCCGAGAAGCCATGCAAAGAAACAGGAACAACACCGCCCTAAGACAACCCGCGAAGCTCCGGAAGCCTTCCAGCAGCCAACCGGGACTGGAGGGTCCACACAGATAGTCCGCAATGCCTTTCTGAAGACCTTGGCTGAAGCAGACAACTTAGAAACCGTCGAAAGATGCCTGAGAGCCCTAGAAGCCCTCCATAAAGTGGAGAGCCGGGAAACTCAGAGAACTGCCCAGAGGAAAAACCCAAGAGAATCATAGTCAACAACTCACAAGTCTATGAAGCCCTAAGCCCGCTCAACAGCGAGCTAGAACAAGCAAAGACGCTCCCGTAATTACGGGAGCCGTGTGAGACTACGGTCAGAGGGGCAACCCTGACACCGTTTCCCCGCACCCTCCCTCCCCCCCTGCGGGGGGGCGAGGGCGCGAGACGACCCCGAGACGAGGAAAGTTATATGCTATATGTTATCACACTAAGACCAATAGGAACGGTGCACCAATGAAAAATGTTTCAAAATCGGGATGTTTTTTCCTCTTGAGAGCTTCCACTGCGTAGCGTTAGCCTAAAGCGACTATTCTACGCGAATGAAGGCTAGTAAAGTATAAAGTAGTAAAGTAGTCAAATATTTTATTACAATTGTTCATGTAAACCACCAACTAATCTTATTACTTACTAATGAGAATATAACGGCCTTAAAACCCTTACGGTGTTATTACAAAAAAGTTAAACACGGTTTGAACGCTTGCTTTAAAAAGATATCTCGATGAATGTTCGCGGTTTTGCTCTGTTGTCTCGCTTTGGTTAGGTTAGGTTACACTTGCGAAAAAAGGATACCGCGATCTTGCTTCAGGCGAGTGCGGCGTATTTCGTACGAAACCTTTTTTAAACCAAGTATTTAACTTTTTTGTAATAACACCGTTACGGTTTTAAGGGAAAATAATTTAAAAGTAAAAAAATAAATGTATGGAAGACGATTGCGTAAAATACTCAGATTTTTTTGATTTAATGTTTCTTGTGAATATTTATTAAAGTCCTAAATAAATATACGTGTATATCACCAACTAATCTCGTATTACTTACTAATGAGAACATAACGGCCTTAGTAAAGTTTTTTGGGAAAATAAATTAAAAAAAAAACATAAATGAATGGAAGACGAATGCCGTTTGTTTTAACCGATCAACGTTGTTATCGTGTTATATAGATTACGAGCGTTATAAACAATTTTAACCGCTCCATCCTATCGTGTTACATAGCCCACGCGATCTCATAAATTACCAGTGTACAAATGAATTCCTTGAAAAGGTCGTAGAAATTAGAAGTTTACGTGAGTGTCCGGTCACGCGAGCCCCTAAACCTTTTGTATATATTTACCCCTTCTATTATTTAAAGGTAACGTTACAACGTTGACATAATTTACTGGCTGACCAATCTTTAAATAATACACTGAAGGCAAATTGAAAATACCTTTCGAAATATGTAACTTTAACTATACAGCGCTTGTTCTAATTATTTTCAATGTCCTTTGTATAATATTTTGGGCATCTACATTCTGTTTTACTTTACATTATACAAATTCACTAGCTGATTTCTCCGACTTCGTATGCGTCGTTTATTATCTCAATTATTTTGTTATATTTCAAAGGGATTAGGCATTTTTTTTCTCGAACTGATTACGCTATTGGCCTTTATTTTTTGGCCTTTACAGCTTCATCGGACTACAAGGGATTAGGCAGCGTTTTCGATGTTCAATAAAGTCTTCCACGCCGCTTGACCTTCTCCGACACTCCAACATTTATCGTTATATTTGAACCAATTTACAAAAATTCTTGGCAAATTATATACTTAAACCTTCTTCGTGAATCACTCTATCTATTAATGAACCGCACGAACAGACAGACGTGGTGGAAGACTTTGTTTTATAATATGTTGTTAGTTTTTTTTAATTACTACGCCATTAACCTAGCAATGTCTTAACAGCTTCACCGGACTACAGTAGTGATGGTGTAAATAGGCAAGTATTTTATAACCGTTTAAAAATAAGCAAGTATAGTTTCTCCAACGGTAACTGATATCTTATAACGGTACCTTATACATGTCAACATTATTGTGGCCTAAAAAGACCTTTTTTTGTATTACCTTGAGATAATATGTTTTTTTGTTATATTTAAAGAGTCTTGTCATAGGATCAGCTGGAATAAATCAATTATAGGAATCGCTCCAACATTTTTTTTATTATTTTCAAACGCCTAAAATTGTATTTTTTTCATTCATACCGATATTATTTTATAGGTTGAATATAATAGAGATTCTGAATTCGTATTTGATATGTTGAAATACTAATTATCGGCAAAGTTTTTTAAACTTTCAAAGTACTTTATATTTATGTTACGTGCTATGTAAAGAATTAAAAACACATACATCGTACCAACAAGCAGATTGTTTCAACGTTTTTCAATACGATCTACTATTTCACCTATTTTATGAGCAAACGTGTGGTACAATGTAACACGCCAAAATGTCAAACGTGCACTCGTTAATTAACAAACGACCCAACACGAAAATCGAATAACAAAAATTTGGGGATCAGCGAACGCTGGAACATAAATCAGCATTAGGTACGTTTTTTAAATAATCAAATGATGAACCATTTCAGAGTGACCGACCCGGATAGTGCCTATATTAAAAATTCAAATGGACGGACCTCGTAATTTGTAGAAAGAAAAGAGGTTATATTTACTTTGTTTTAATTCAATAAAAAAGTTAAATGGAGTTTATGGCAGGATGTTGGAATGGCATGTAGTGTTGTTTACATTCTATTCATATTTTTGGATTTTTTTCGATCTAACTACGCTACTGACCCAGTAAAGTATTAACAGCTTCACCGGACTACCAAGGCGAGCGCTTGCAGTACTCAGCCGACTTTATTTGACAACTAGTTCAAGGGTGCACGGCACACCTCGGCTTGGGTTATTGCCTGATACGTGCAGTGCGTGACCTATCTTTTTTTTTAACGTGGGGAAATCCCTTATGGATACCCACCCTCCCGGGGGAGAGGGTGGGTTATCTCCGACTCGCACGGACTAAAACCCCACGGTGTACCGACAGACCGCAATTGTTGGGGCGGCAAGTAGATCGTACCGGCTACTCTACCTTGTAGAGCCACCCCGACGGTCCGCCCAGCCGAAGGTGGTCGCCGGGCTCCTACCTATTGAGAGGCAGACTGGATACACACCAGCTGCCTCCTCTTGTCCGCCGGACCTGTGTAATGAGGAGATGGGCCCCCCTACCTATCCCCTCAGGTCCAGCTACGGTGACAGGAGGAGTTGGACAAAGCGTCGCCTCCTCCTGCCGGTCCTCCGTTGGCGGAGACAGCCACTTAGTGGGTCCGCCTCACGGGCCCTCTCCGCCGCCTCCTTCTGCGAGATGACCTTTTCGCAGAAGGAGGCCATTGCTCGCCACACCTGTTCACTGCCGAGCATGGCTGAAACCACACTCAGCAGCAACAAATTCCCCCATACCGCTGCCACCAGAGTGCGGCAAAACTAACTATTCTTATATATACGAGTTGTTGTAACGTAAATGTGTACCAAGCAACCTCAACAACTTTTATACATATTTACTTTTGTACATTTATATTTCTTGTATTATTAGGCTCTATATTGTGTAATATTTGTGACATTTTGGGTAATATAGTTTGGTTATTGTGCACAAGTGAAGTGGATCGGAAATAATACAATGTAGCAAGAATTCTAACAGAATCTTGTTAGTTCATCATCACGATCTTGTTAGTTCATTGAAATGATCGCAAGAAACTTGTACCTGCCTAAAATTACCTAAAATTACCTGCTCGACAATGGCAGTAATAATCTGCTAGAAGATTGATTGCCAATAATAAAATAATAAGATTAACATATTGGCTGGTATAATATTGATGAATTCAATATCATATATTAAAACGACTAATAAAGCAATAAATAACCATATGTTATAAAAAACATACAATGTAGTTATGTATACAAATTTAATTAGTTATTGGTAGGTTATACGAGAAGAGAATGATATAATACAGTACTTATTTCTAACTTTACCAGCATCGCCTGCGGCTTCGTATACATATTTACGCAATAATAATTTTCAGCTCATCAAAATCTTAATTAAAATAGGTTGAAAAAATAAGTCTTTTTCAATAAAACGAAATTATGATTGAAAATTTTTAAACCATACCAATTGAATAAGAACATGGTTTCCAGTGAACAAAATGAAATAGAAATAGGTGGAGTCGATTTTTTTACGTGTTTAAATGATTGTGTGAATTTTGAGTGAGCGAATGATTTAATGATTGTGTATGAATGATTACTGATTTGTTTTTGTTCTGTAACCTTTATAATGAACAAGATTCCGCTTATGTTAATATAGTAAAAGACATTTTTTTATCCCTTGGAAACAGAACTTTCTTCTACGAAAGGTACCCATTGTCCTATTTTGTACCCAAAAATAACATTTATCTAAAATTCTATTAACAAATTTACGTTTGTAATTATACATTCTGTCTACGGTAAACTAAAAAAATGTATAGATAAAATAACAGATTTACTCATTAAAACACATCATGAGAATTATCAGAATATTAATTTGAAAAAGACATTCATTAGGATATTAATAAGAATACAAAAATATAGTAACAAAGCAACAAATTGCTAAATTAGCTATTTAAAACCGGACGCTAAAGTATACTAATGGTTCTCTTACTTCTTAATGTAGATGAGAGGCAATTTATACAAAGATAAAAAATGGTACACGATCGTGAGTCTCCACCACTTCTGCAAGTGAACTCGAGTGCACTGAAGATGATAGCCCATTCCCAGTAGAATTGCTTAGCAATATTTTATATTTTCCGTGAATAATTTACCAGAGATTGTCACCCTCGAGCTGCAAACTGAACACTGTTCACAGGTGTTCGATCAAACAATTACACGTGCTGTACATATTTTTGATTGGCTCCCGGTAAGCCTTGTTACGTATGCAGGGCGCATCTCGCGTGTTTGTGAATAAAAAGTGTTTCACTCAATATGTGAACGGGCTGTAGGAAATAATTGGTACGCATTACGAAAATACATATTTCTATATCTTACAAATGTTTATTTTTTGACGACTATTAATTGAAGAATTTTGGAAGTCCTTCGAAGCATTCGTTAATTTAAAGTCATTTTCAGTTTAAAACTTTTACATTAAAGTAACAGAAATAAGATTCATATATGAATTAATAAAATTGTGTAAAACAAGTCCATTATTCGCAACCCATAGTTCTAAATAGAGGAACGAATTTTGATACGGCTTTCACTATAATTTAGATAGTTTTTTCTGTATGATTTATAGGTATATCACCTATTATATAGATAGTAGAGAAATCTTGTAATCAGGTCGTAACAAATATTTTCGGGCACATTGTCAATACTGGTAACTGTAAGAATAGGTACTATCGGTGTTATTACAATAAAGTAAATTAAAAAAAAAATTAACCGACTTCAATATTAATCAAAAACCCATAAGGCACTAAAAAGCGAAAAATAAATAGTTTATCAAATTAACCAAATTAAATACAACAAATGAATATATGTGCTACCTAGAGATGCATTGGAAGTCGGTGCCTTTGTACCTTTGTTGTTTAATTTGATAAACTATTTATTTTCCGCTTTTTAGTGCTTTATAGGTTTTTGATTAATATTGAAGCCGGTTAATTTTTTTGAAAATTTACTTTATTTTTCCGTTTTTAGTGTACATAAATATATTTTACTAAAACATGCGGGTCACCTGATGGTAAGTGATCACTGCCGCCCATGGACACCTGCGACACGAGAGGAATCACAGATACGTTGCCAGCACTTCAGAAAGGAATAGGCTTGTTTCTTGAAAGTTGTGTTACTTTACCATAATCAGAACCTAACCAAACTCTCATCAAACTACCCTTGACATTACTTACATCCTTTCTAATAAAAAACGAATCATCTAAATCGTTGTGCGCAATATTGAGTTATTCGTCTATTTGTCGTGTACATACTTAACGCAAATTTAACACTTGTACACTCACGGGATTATTAACACAAGGGAAGCACCAGCTTTCAAATAAAAAAAAGAATCATCAAAATTGGTTCATCCAGTCCAGTTCATATTCCTCATAACTAGTTATGAGGTAATAAACATTAAAAAAAATACAGACGAATTGAGAACTTCCTCCTTTTTTTGAAGTCGGTTATAAAAGTTAAATTTGTATTGAATATTTGCTTTAAAAAAAGGTTGTGTAATTTCGTTTTTAATATCTTCGGGAGTACTTGAGTCTTTATTTCATTAAAATCGGTTCACCCTTACAAAAGTTATTGCTATTTTAATGACGACGCGGGGTAAGTACGAGAGAAAAGTAGATTTTTTTTTTTTTTTTTTTTTTTTTTTTTATTGAAGCACGACAAAGTGACTGCACTATACCTGATGGTAAGCATAGTACAATCCAAAAACAGTGGCGACCACCGAGAGACAGATCATCCATCGTCGGTCGCCGCTGTCATGCCGGCCATAATGACGAAAGTCACCTGGTACTGGATATGCACAGGCTGATCCCGAAACGCGACGCGCAAAAGCGAGTCACTATGACGGGCTTTTTCGCCATGTACATGGTGGTTGCGACCCAGTCGGGCTGTAAAACCCTACCACCCCGCTATCGCCATTGCCTCGTTCGTTGATCAGCAGGGCGCACCACGTGCAGGTGAGGTTGGCTTGGGTGTCTTAAGTGTTAAGATGTTACTCGACACCCCTCACACCCCCATTAGATAAGTAAATTGACGTAATATGTCCAGATAACTTTATTAATCACTATTTTTTACATAAGGATCCACGCGGACGAAGTCGTGGGCACAGCTAGTTATATAATATATCTTTTCAACGAATTTATAACAACTTTACATCTATATATTAATACGTGAAGCAAAAAAATTGTACCCCTTTTAAACCTATTTGACGTCAACGGGTGAACTTGAAATTTGGCATAGTTATAGTTTATATGCCGGAGAAGTGCAGAAAGCGGTTTATTTTATATAAAATGCATTAGAAGTACATTAAAATATGCACTATTCACACTACTACTCGAATTTTACACAACATATACACACATGTAAATAAAGACATTTTGACATCCGTAAATAATTACGAAGTTCAAAAGAGATTCTGAAGGAGATTGCTATGCTCGACTATATGTATTTTTTAACTCTTACGTTCCAATTACCATTTTTCATCCTACATTCAACAATGATATTATAAGATATAACTATTATTGTAATGTTTATTATTTTTTATGGTGAACTCACTTCAAATGATGAATTAATAAAAAAGTGAGCCAAATAGTACTTTGTGTAATCAAAATAAGAATTTTGTTCATAAAAGTAATGCATGACTTAAACCTCCGCGGTTATAATGTTGCTATTCAACCTCATGTAGCAACAAAAAAGGATTTATTTTCAAAAGCTAATGGTAGTATTAAAAACATCTTTATCTTGGATTCTCTATTTGATCGTATTGTAAATCCATTACTTTTCCAAACGATGATACTGGGCATATCACTATTTCTCTTAATGAATAGACTACATTTAATTCAATATCACCCAAAAATACCACTCACCCTAGGTGTCGTGTAAAATTAATTGAAAATTGTGTCATGGGTTGCGATAAATTTCTTTATTTTCGTAAAGTTATGTTTGCTTAAAATTTGAGAGCTTTACCACGTGATTTTTGTTTCAAATTTATAATTAATTTCAATTTTCATTTACACAGATTTTTTTAAATGTTTATATAATTAAAAATCATGCCAAATAACTGAGTAGCTATGATGAAAACCTTTGTTTATAGAAGTATACCCTTTGACAAAAGAACCTTAATAAAGCTCAAACTTTAAAAAATCAAATAATTATGGTCGAATGTCGACCACTGGGCGCCCACTAGTATTTATTATTATGCGTAACAAAAAATAGTTGTTTGAATAACAAGATTAACGAAGCTTGTTTGATTTTAATGAATGTCAAAGTGCCAAAAATGGATCGAATATTACGGGTTTAAAATCTCTTGAACACTTTACACATCTCCACGGTACTCGTGTGAAGCCGGATTGGGTGACTTGGATACAATACAGAAAAAAAAATTTTGCTTATGGTGAATGGTGTGCTTCCTTGATATTAAAAATTATATAAACGAATTTTTAAATACATTTTTGAGTGTAGATACACTCTACATGACACATGAAGAAATGCAACATAGAGCCTTCTCATTGGGAACGTTTGGCAGCACAGCGGTCAGAGTGGCGCAGGATGATGAACAGCCAACAGCGTACCTTGATACCAAACGCGACCAGTTAAAAGCTCGCACACCTGCTGCCATAACGTATCATTATGAGAACGGCGTACTAACCCTCATTGTACACGGAGTTTCGCCGCGAAGATAGGCTACATAAGCCATCTTCGGACGCACCAGCACCATTTCTCTGATTAGGAATCGAAGTGGTCGCCATGGCCGAAATCGGTCGGGGCAATCATATCCACACTACATATATTCATTATACTTTTATACAAAGTTCATCAAAAGCATCCGTTCACTTATACCACAATATACAAAGTAAAGCAAGTTACTATTTATATTATAGTTTTTTTTATAATATAAATATAATATAAATTTTATATCTTTCTCATCTAAACTAGATAACAAAAGCATCTATACTGTTACTGCCTATTTAACATCGACCATAATCCTACCTGCGGTGAAGAAACGTTGGGGTCAATGGTAAACACGCTAAACTAGGTCCTACTGGCTGTCAAGTGTAGTTGCCGGAACAATGCAACAGATGCTCGACGAAAGATTTTCTACTCGAGGATAATGGCTAGACAGGTGGATTTAGAATAAACCCTACCACCATGCTATGGTTTCATCGAAATGTTTTCCTTCATCAGAAGATCCGATCAGATACAAGGATTCAGATCTACGTCCATTGAAATTATGCCCAAATACGTTATCATTGTTTCATGCAATGATTTTGCATTTGAATATACAATATACAAAATATAACTATGCTTAGTTATAGTCATAGACGTTTAATGTTATTTCGGCTTTAAAAAAGTTGTAATGAAAGTGGTGAGTTAAAGCGCTCTTTTCAACATCCACAACTCGTAATATTAATCAAAGCTTAAGAAAGCTAATATTTAAAGTGACACTGGCTGGAAGACTGGAAGTTTGTAAACAAAAACAGATTCGCGAACGGACGGTTCGACGGAACCCAGAGAAAAACTTGTTCCGTTGACAGTGATGGATGCGGCAGACAGACGCTCCAACGTCGTACAATTTGCTAAAGGTAAAGTATGAAACCTACGTATATTTATGATTTGTTGGTTTTTTTACTATCTTTATTAAATTTGATAAAACTTTCGACTGTTTTTCATATATAGTTACATTAATGAATGTGTTATTCCGATTAGTATTTGTACGTGAAAAAACTAAATTTTACTATTCTTACCTTTGTGGATTTACATGTTATAATTAAGATCTCATTGATAAGAGGCGTCCAGCCGTGTAAAGTTTTAAGGCAATATACATACGTATGTATGTACGTACTTAGACATATTCAAAAATATTCCTTTCGTATGCAATCGATTGAAGGATAAAATATTATAATAGAAGAACGGTTTTAATAAATACTCACGAAGTATTAACTCGTACTATTATTTTAAAAGATTAAAAAGAGAAATTATCAAATTTTTAAGGATTAACTCAGCTGTGTGCTTGCGTCGTGTTATTTGCACTCTGTAAATAGCAAGGGATTCAGCTAAACCGACGTGTGAAGTGACATTTATCTGTAATATAAATACTTAGTAATATATAAACATTGGCAACCCTATAAAATGCATGCCAACTGTTTCAATTCATGTACTATTCAATGATAAATCTAATAAACGGACTTTGTTATTATACAATCTGAATTAATAATAAAACATTATCTTTTCAAAGATTCCTAACGAGATTTATTTACCAGAAATAAAATGTTTTTTTTTTTTTTATTACACGCTTTTGTCCTGTCGGTCTGTTACAGCTTCACCGTTTTTTTAGGCACGCGCTTAAGACATTCAGTTGTATGACAACAAAGTAAAGGACACCATAGAAGGCAAACCTCAACTTGGGCTGATGTCTTAATTGCAACATCTTGAAGCTAAAACAGATACACTATTCATATATTTGTTAGTAAGAAACACATGTGCACCTGCACATAAGTAGGGAAGTCCCCCAGTGACGGACACTTAAGGTTTTTAGAAAAAAATTAAAAAAACCTATTTGAAAAAGATATCTTTATTGATAATTTAAGTAACTCAACAAATATTAAAAACGAAATCAGTAAACGAAATTTGTGCATTAACATATCAAAAAACATTAGTCAAACTTTGGTGAAAGAAGACATAGTTTTTGCAAGTGGCACCTAGTACCGGACAGTTTTAAAACATCTGACACCCATGACGTAATATATAGGTGCCTGAACATTCTGGAAAGTCCGCACAAGCTTCATGAGTCCACTTATGGCAACTGGAGCATTGTATCCAGTCCACGTCGTTATCCTCCAAGCATACTACGCAAGTAGTTTTTCCTAATTGTAATGATTCACTTAGTGGCTGTTTTTTCTTCGTAGTCCGGTGAAGCTGTTAAGACCTTGCTGGGTCAATAGCGTAGCCATTTCGAAAAAAAAAGGTGTTTTTTCTTAACCTTAAAATTTTCTTTATTTTTGGTTTTTACTCCTTTGTTTGTTTGTTTGTTTGTCTGATTACGTTCTTCTTTCTTCTGAAAAAAAAAAGAATGACAAATATAATAAAAAGTATAAATACAGACAAGAACAAATAACATATTCACTGTTCGACGTTAAGGGACTACTTTGTGTCCGGTACTAGGAGATAGAAAATCGTCATAATTATTACATTGCATTTTAAAACTAGGTTAGAAATCTTAAAAAACGTTGGTTGCTTACGAACATCAATGGAGCACTACGTTTATTTAGAATAACCATAATTAACTGATTACAAATATTTTTTTATAACACTCACCTGAATGTTAAGTGACGCAGTGTCCTTCCGCCTAAATTGGCCCAAAAACCTCTCCCACTGTTGCCGCGCGCTTCACTGACTTACCGCGTTCTGTCACTTGTTATTACTACCCCCGTCTCTTTTCACTTGTTCTATAATTGCTCGCTTTCGGAATTGCCGAAATAACACGAGTGTCCGGCCCTAGGTGCCGTCCGGCGTTACGGGACTTCCCCCTGTCTCACGAACTCAAACCAGATTATATACATGGTGTGGTTTTCAAGTTTCTTATATGAACGCTAGGTATGTATTCATAACTTGTCGGTGAGAGATTTGGCCCACCGAAGTATTTTTAATGAAACTTTTTATTCAACCTTAGTAACATTATAAATGCGAATATGAGTTTGTTTGTTCTGCTTTCACGCCTTATCTACTGAACTGATCATCATAAAATTTTGCCCACACGTTCTCAGGGAAAGGAAAGGGATATAGTTACAGACTTTTTTTTTTTCGAAATTTCTACGCTATTGACCCAGCAAGGTCTTAACAGCTTCACCGGTTCACCGGACTACAGACTACGTTACAGAACTGTTAATTATGTTCTTGAAACAAAACCAGGTACGCGAAGTCGAACCTGCGACATCTCGGCTCAATATTAAGTACCAATTTGCTACGAAACCGAAGTATGTATCACAAACCAAACGAGTATATCAGTGAATAAGGCGTACAAAGTTATAATAATTTATGTGTTATATACCAAAGGTCATATTGAATATATATGTCAACAAGAAAATAGATAATCTTGTTAAAGCTGTTAACAGTTATTTTATCAAGTATAATGCTATACATTCGAACCGATAGGACTATCAAAATAATCATAGAGAAGCTACGATTGAGGAAAACAATCGGTTAACTCCCTCGCCCGACATTTACACAGGAATCGTCTGCTTACGAAAGCGGTGAGAGGATTCAATTTCGCCAATTGTTTCCTCGACTAGAAAATTTGTAATGCCTTGTTTATCAATTGAAATGTTAGTTCGTTTTATTGTTTCAATTAAATATAAAGTTTGTTTTAAACAGTAGGTATAAAGCATTGAAAGGGTTCATTTTCTGGTTATCGCTATATTACGATAATATCTATTTACTAATACATTTACGTAAGTATGTGATAGCCGAGTGGTAGTCCGGTGAAGCTGTTAAGACCTTGCTGGGTCAATAGCGTAGACATTTCGAAAAAAAAAAAGTGATAGCCGAGTGGTTTAATGCTTCATACCTTCTTCTAGGAGCATGTTTCTGGTCGACCCATTTGTATGCTGAGGATATGTAAATTTAGACTTAGACCATAAATTAGCCTGATAATGAGTTACAATCTGGCTAAAAACGGTTGTTTAAAATGTTTGTAAATAATTGACGCACTATCGTATTTGTAAATTTTTTGTATAGCGGTGTCAAGAAAGTCATATAAAAGACAACGCATGTATGTTGATAAACTTTAATCAGATAATAAATATAATACAAACAATTAAAAGGTTTTAATACACGTAGTAGTTTAATATAGGTGTAAGTAAATGTAGGTTGTAGAGCCACGCTGAAGCTATTACTGGTTTTAGAATGAATGGGTCGGCTCGCCCGGAATAGTACCACCCGACAAACAGAAAATCGAAGTGAAGCAATAGTGCTTGCATTGTTGCGTTTTGTTCGGTTAATGAGAGCGCAGGAGGCCCACCTCCCCTCCTCTCTCCATTCTCCCAAACACAAGCTGACAATGCACTTGCGACTTGGGTCACCTGATGTTACTTGATCACCACTGTCCATAGAAACTTGCCACACCAGGGGAGTCACAGGTGCGTTGCCAGCCTATGTTGAAGGGGAGGGGAGGGGTTGGGAGTGGATGAAGGGAAGAGGGTAGGGGCAAGCTTCAGCGTGGCTCTACCACATACGCTACCTACCTAAAACTATTGGTCAGCTTATGCCATATATTCGTTTATTATTATTACGATAATTATGAAAGATAAAAAGACTCTCCTATGTTAAATGAATGCTTAGATCCATCTTACGTGTACTATAAATAAACTGTATAAGAGGCTTGAGTTTAAAGAAATCCAATTACTTAATGAGATTACTATTCAATACATCAAGCAGGGCAACATAATCAAATAGATAAACTGGAAACGCTTACTGGGTTTTATGTGTGTAAGCCTTCAAACGAATGTTAGTTATACTAATATTATAAAGAGGTAGTTTGTGAGTATGTGACGTTGTAGGGGATAAGTCAGGAAGTACTGGTCCGATTTGAAAAATTCTTTCAGTGTTATATAGCTCATTTATCGTGGAAAGTTATAGGCTATATCATCACGCTAAGACCAATAGGAGCGGAACACCAATGAAGAACGTTTCAAAATCGTTTCTTTTTCCTCTTAAGACCTTCCGCTGCGTTTTAGCGTTGGTCTGAAGTAACTATTCCACGCGGACGAAGTAGCGGGCAGAGGCTAGTATTAATACGTGAACTAACGATTTTTTATAGGTTTTAGTTTAAAGCGTTTGATCACAAATTTAACTGATGTAAAGGACGGTTCAGTACCATATGTTAATTTTAGTTTTCATAAATGAATTCATTTAAACTTTTTCGTTATTCTTTTTATATTTTTTTAATCCAATGTATCTAAATATTTAGTATTATACAATTATTATTATTTTCTTGTTATTATTATGAATAATGTAAGTTAGTTAAGTTTCTTTATGATAAAGCATTTTAGGTCTTCAGTTTAGTTTACTTCTTTTTATTGTTGTTATTGTATTATTATTGTTGACTGTCGACTGTTGATATATCCACATGTAAATAAATAAATATGGTAAACACTAAACTTGAGGGATTGGCTCTCGAGTGCCGGAACACACCGAGTATTTAAAACCTAATATCTAATAGAAGGGAATACGATACGAAGTTCTATAGAAGAAGAATTTGTGATAACAATTATGAACAGTTTGCAAACGAATAACAAAGGTGATCGGAAACGTACGTACAATCTTGCTGAAATAATAAAGAAAAAAATAACGTTGTAGATGAAATAGAAAAGAAAGCGATGTATTACATAGGGGTTACAGTCCTTCACGAGACATCTTCAGATCGATGTTACCACCTTCAAAGCAAGTACGAGATATTCCAATTTACTTGTTTCTTTATTACTTTTGCTAACATCTCGCGCCACTTGTTTTTATTACAGATATTCGATTCAAGTTTTTTTTTATATCATATAGGAGGCAAACAAACACGCGGGGCACTTGTTGTTAAGCGATCACCGCCGTCTATAAACACTAGCAACCTCAGCGGAGTCGCACGTGCGTTACCAGCTTGTGTTTGGGGGAGTGGAGAGAAAGAGGGGTTAGAGGAGAGGGGAAGGGAGATGGGTCTCCGGCGCTCTCACTGACCAGACGAAACGTAACAATGCAAACACTATTACTTCACGTCGGTTTTCTGTGAGAGGGCGGCACTACTCCGGACGAGCTGACCCATTCATGCTGAAACTAATAATAGCTTCAACGTGGCTCTACGTCCTACAAAGGTTTAACTTATTTAGATTTACATCGAATGTTGACAAAGTTATTAAACACAAAAAGAACTAATTTAGTTACACGCCGTATATAACAATGATACGCTTATATGAAAATGGATCATTGTATAAACGAGGTCAGTGAACTCTAACCGTATGACAACGGTTGTGTTAAATGTGTAACCGCTCACCTAAAAGTTAGCACATGTAAGTGCTTTTTCATGGACAAGGTTTTTATGCTAACCGTTTTACCTCGCTACTAGATGGCGCTGCGTATATAAATTTTTGTATCTTTTAGCCAAAGAAATTTGAAGTAATGTGTAGATATTTCAACATGGAGTGTATTCAAACTCAACTACTTATTATTATTGTAACAATAGCGAATGGTCTCGGCTCCGTACATGTGCAGTGTGCAATATGTTGCATCATAAGTTTTCAAAACGATTAGATCCATTTTTGGGGCTTTGTTATTTACATTTCATTAAAGACAGAAGCTACGTAAGAGTTAACAACTTTTGTTTGTTGCGAGTAACGTGAAATCTGTAGTATCTCTTGAGATATTTATTGAAATGTTGTGTTGTGAACGGTAGTTTTCACCTAAACTAGCCTCTGCCCGTGATTTCGTCCGCGTGGAATAAGTTACTTTGGGCTAACGATAACACGCAGCGGAAACTCTCAAGAGGAAAAAAAAAACCCTCATTTTTTAAAACATTCTTTACCGGTGCTTCGCTCCTATTGGTCTTAGCATAATGACATATATATATCCTATACCCATTCTCGATAAATGAGCTATATAACATTGAAAACATTCAAATCGGACCAGTAGTTCCTGAGATTAACCCCTACAACGTCACAACGTTACAAACTCACAAAGTTTACCTCTTTGTAATATTAGTATAGATATTCTCACTATCCTTCTAACCCCGCAAGATGTCGCGAAAAACACCACAGTCTAAGCACAAAAAAAAAAAAGTGCAACCCAAGGACAGGCCCGTTGTAACGGGCTTCGAAGGACATACCACTGAAAAAGGCAATGCGCCTTGAACAGTTTCCTCACCCGCCCACAACTGGGTAGGTTGAGACGACCGCCGATGATATCCTTCTAGAAAAATTACCTAAACAATAGTGAAAACCGTATCAGAACCCCTTGCGTAGTTTAGAAGAACTAAAGTTACACACAGACGAACACAAAAAAACGAATTTATTTTAAAATATTTATAATATCAATCAAGAAATTGTGTAACTAATAGGTAACTTCCGACTTTATATCACTATTACACTTTACACATTTTTTAAATTGTAATTCAAAAATGTTGGTTTTCAAGGGATGTAAGTATAAAAAGCAGTGTACATGCAATAATTATATAATACTAGATATACATTCAGTTATTTTTAGATTTCTTAATCAATATCCTGCAGCTGGAACCAGCACTTATTAATTACGCTTTACCGCGATCGACTTTTCAGTCTTCGTTGTATTAAATACTCTCATCTTAGTCAGTGTGGCAGAGTATGACAGATTTAGTTTCATGTAATGACTCCTCCTCAAGATATTTGAATAATAAACATAAATCTATTTATAACACTCTTTTATAATTTTCCAGCGAATTATTTTCGTCAAATGACCATCCCGATGTAATTAGTTATTTGAAAGATACCTGTTTAATGATGCTTTTGATAAGGTTTTAAGCTTGTTAGTGGAGTTTGATATTAAATTTGCATTAATATAATAGTTAGTGCAAAACGCGAGATTAAAGTGAAAAAAAAAACTTTATTATTAAAAGCTAGCTGTGCCCGTGACATCGTCCGCGTGGAAGCTTATGTAAAAACAGCGATTAATAAAATCATTTGAATATATTAAGACATACTTATCTACTTTTCTTTCGTACTTAAGTCGCGTCGTCATTAAAAGTACAATAATTTTTGATAGACTGAACCGATTGTAATGAAACAAAGGTTAAATGTTACTCGAATATATGATTTTCTTAAAGAAGTTTTATCCTGCACGCAGTATTTTAGCAACGAGGCATGCATGTTTCTAGACACAACAATTTTTTCTAAAAAAAATTCAAAAAACTAAAAAGTAGACACTATAGATTTACATTCTTATATGTATTGATATAGATAGATAAAGTACTTCTAGTGTCGTCCATTTCTCCTCATCTCTATATACGTATAAAAAATTGAGCCGTCACGGGATGCCTGGTAGATGTGAAACATGAAAATGTTTTGTATAAGTTATATTCATAAAAGAACAGAGATTACTACAAGAATCAGTTATGGCATAATTAAAAGATAAAGTTAAAAAAATTACAAATTAGTTCCATAAAATATTATTGTTTATTTATTTTATTAAATACAAAAATTCAACTACGCGCTGGCGCAGTGTGTTTGGCGACATTTATCAAAGGGCGCTAGGTCGTCGGCGCATGCCATGTAACATTAGTAGAGCAAGTGTCCTACTCGATAGGGTTGCAAGTAGTTCGGTGAAGCTTTTAAGACTTTGCTGGGTCAATAGCGTAGACAGTTCGAGAGAAAAAAAGATAGGGTTGCAAATGTTGTTGAGTATTTCGTCAATAGTGCAATGTGTGTGTTTTGCATCGCCACACCCACAACCAGGTTTACTTTCTGCTTATAGATGTTTGACATCAAAAAGGTATGTAAAAAGACGCTTCCGCTTAAATCTTGTATTAGAGTATGTAATCATAAGATAAATTGTTATTTATTTGATCTCGAGTGAGTACAAAAGTTATGGATTCAAAATAAGTAACGATTCATTCTTTTCAAAGTTGTTTATCGAATCTGCCCGGGAAACCAGAATCCGCAGTCATTTACTTGCTCCACTTATTCCCCGGGTGTTCCATTCAACGTTTCACGTGAAATATATTTAAATGAAAGACGGAGCGATTACTTCGATTATACTCCACGTTTACAATACCCCTGGCGGAGCACGTTCCCATTGTTACCACCTCGACGACAGACGTATAACGATGGTTGAAAAAATGTATAATATTTTTTAAAAAGAAATTATTGAACATTCAAGTCGCATTTATTACAGTATGACAACGGTTTTTCAGAATCATTCTTATGATACATTTGATCTGTACTTATGTTGTAAATATAAATATTATATGTTTCGTATGTTGAGTTCAGAAATGCATCAATAGGATGAATTATGGTTATAAAATTAATTTTGTATGAATGAATTAATAATTTCGTACAATTTTAAGTTCTTTTTCTTTTAGTTAGCCAATTATAGTATAAAGAAAAAGGACAAATATAATTGAAATTTACTTTCAGTCAGCTTCAACCGCGTTGTATTATTCAAAAATAAAGCACAGTAACAAAAAAAAAGTGTACGATATCTTCTATTATATACAAATGGGCAGAGACAAAATAGTTAAATACATTTTCCTGTTTTTTAACCTACATGTTTCCTTATTTTTTTGTTTAGTATATTTTCTTATGCCATAAGGCATAACGCAAGCCAGTGTACAAACGAAAAAGCGCAATTAAGTATTTATTCTTACATTTCAATGATATTATAACTGAGAAGCTATAATGTCAGTGATTCATTTTGATGCTGACGAGATTTATTATCAAGAGAAATAAATTTGTATTTCTTCCCTAATACATTACTATTTACAAAACAGCAGTGTGAAGAAAAAGTTTGTACTTATAAAGGTTGAATTTGGACCACCGGGCGATTACAAGTAACAATAAATTTGCAAGTAAGTAGAGTAAAAAGTAGTTATTGATAAAAATTAAAGTAAATAAATCAATATTTAAAATTAGAAACGATGGCAACGAAAAACTAAATAAAGCGGCATTATGCACACGGTGGAGCAGTCTAGTGATTAGGGTCATAAATTTTCCACTAACCTAGGCGCAAATGGCTGATTTATCGCACTTGGACCGTTGTAGTATCTCACTGTTTTATGTAATATGAACAAATATGGAAATTAGAATGAAAGAACTTAAAAAATTGACAAAATTTTATATTTCAACAAGATATAGTAATAACAAAAACAATGCGAGCAATTTTTTGTCTTCAAACTCAGAATTAATAACTAGGTAATATTGCGAACTCTTGAACGTCGAGTCTAAAAATAGATATCTGTACGAGTATTATGTATCTATGTAAGCTGAGGAACCTTCATTTCTTTTGAGCATTATAAGTTGAGTTTATTTTTTTTCTTCGAAATGACTACGCTATTGACGTAGCAAGGTCTTAACAGCTTTTACTAAGGCTTAAGGCACTCAGACGATTTTATTTGACAACTACCTCAAAGGTGCACAGCATACCTCGGTTTAAGCTGTGGCTCGATACATACAATTTGCGACCTATCTAGGCTAACCTAAGCTAAGCTAACTATTCATACATATATGAGTTGTTGGAACATATATGTGTAGCAAGCATACATTTTTTTTTTTCGAACTGATTACGTTTTAGGCCTTGCAAGGCCTTTACAGCTTCACCGGACTACAGTAAGCATACATACCTCAACAACTCTTATATATATTTCGTATCCGATAAGTTGAGTCTAAAAACAGATCATCTGTATATTGTGTATCTAGACTGAGGTACTTAATTTCTTTTTAAAATTATAAAAAAACGTGCCTAATAGAGTCTTACTTTCATCCTAACTAATATATGCTTTCTCATTAATTAATTTTTATTTTACGTAATACTTTTAGTTTTAATATATAATGTATGCGTTATTTAGACTATTAGATTTTACTTTATATATATATATAATACGAAAACTAACACTTTTTCATTGAACACAGAACATTATTTCTATTTAAAGCAATATATTCATAGATTCTAAACCAGGTATCTGATTTTTTTATGAATTATGTCTAAGTAAATAAAAAAGGCTTTGCCACCCATATTTGAATACATGTGCTTTAATCTTGTACCTTTAAAGGAGCAATTCTTGTATATTTTTATATATTCAGAATCTCGGAAACAGCGTCATCTATTTCTGTAAAACTTAGTATTTAGGTAGTTTCGGAGACGATAAATCGACCTAGCTAGATTTTATTTATATAAAACTTTGTTTTACTGAGATTTCAGGCAATTTCGCCACCGCTGTCAAAACAAAATTAGCTCTGGTGGAAATTGGTTGCTTTGAAAATCCAAGTAACCCCAGTTCGAATCCGAGTGTATATAGATATTTTTTTTGTAAAAAGTTATAATGCTAATTTTGTGAGGAAAACCAAAGAGTTAATTTTAATTTAAAAATGTTTTTAAAGAAGTGAGCTAGGCTCGGTCGCCCAGGTTATGCTTAAATGTAATAGTAATTTTCTATGCATATTTTTATTTGGGTAAAATGATTAAAAACAGTAAGTAGTAACAGATATCCTCAAGTGAATACCGTGTTTGATATAAATGTTTTCGTAGTTGATTTTTCATTTTTTAATAGATCAGTGACCAAAAAGGTTTCATCGGTATATTATAGAAACTTCTCTTATGCCTATAATGTGAACCGTTGCGATCTTTGCAAATATCATTAAGCCCTAGCTAATGTCCCGATTCTTATTGGATGGAATATTGTTGAATTACGTTTTGTATTTGAGAAACGAATTTTGCTCACAACTCAATTGTTTTTTTTTAATTTGCATCCAAGCAATTTATTAGTGGTCAAATCTAAATAAATAGTTATGCTAAACTTTAAAAAATTAACACGCCGAACGTAAACTTTAATTTCTTAATATGGGGAATTGATAAGTATGTAATTTTTCTAAAGCTAGTTTCCTTACCTTATGAATAGGAGTTCCCCAGAAATCATTAAGAAAGATGTTCGATATAGGTGTTTGTGGTCTCAAGTCTCTGTTCTCTTTAATGGCACTTATGTCGTCGAAGACGAAACCGCAGTATAAACAGTTGTGATAGACCAGGATACAAGTCAGGACGATGATGGCACCGAGACCACGGCGCGGTGGTTCCGGCATTTCTTCTGGTATTTGATTCTGACCCGTAGTACGTTTTCGAGATCGGCCTGTTCTTGTCCGTACCGCCGACACCACTCCTCCGAACCTACACACGCCACTTACACGGTCCATCGCGGATCACAACATCTTATCTAATTTTTTTTAACAAACACTAAGCACTAAATTCTACGCATATATTTTTAATAAAAAAAGGTACTCCACGATCTAAAACGATTCAGAAGCTAGCGAAAACACAATCACGAACTGAGCCGGGTCTATAAATTTCGCTACATAAAACCGAAAAGATTAAAACGTATTATTCTCGAGTGTACACTAACGAACACATAAAATTTTAATTCTTCATTAACGTTTAGGTTATTGTTTATCACATGTCACTGTTTTTTTCGGAAATCATTGTATCTGACGTTTGTATGACTGTTTTATACCGACGTGTACAGACACACCTGCTCGCGGGGCAGATCGCCGACAACTGCCGATGTTTCACGAGAGAATGCCGCGTCAAGTCACGTGACCAGTCGTTTTACTGCGGGTCGTTTTCGTATGGCGCATGCGTTCCGTTCATGACTGTTCGCCGGTCAGTGGCGGCAAAATATTTTGTCACACGTTCTTACATGTAACTTGTTCTTTCAAAAAACTAAATGCGTGTTTTACCGTAAGTTTTATGTCTATTTAAATAGGTATTTACTATTCGATTACTATCGTTGAATTTGTGTTTTTCTAAGTATAAAATATTGCGGTTTCATTGTGCAGTACCTTAGTCTTTAAATTTAATAAAACGTTCATACTAATTTATATTGTATTGACAGTGAAAGATAATTTGAAAAGGATTTATAGTAATTTGATTTTACCGTGTGTTATAGGCGCATGCCCGGGGTTTAGATACGGGGTGGTTGGGGAGAGGCAGGAGTAAATGTTGATGACGACATTGGTAGGGTTCGAGAGAGCCTTGAGACGCGCTCCATACACCGGCCCCTAACACTGAATAACTAGATATCGAATAATAACTAAAAGACAAATTGTATTGTACTTGATTGACACAGCAGTGCCGTTGTTGCTTATATTCATTTATTTCGCATCAGCTACACCGGGTGATGAGATCTGATAAAAGGATTTCTATGTAGCGCTCATTCATGCCTTTTAAAAGGAAAGTTTATAAGTTTTGTATCTTGAGAAATATCTAAATTTTCTTTTACAATGCACAGTGAAAACGTTGACTTTATGAATATAAAGTTGTATTTTATTTTGATGAAGATATTTTTATGCTTCTTTTTATGTTTTAATGACAGACGATTATAAGATACTAAGTTCAAAGATACATTATGATAAAATCTGGTTTGAAAGAAATAATAAACAAAATTTAAAGTTAAAAGGTACTTTATCTTTTGAAATCAAAGTACGTCTTCTGCTTACTGAGTGAGTTCTTTGAAGGGAAAAATTTAACTGTTATTGATAAATCTGTAATATAATTGGCTCTCCAGAGTGCATCGAATGTACTTTGATGTATTTATATACCAGAGTGTATTTACACGTAAAGTTATCATAGTTACGGTGTAAATGAGATTATGCTTTACATTCTTTGTCGTTAGTCTTTTCTGTGAAAGACAGTAACAATTGTAAAAGGCTTAAACACAGAATAACGTTTACTATATTTATTTATGTTGCAAGATTAAAATTCCTGATTATTGTAATTAGCAAAAGGCATTAATGTACGGGCATTTTAATCTATTAGCATTAGTAATTTCTAGTAAGTTACTATTGAGTGAGACTATCGGTGTTATTACAAAAAACTTAAATACGTGTTGAATACTTGCCTTTAAAGTTTTGTATTACATACACCGCGCTCACTGATTGTTCGCCATCTTGCTCTTTTATCTCGCTTTGGTTAGGTTAGATTAGACTTGTAAAAAGGATAACGCGAATTTACCTCGTGCGTGCGCGGTGCATTTAATACGAACCATTTTCAAAACAAGTATTCTATGCGTATTTAACTTTTTTGTAATAACACCGTATGAGTTTAGGTAATATTACCCTCATTCCGAGTTTGTACAAGAAAGTTGTTTGATACAGTATATAATTAGGTGCTGTCCAAAACAATTACTAAATCCATCGCATAAAAAAGAGAATGTCAAGTTGATTTACTATAACATGAAAATTTAAAGCAGTTTATTGTTATAAGTGATCAAAGTGCATCGAATAAATATGTTAATAATACAAACCAGAAAATTGTATATTATGAGTAATCCAACTTTTTTAAATATTCATAAGTCTATAAATATTTTTTTTTCTAATTTGTGTACTCAAAATAGATTTTAAAAGGAAACGTTCTAACAATAACGCCCTCGCTTGTGTTATTAAAAAATATGTCTATAAGTACCACTTTTTATTAAATTAAGGCAATTCAAAGTTATATATATTTATAACGTTATCCAACAATGGACTCTTTACAGGCTTTTCGGTTGGATGTATATTTTTTTCCAATTACAATAACAGTTCCTCAGCGGCTTTTTAGACCTATTGTCATGTTCTCTTGGTTTAGTCGAAGAGCTCTATTGAATTGTGTTAATTATTTCCCTTAAGAATTCGCTAGGTTGAAGGAGTCCCGATGTTTGGAAGGTATTGTTAGTCGACCCCTTAGAAACAACCAAACATTTATTACGAACTGTTAAGTAAAGTCACGGTGAGATTAAATATAGAGACATTCCAATTTGTTTGCGTATAAATTGAAATTAAACTGGAGCAGGAAGTTTAAATTAAATATAAAGTTTCCATTATCGCGAATTGATGGTAATTTGAATACTATTCCGAATACCTGTTTAAATATTTATCAGGCTTTCATCGTTTATATTGTGTTGTTATGGAATGTGTATTAATTTATTTATTTGAGCGAATGGATACTTATTTTGTCACCCTTATGTATTGCATGTGTGTATTGGTTGCAAGGACTGTTTTTTATGAGTAATTAGTGCCCTCAGCGAACTTCGTTTCGCCTTAATATGTTTTTTTTCTTAGCCTACCTTATTGTAGGTACATACCAACATATAGAACATTTTGCTATGGTACTTCGTAAAGACTGTTCGCTTTTCCGGAATAATAACTGAGAAAGCGAAATTTTTAAAGTAAACTCCAGTAAAATGGTAAATTATGCGTAACTCAAAAATGAAAAAGGCGTTATAATTTTGCATTAACAATTACAGAAAAAGAAAACTGTTTTATAGGTTTTTTGTGCAATTTTTCCAATTTTTCTCTCCATAAAAACCTTCCTCAGAGTTCAAGGAATAGATCAATTCAAAAATTACTCCAATTGGTCCAGCCGTCTTCGAGTTTTGCGCTTAGCAAAATATTTTGCGATTCAGTTTTATTTATATATATAGAATATAGATAGATTGAATCTTAGTTACTAAGTTATTGTATGTTATTGCCACACCTATATTTGAAAGTAACGTGCTTCGTTTTATATATGTTTTTTTCAAGATCGCGGTTACTAACAGCTATTACTCTACGATGTGTTCCAGGGGAGTTCTCAAGGTCACATATTAGTAACGGATCTTAGAAAATCTTAGTTGAGATTAGACTTAGTTATGTGTATATTAGTAGTGCCTACAAATTTCAAGAGTACTGTGTACTTCTTTGATATTTAACGTGATACAATAAACGTACTCACTATCTTAAATGTATTTAATATATTAAAAAAAACGCGTGCGAAACCGCGGGTAACAGCCACTTAGATTATAAAAAGCATTCTCTCTCTGCTGTCTTGTGTGTGCTTACAATTCAAGAAACAATCTATTTACATTATCCTCTTTAAAATAATGGATGTATTTATTATCTGGCGAGTTTCTAATTTTTGTCACATTATATAAGAAATGAGATCAATTGCAACTTGAATCGACAAATAACTATTACCAGCATGTTATGTTGCAAGAATTTACTATTAAATAAGATTTACTGGATAACTGTTGAAAATATAAATGACCAAAAAACTGCAGTAAATCTAACTTATTAAATGTCAATTACAGGTTTTATGTGACTGTTTCGGAAGGAAACGTCAACCGGTCTGAAGTTGGACCTGCACGAACTTCACTCTCGTAAAACGATATTCGTTTCCTGCGCACTATCAGTATTTGTTAGTACGCATTAAAATTATAACAAAGTGAAAATTATTTTATTCAAGTCCACGAGAATAAGAAGTGTCGTGCCACGCAACCGCCGCGCCGCTACAGTGACAAAGCAGATTTGAAAATGTTAAAAACGACATTTAGCACATAAATCCTTATCAAATTAAGTAATTTCATCATGATCAGGTTTATTAGTTTTCTACTATTCAATTTATATACATACTATTAAATTTAGTTTCATTGTTTAAAATATAAATATCGTGTGCAAATAGGTATAATGAAGTATTTAAACACAAAAAAGAAATACGAGCTGTCTATTTTTGTTAAAAAAACACGTTGACGGTTGAGATAATCACATTTACTAAATAAATCTATTGAAAAAAAGATGGCAAAAGCAATAATAATTTAACCTACAACGGAAATGACAATGTATCTTAACTATTATATCTATCGGTAGACACATTTATAAGAAAAGGCGTTCAATTTTTTTTTATTTATATTAAATTCTTCAATGTTTACATTATCGCATTTTCAATGTAGCAATGTTTTGTTTTAATATCGGATTTAATTTGGAAATTACTCGGTAAATTTTATTGAGTGTGGACCTTTCAAGAGATTTTAATAATGTTGTTAAGGCATATATTGCGACAAGGCCGACTTAATCTCTCATATCGATAATGCTTTGACCAAAGGGTATGGGTTAATATAAATAGCTATGGAGTTCATATTTATAATAATTTTGCAACTTTCTGTATGATAAAACTTCCCTACTTAACTCTGCCAGTGACTAATTACTAGACCTTGTCCGCGATTTCGTCCGCGTAGTAATAGTTACTTTGGGTTTTTTTTTCGAACTGACTACGGTATTGACCCAGCAAGGTCTTAATAGCTTCACCCGACCACTATACTTTACCGGACCACATAGTTACTTTGGGCTAACGCTAACACGCAGCGGAAGTTCTCAAGAGGGATAAAAACCCCGATTTTTAAACATTTTTCATTGGTGCTCCGCTCCTATTTTTCTTAGTGTAATTATATATAGTTTATAACCTTTATCTATAAATAAGTTATATAATACAGAAAGAATTTTTCAAATCGGACCAGTAGTTCCGAAGATTACCCCCTACAACGTCACAAACTCACAAATTTTTCCTCTTTATAACATTAGTGTATAAGTATAGATATCTTTGGTTCCAAAGTTGCATTAGAAATGACATAATCACTAATACAAAGTGGGCGCCCAGTGGTCGACATTCGACCATAGTTCATTGATTTTTTAATGTTTGAACTTTATTAACACTTTTGTCAAAGGGCATACTTCTGTAATTAAAGGTTTTCATCATGGCTACTCAGTTATTTACCATTTGCCATGATTTTTAATTATATAAACATTAAAAAATCTATGTGTGAATGAAAAACGAAATTAATTATAAAGTTCAAACAAAAAACAGGTGGTTACATAAGGTGGTAAGGCTCTCAAATTCTAAGTAAATATAACTTTACGAAAATAAAGAAATTTATCGCAACCCATGACATAACGACATGGCACAATTTTCAATTAATTTTACACGACACCATGACTGGGTGGTATTTGTGGGTGATATTGAATTAAATGTAGTCTGTTCATTATGAGAAATACTATATACCTATATACCCAGTATCATATTTTGGAAAAGTAATGGATATACAGTAGAATCTGTATATGTTAAGTAAAATTCGAGCAGTAGTGTGAATTATGTATATTTTAATTATTTTTTATTTTTATGGGAAGTTCATTTATTCATCTCTTTATTTTCACCCCTTATGGTTGAAACATTTTTTTTTATTTGAAGAACATTGTCTCCAAGTGTCGGTAATTCACATAAAATTTTTGAAATTGGATCGAAGTAGACGAAAATTCGTGGACACGAAGTGGGTGAAAGTCATCTAAACGATATTTCACCCCTTTAGGGGTTGAATATTTCCTTCAAATTTATATGAGATCACCTCTGAGTATAACCAATTCAAATACAAAAATAATCATCAAAATCGGTTCGCAATTGAAAGAGATATCGATTAAAATACATGAAAAAAATACATACAACCGAACATAGTAACCTCCTCCTTTTTCGAAGTCGGTTAATTAAAATACATACAGTCGAGCATAGCAACCTCCTTCGCTATATCTTTTGACGTCTATTATGTCAATAATACTACTCGTTATTGACGGCTGTCAAAATTTCTTTTTTATTTACATGTGTGTATATGATGTGTAAAATTCGAGTAGTAGTGTGAGTAGTGCATATTTTAATTAATTTAATGTACTTCTAATGCATTTTATATAAAATAAACAGCTTTCTGCACTTCTCCGCAATATAAACTTTAACTATGCCAAATTTCAAGTTCACCCATTAACGGGAAATAGGTTAAAAAGGGGTACAATTTTATTTGCTTCACGTATTAATATATAGATTCTAACTTCAGAGCTGTTACAATTATACTAGTTTTAGAAAGCTTAATAATATTTTTACACTTTATCCGAGGAACAGAGAAACAGCAACATTCTACTTCTCTTACTGTTTTCGTAACCGCTTATTATTGAAGATTTTTTTTTAGAACTGACTACGTTATTATCTTTATAGCTTCAGTGCACTAACTTATTATTAAAATAATTACTGTCATTCTCATGTGAATAGTTATTACAAAGTGTCTTGCGTTAACTTCAGTGTTGTAACAAAATAACTGTCACCTCTTTGATATGAATTATCATGTTTTGTGATATATCAGAATTACTAAACCACTTCACTTGTGTGTAATTAACAAACTATACTACACATAATTCCACGAATATCACATAAAGTCAAATGATTTAGGTTCATCAATAAAGAGAACTAAATTTACTAATAACTTGATATCAATATGATGTATGATTTGACGGGTCTAGAATGTGATAATCACTTTGATTGCTTGACGTTTCGACCTAGTGACATAGGTCAAGATCATAAACTTAAAGTTCTCTCCAAAGATTGCTTCTACTGTCCTAGGACCGTTAGAGAGGCGATAGAACTGGATCATGGACTAAAACTATCGTTCGTACTGAATCCGGTGCTGGAAAAATTCAAACATCGTAAAGGGTCGACGAACGATCTACTCGATAGATTCGCTGTATGCAGTGTATCGTACCATTCCTAGTGACAATAAACACATAAGAGAATGTCTTACAAATTGCCCTCGCTAACGAACAAGCAAAGTGTAAATGTGTTTTAGATCTGTCAAATTATATATCATAATGCCAACAGGTCAAGAAAAGATATCAATTTATTTTTGAAAATAAGATTCAATCTGGTATTAAGTAACTAGTATAAATTTACAAAGGTCTTATTGTATTACTTCAGGAAAAGTTGATTTATTTCTATTTTCGTGAGCTAGAGTAAGCAGTGAATTATGTACCACACAAAATTAAGGCAAATAAAAATACAAAATGTTTAGAGGATTACGTGAGACTATTTAATTGTGGACGCAACCAAAATTTGGACAATTAATTTCAGGTCCCTTTTAAAAGTGGTGAACTTTTGGCGTCGTAAAAGGGTAATGTTTTGTTAATGTCACAACGCTTCCGCCGTCGGCGAGGGCCGGACCTAAATAACTTCATAGGAGTTGCTAAATAGACAATTGTATAATCCGGATTACCTTTAAAGCTTGAATGTACTACCTGTCCCTTCAATATCATGTATTTTTATATTGTGGTGACAGCTCAAATGTGCTATTACTTAATATAGTTTTTGACATGGTGCTCTCATCAACGTTTCAAATTCATACCTCCCAGTACGCTGCCTGGTGGCTCTTCCGCACACTCTAAAACCTAAAAAAAAAGCAATAGCATAAGGTTCTCTAGTAACTTCATAATGAGTACACTGTCGTTGTGCAATAGGTTATCCGGTACAGTATTCCCTCAGAGTTATGATATGGCTCTCTTCAAAGAGTGATTGAAACACACATTTCAAGGCCGGCAACGCAATAGCGATACCTCTTATATTGTAGGTGTCCATTGGCGACGGTAACCATTTACCATCAGATGGGGGGTCTGCCTGTTTAGTGCCCTTTAGCATACAGAAGCATTATTTTATTATGTTTGTTCAGCCAAAAGATGTCCACTACTGGGTAAATTACTCTCTCAAAGATTACCATAACGATTGGTCTAGCGTTGCTCTTATGCCGTAGGCTCTTTTTCATTTTCAAATTATAATACATCTGATCATGTAGTGAAGAAAATATCTCAAGAAGTAGCATGGTGTTACCTTCTATTATTCGTCTTGTAATCAGCAATGCTCTAGTTGAAGATCTGTTACCAGCTATATTCAAGTCTTTCAGTAACGATAATTACACTTAATGTGACACCTTTTTTTATATCATAGGAGGCAAACGAACAGATGGGTCACCTGATGTTAAGTAATCACCACCGTCCATAGATACTTGCAACACCAGGGGAGTCGCAAGTGCGTTGCCAACCTGTATTTGGGAGGAGGGTTGGGGGAGGGGCAGGAAGGAAAGGAGGAAGGGGAAAGGGAGGGTAGTGGGTCTCCGGCTCTCTCACTGACCGAACGAAACGCAACAATGCAAGCACTGTTACTTCACGTCGGTTTTCTGTGAAAGGGTGGTGCTTCCCCGGACGAGCCGACCCATTCGTGCTGAAAACAATACTAGCTTCAGCCTTGGCTCTACCACTACCAAAAGCTTATGAGCATAGAAAGAGCATTGGCTTTCTAGTGCAGACTACCTATCATGGTGTAACATATATGTTGAAGCTGAATGAAGCTATATTTTCAACTTGATATATAATGATATATACCAGATATATAATGTTGGAATATTTGAGATCGATAGATTCCAATACCGTTTGACTGAGCACCATAAAATTTGGCACTTTTAAATGTTTCTTCCCATATTGAATGTATGTATGTTATCCATTTTGCTACGTGACGTTACGTGGCGCCAGGTTAAGTATTATTATTATTTGTAATTTAAGGCAGACGTAGCCACTAGTTACTAGCAGTTATTAGTACTACTGTAGTTTAAACATTGTTTTCAAATCTTTAACGGGAATAAAAAAGTTGACCGAAATAATAACATGGCATGATTTAAATTTTTGGAAAGCGTCCTTTGCTAAATTATTAAACATGGATCTATGCAAGTGACATTCTTAATATTACGTATTACATATCTAAAAATGTATAGTTTTTAAATTTTTACGAGCATATTCTCATTAAAAATAGATATAACTTTAGGCATTTCTTATATTATACATATTACTAGATAAGTTTAGATAATGAAGTTTATAATATTTTGAATAACTTAATCTTATTAATTCCTCTGAACTTAATCTGCCAGGGCTAAATACATTTCTGGTATTTGTGAAATTGCAACGGGCTGATTATGGTTTTTTATTATTGTGGTTTTCATAGGAGATGAAGTGACAGATACCACCTAGTAATAAATAAAAATATTCGAATAAAAAAAGTCAAGACAGTCATAACTACTGGCGATAGAAGGGAAAACAATGGAATAACTGTGTTCTTTTATGAGGTTTTAAATCAATTATAGTCTACGTTATTTAAATTCAATGTAATTATTTATAAATACGAATATAAAGTTTGGTAAGCGAGCAACTCGCATCTCGGCGAGTATGTATTCAGGCGAGACTTTTTCTCGTGTCCGCCGGGGCCGATCCAAAAAACCGGCATGTGATTGATGGAGAACCAACTCTAAACGCTGAACAAACAAACTCTCATGTCTCCCGCAATGCCTCTCAGGTGGTGGACCTCGTTTTTTGTTTAATTCCGCCGGATAATATGATGAAGTTGCTGGAAAAAGAAGATACGAAAGTTTATGCATATTTCAGTTTTTCGTTTTCTAAAATTTATATCATAATATATTAATTTAAAATACATATTTTTTATGCTTAAAAGTTAGCTTTTGCATTAGAAATCAAACTATATGTAACGAGGACTTACCCACTCTAAATTTGCTGTAAATTGGAGCAATTGTTTGTGAACCACTCAAATAACTATCCGGTGTAGGGATTCAAGCAGCAGTAATAACAAGATATCATTTAAAACACTGCACTACTGATGTATCATCTTCTGCCACATTAAAAACATGTAGTATTAGAGGACAATTTTGAACGTTTATTTCACTAAAACAAATTACAACTTACAATAACAATTTTGCACAATAATTATTTGTAACCTACGTGGAATAATCAAGTTCCGATTAGTGACCAATTTCTTTTTCCATATTTAACATTACTGGATTTACTACCTTGCGAAATAACAACGGTATTTAGTTTCATAAAAAAAGTAATAATAAAATTGAAAGACGGTAGAGTAAAACTAAAATTGAATAAAGTGTAGAACTTTATTCTGATTCGAAGTAATTTAATCCATTTGCTCGGGCAAAAACTTATTCATTACATACTCAGAGTAGCGCGTCAAGTACCGCGCTACCTGCCTAACGGTCCGATGTCACTCCCAACTTTTCTTATGTTGTTATTGTTACATATTTTTAAGCCGATCCCATTTGTTCTTATTCCCCTCGCACCCATATACGAAACGAATGTTGATAATAGAAAACTGCAAAAGTACTTCTGACTTTTTAACTTATAACATTTCAGGGGTATAGTTGTCTTATTAAATAATTCTTTATTCGTATTGTTCTGGACCTTCTGGACTTATTTGTGTTCCATTTGGAAATTTCGCTGTCGGAATTGTTTAACTTTGAATTTTTTACACATTCTCATTCAAAGTGACTTTGGAGACTTCATTTCTAGACCTTTTTGTGTTTGGAACTTTGAAATATAAATAATGAAAATTAAGGTGTTATTTGAAAAAACACATACCTACTTACTTTGTATAACAATTATATTTGTACCAAAGTACGATATGACTGTTGATAGAAGATATTAGACAACGCCGAGCGTAACACTACTACACAATTTTTTGTAAGACTAGCAGTGCCACACGGTATTACTCGCGTTTAATTTTCCGTGACCTCAATCTCTGATACTTCAACAATAGTCTCCTGAACGATTACTTCGCATCACTTAACGTACTCTCTGATTTCTAATTTGTATAGTAATAACATATTTTCACAAATCAAATAAAGGTCTATATTTTAATCAATTACTTATAACCAATGATGTCAAAATTATAAATGAGGAATTTTATCTTGATTATTTTTGGTATCATTCAAACTTCGAATGGATTCATTTTATTATCAGTGAACATGAAGTAATATTTATTTATATTATTATGAAATATACTTGTATGACTCATTAAGCAAGTAAATTAATTATAGGTAGAATCTTACACTTTGTGTTTTAGATTAGTTAGATTACATTAGTTAGATTCCTATAATACTATTTTAAATCCGTTTTATATTACATTTTGGCTGCATTTACATATTATATGCATTACAGCTATACCAGAGCAGCAATAAAGTTTGACGAGGACTGTATATTGCGTCATTTTATAGATTAGTCTTTTCAAACATTACATTTGTCATAATAAAAAAAAAGTGAAATAGGAAAATGTTGCGAAACCAAATACCTGGTTTTGAAATTCCATATTGGCTACTAAAAAGCATTTGAGATTCGAAAACGCTGACTGAAATTACATTCTGAGACATTCACAGGACAACTTAAGTCGCTTATCCAGCTCTGTCTAGTTTAGAATATTCATGCGATAGGGTTACATTAGATTTTATATCCCCGAGCGAAGCCAATAAGTCCGTGGATTTCTATAATACATTACGAAATATAGTACGAATGCTTGAGCACCAGCATTGTTCCAACAGTTTTATTCTATTACACGACTAAAACTTTAAAGAGGACTCCCCGACTAGAACAGCTATAAGCACTAAATCAAAACTTTTCCGTTTGGTTTCGGTCCCCGGCTAGTTCGAGTGAATACGTCCCGAGATGGGTGGGCGCGCCGAATTGTCCGTTTTCCATACAAACTCTATGAAGAACAAGGGGCGGGAATTGCTTTCCTCAAAGTTTGACACGGTTATATTTCACCACAATATTATTATTAAGGTTGAACGTAGCGTTAACTAAAGTCAATGGTAAATAAAGTAAAGCAATATTTATCTAATAAACAAGAAGAAGGAACTTATATCTATATTAAAAAGTTATTTAACAACGATTGTAACTTATTATAATATGTATACATATATTCTATAGTAACACGGCAAGCTGGCTGCACAGTGCCTGCTGGTAAGCACAGTACAATCCAAAAACAACGGCGACTGCCGAGAGATACGTCATCCTTCGTCGGTTGTTGCTGTCATTCCGGCCTGCGTAAATGCCTCTTCAAGTTACGCTTGAAAGACCCCATATTATAGGAAGGAGGGAACACACTAGCCGGGAGATTGTACTAGTATATCTCGATTGTTATAAAGTATTGTAGGTGGGAAAAAATAAATAAAGTATCACCTATAATCGCGATATCAGCAATCTACGCTGTATAATAAATAAGATTATAGTATTGTCCGGGATATAACATAAGAAAGGTCTAAGCCAATTTTGACGAAACTTCTGAATCTTTTTTAACGCTTCCCTGAAGACGCTAATGATAAAGTTTAAGCGAGAATACTTAAAATCGGTATGATAGTTATAGATATTAAATTTACCAAATAAAGATTGGTTCTTACCCGGGAACTCGACTGCGTAGAATTTAGCAAAAACAATTTTTGTTCACTGTAAGTGAGCACATATTTTTAGGTACTATTTCTTAATTTATTATATATGCGCGGAACTCTATTTTTCTAAAATAAAAGTTTGACATGTCTGCCAATGAAATTCCCATCAAAATATGTCCATTTTTTTTCGAAGTACCTATTGACCTAGTAAGATTTTAACAGCTTCACCAGGCTTCTAAAAATATGTCCAATGGTTTAAGAGATTAACCGGTATATACCGATAGACAAACAATAACATACAATATATGTAAATGACAAACATTGTTTCTTTTTATTGCAAACGCCGTATATACTTTCATTATCATATATTAAAAAAAACTGTTATATTTACATTTGAATTTCATCTATGTTAGAAAATTACAATGAAAAAAAAAAGACATTCGTTGTACGAATACAAGAATTTAAGAATGAAAATTGAACGTTAAGAAATTCATCTCTCGTTTTTCTAGGAATTTTTTAACTGCTATAAAATTACGTTAACAATATTAATAATAATATTAATTTATTTTATTGATAGATACATGTGTAAAATCAACGAAACCTGAATAAATAAATAAACTACCATTTCAATGTCATGTACTCAAACACTCAGCGACAAAAAATATAATAGTATTTTAAAACATTTTGCATGTAAAATTTCTTATCTAGAAAGTTAAGTATATATCTCAAAAACTCACCAGACGCTTGCTCATGTTTTATGTTGCTTCTTAACAAATTGAATATGTTGTATGGTTTCTTGGATTCTGTTCAGAATACAATATACAAACATAAATTTTAATTGTGTTTGTAATAAAGTATGTTTACGAAATTCATATGAAAAATCACAATATTACATTTATTACTGATAATAGGAATGAAAAAAGATGTATTGATATTGTTTTTTTTTTTTAATTGTTAAGGTAATTTTCGAATGGGAAGTATCTATATATTAATACGTGAAGCAAAAACTTCGTATCCCTTTTTAAGCGATCTCCGTCAACGGGTGAACTTTAAATTTGTCATAGTTAAAGTTTATATGGCGGAGAAGTGCAGAAAGCTATTTATTTTATATAAAATACATTAGAAGTACATTAAATTAATTAAAATATGCATTACTCACACTACGCTTAAATTTTACACAACATATACACAGTAGTAATAATATTCAGTAATACACAGTTGTAATAATATTCATTCAATAGGACAGGCGAAGGAATTCATTCATACTGTCAATTCTGAAGTTGTCAATATATATGGTTCTTGTATATTCTATAGTGAGTTTTATTCTATGTTCAAGTTAATATGTTAATAATTAATAGTTAATAATACGCGCCAAATCTTCTATATAAAATTTCAGACGTTTTTATCTTCTTAATCTTCGAATAATCATTTTAAAAAATGTTCTGATATCTCCAAGTGTTGAGTTGATAAAGCAAGGTTAGGTTTAAAATTATCAGAATAAGTTAGGAGATCGATATTCCAGTAAAGTATTGTATAGTTATAACAAGATGGTGGTTTTCTTGTTACAACTTTCCTGGGAATTTTTGTGGCATCTCAGAATTCATGGTCCGTGATATTATTTTTCATTCACTTCACTTATGCACAATAAATTAGCCAAGTTACTGAAAACACCACCAACTTTACACAATATAGAGTCAAGTAACACAAGATTATGAATAAAATATAAAATCCACTACATGACAGACTGAAATCCCGCCAAAACGCTACACACATGTAAATAAAAAGGACATTTTGACAGCTCCGTCAATAACAAACTTCAAAAAAGTTTGCGAAGGAGGTTGCATAGCATGTACTGCAACTGTATGTATTTTTATACTCTTACGTTGGGGTGCGAAGATGGTCCCACCTCCACGTGGTGCACCCTGGGCAGTGGTCAGCAGCTTCCCTAAATGGAAGCTGCTGGCCATTGGCGAAGAGGACCATACTATACCAATCCAAGGTGTCAAGTGAACCGTGCCGAGGGATGCGTGGCTGAAGGTGAGTTCAGTCGTTAACGGTACCTCTCTGATACCAGGGCACCTCGGAGAGTAATTTATGCCCTTCCACCGATATGCGGGGCTCTGTCGGTGAGTGACCTCATTATTCCCTTGCTTCTCGTGGGAACAAAATGGACGAAATAGTAAATGACATAGATTTAAATTCCCTAGTTTACGCCCTGGAAGACTCCAGGGACGACATCTCATCTGGGACGGGGGGAGGTAGCGCCTCCCCGACGCCCGGACCAACCACCTCTACAGTTGAGAGGACGAACCTTGGGTCGGAGGTTGCCTTAGTAACCACACCGCCCACGGAGACGGACTCTGAACAGAAAAGAGGTAAAAGACGCAAAATGTCAGGAGCCGCAAGGAAGAGGTTCCGGAAGCTGTTGCAAGCGAACATTAGCCCTGATGAGGCGCTAACGCTATGCCGAAAGCCCTGGACCGAAATCCCAGTGGAAAATCCTGGAAGACCTAAGGCGGTAAAACGAATTAGGTCTGAAGAGGTATCTCCTGATGTTCACCCTAAAAAGGTACATAAGCCTGCTCCTAATACCAGGGTTAGGCCTAGTTTTGGTGAGGTTGCCGGATCCACGCGAGTGGGGATTCGTAATGTGGACCCCATGAGCGTGGAACAAATGAAACTGGTTCATGGTGCACTCACACAGGAAATTTTAAAAATAGGAATCAAGGGCGCTGGTCCTCGATTTCTAGGACTCAGTCACCGGCCGGGCTGGTTACTCATCACATGCATGGATGAGATGAGTAGGAAGTGGCTAACAGAAACCACTCCCAAAATAAAACCCTGGCCGGAGGCTGACCTATCAATTATGTCGGAGAGTGAACTCCCGAAACCAGCAATTGGCTCAGCGTTCTTGCCGGATAACGAGGCTGCGACCCTTGAAAACGCACTCGAATTAATACGGTTACAGAACCCTGAGTTAAACCCAGAACATTGGAGAGTGCTACATTCGAGGGAGGAAAAGGGAGGAAGATTTGTCGCTTTCGCTCTTGACGATCCCTCGCTACAGACTCTCCAAAAAAATAATAACAAAGTTATGTTTGGCTTTAGATGGATTGTGTTTAAAGTCAAAACTGGAACGGAAGGAGCTCAGGAGGTTAAGCCACTGGCTGGTCCTTCCTCCAACATAGGGCAAATTGAGGGACAGCAAGCCCAAGCGGCAGCACAAACCTCTTTGCCTGTAAATACTGTAGGTGATCCTGTCCCTTCTACCTCCACAGCCACTGGGCTGGGAGAAAGGCTGGTGTCACAAGTGACGCAAAAAAGCCTTCACCCACGGCCCGCTGGTAGGGGAGGCAGACAGGGAAAAACTGGCGGAACCCAACCTAGAGGTGGACGTTCACGTCCCCAGACAGGAAGGGCGACCGCCAGCAAAACACCTGCACGTAAAAAACAATAGCGTCATCAAAGGGTAAAGCGAGGGTTCTCCAGATTAACCTCCACCATGCTGTCGCGGCAACGGCGGTACTGGAGAAGTGCCTTGCAGAAGGCACTGCTGACCTCGCTCTTATACAAGAACCTTGGTTGCGCCAAAATAAAGTCATGGGACTGAACACCGCAGGGAGCGTCTTAGCGCATAACTGTGGGACTAAGCCCAGAGCTAGCATAGTTTTTAGCAAAAGAACTAAATTTTTACCTGTTCCAGAGCTCTGCTCAGACGACCTGGTTGCAGCGTACTTTAATCTTGACGGGTGGCAGGGCCCAAAACTACTTGTGTGTTCAGCCTACCTACCTGGAGAGAAGATCAACCCAACAGAAGAGCTTGTGCGAGTTGTGGACTATGCCGAGAAACACAACGCTGAGCTATTGGTGGGCTGTGATGCTAATGCACACCATACAGGTTGGGGGAGTAGCAACATCAACGACAGAGGTGAGTTACTTTACGATTTTATCACTTCTCACACTCTAGTAATTTTAAACAAAGGGTGTAAACCAACCTTTGTAACACGTGCTAGACAAGAGGTTCTGGACATCTCATTCGCCACAAAAAATTTTGCTAGGTACATAACTGACTGGCACGTAAGTGACGAAAACTCAATGTCTGATCACAGGCATGTAAGATACGAACTATTACACTCACTACAAAGTGAGAACTTTATATATAGGGACCCTAGGAATACTCATTGGGCATCTTATAGAGATAACCTAAAATGTAACCTGGAAACAGTCCCTAAATCTATCAAGACAATTGAGAGTCTAGAAGTGGCAACAACTGCTCTTACAACGGCGATTGCAGACGCCTTTGAGCGAAATTGCCCTGTACGGCAAAAGACCTCAACAAGACGAGTACCTTGGTGGAACAAAAAACTTATGAAACTGAGGGAAAAAACTAGACACCTTTTTAATAGAGCCAAAAAGACCAAAGAATGGGAAGCATATCTAGCGGCTCTAACCAATTATAATAAAGAAATTAGGAAAGCCAAGCGAGCATCCTGGAGGAAATTCTGTGAGGAAATAAATGATATGCCTCACGGAGCAAGAATTCACAAGGTGCTAGCCAAGGACAAACCTAATCAAATAGGGCTCCTCAAAAAACCAGATGGCACTTTTACTGCTAATGAAAAGCAGACTATGGAGCTTCTTACCTCAGTCCATTTTCCAGGCTCTGAGAGTCCTATGTCGCAAAGCGAATTAATGCCTCCAAAGGGTAAACCCCAGTTGGAGGACTGGCGCAGAGCGACATTAATCATAAGACCACAGAACGTGAAATGGGCTATAAAAACTTTTAAACCATATAAATCAAGCGGTGAGGATGGAATACAACCTGTGCTTTTACAGCAAGGAATGGACATTCTAACACCGACCTTAATCAAGATCTTCAGAGCTAGTCTTGCATGGGGATATATACCTGAATTGTGGACAAAAGTACGAGTCCTATTCATACCTAAGGCTGGCAAGAAAGACTACGCTTTACCGAAGTCTTTTAGACCTATAAGCCTTACATCTTTTCTTCTCAAAACACTGGAGAAGATACTTGATAAATATACTAGGGAGGTGATATTGGTCACAAGCCCTATACACGCTAACCAACATGCCTATAGCAAAGGTAAATCTACCGAAACTGCCCTGCTATGTCTGACAGACAAGATAGGAAAGGCATTGGAAGACAAGCAAATTGCACTATGTGCATTTCTAGATATTGAGGGTGCGTTTGATAATACCCCAATAAAAACTTTGATCCAGGGTCTCGTGATCAAAAAAGTAGATACCACTATCACCAAGTGGATCGAAGCAATGCTTACTCATCGAACAGTCAAACTGACATTACATGGCACAAATCATGAGGTGGTAACCACAAGGGGCTGCCCTCAAGGTGGGGTGCTTTCACCCCTATTATGGACCTTGGTGGTTGACCAGCTCCTGCATAAGATGGACGAACTGAGGATAGACACCCAGGGCTATGCCGATGACCTGGTGGTGATTGTCCGAGGCTTTTGTCAAAGTACTATTTCGTACCTTATGCAGAAAGCATTACTTGCCATTAACAAATGGTGCAACGATAACGAGTTAAAAGTCAATTCAGACAAAACCGTCTTGGTACCATTTACGAAGAAAAGGCGTCTTGACAAATTAGTAAATCCTACTTTAAATGGCAAGACAATTACCTTTTCAACAGAAACCAAGTATTTGGGAGTAATTATAGACCAAAAATTAACTTGGAACAAACAGATTGATGCTTCAATTCAGAAAGCAAAATTAGCAATGGGTATATGCGGACGACTGGCTGGTAAACGCTGGGGTTTAAACCCTAGGCTGGTCATCTGGCTTTATACCGCAATAGTCAGGCCGACAATAACATACGCCTGCGTGCTCTGGAGCGGTAAAACTAGCCAGTTAACTGTTAGAACCCGCTTAGCTTCGGTACAAAGGACAGCGACTATCTTAGCGACGGGAGCTATGTCGACCTCCCCTGGAGCGGCTCTGGAAGCGGTGTTGAATCTTTTGCCCCTTCACCTTCATGTAGAAAAGGTGGCGAGGTCAACAATGCACAATGCACAGAATGTACGTACAGGGAAGAGCGAAGTGGCTATCCCTGTCCTTGAGATCCTTACTGGACTCAGTGATAGAAACCCCAGTTTTAGGTATGATATCAGATATAAAAATACCTGAAACTAATTTTACAAAATTCTACACGGTAGACATACCCCCACGAGACTCCTGGACTAACAGTGAAATAACGTGGAAACCGGGTAGCCTATTGTGGTATACTGATGGGTCCAAAATGGGACTTAACGTAGGCTGTGGTATCTATGGGGAGCGACCTAAGTTTAGGAATCACACTAACCTTGGTTGTTTCGCCTCCATTTTTCAAGCAGAAGTGTACGCTATTTTAGAGTGTGCCCACATAAATCTGCAAAAAGACTACGTTAACCATACAATTTACATCCACTCGGACAGTCAAGCAGCCTTAATGGCACTTGTTTCAGACTCAGTTGAGTCGAAACTTGTGTCAAATTGCGTGGCTGTATTAAACAGTCTGGGACAAAAAAACAGACTAATTTTGCGATGGGTTCCGGGACATGCAGGCATTCATGGCAACGAAGTTGCTGATGAACTTGCAAGAGTAGGAGCTATGGGAATACACATCGGCCCAGAACCGTTTTGTGGAATACCCAAAAGCCTAGCTCTCTTGACCCTTAGAAACCATTACAATCAAGAAGCTAAAACATTCTGGTATAACTTACCAGGACAAAACCACTCCAAGGAGCTCATCAGGGCATTCAACCAGCGATATGCTGATAAGGCCCTGTCACTCGGTAGGAATCAAATACGGGCTTTAGTGAGAGCACTCACTGGACACTGTTGTCTTAAAAAGCATTTGCACAACATTGGTGTCCAGAGCACAAGAGAGTGCAGATTCTGCGACATTGCAGATGAAACCCCCAAGCACCTCTTGTGCGAATGTGATCCACTGAAACCTATCCGAAACCGGATTCTGGGAAAGCATGTTTTGCTTCCGGATGAGGTACAGATGCTCTCAGCCAAAAAAGTCCTGTTGTACCTGAATACTATAGGACTAAGCGGAGAGCTTTAGTAACATGGGGCGATCACAATAGATCACTACTGGTCGCAGTGATACAGGACCATTAAAGGCCTGCAAAGCCCCATTTTCTAGAATAAAAAAAAAAAAAAAGAATAATACTCTTACGTTCCAATTACCCTTTTTCATCCTATATTCAACAATGATATTATAACATATAATTGAAGTTCAAACTTTAAAAAATCAATGAACTATGGTCGAATGTCGACCACTGGGCGCCCACTAGTAAGATTTTAATGCAAAAACTTCTTTTGGGTGTATTCAAGAGTGAGCTGTCACGCTCGGGTCGGTAACGCCAGTTCGCGCCTTGCACTGAATCGTGTATACACGGTTGCAGTCGTCATCAACCATGTTTATTTTCTGGCAAGAAATACATATTTTTAACCGACTTCGAAAAAGGAGGAGGTTATATGTTCGGGTGTATGTATTTTTTTTTTATGTATGTTAATCGATATCTCCGTCAATTGTGAACCGATTTTAATGATTCTTTTTTTGTTTGATTCGGCTATACTCCAAGGTGGTATTTTATTTGAAATTTGATAACTGGGAATGGTGTTCTTGAAATTAAAAAAAAATCCAATCATAAGGGTTGAAAATAAAGGGATGAATAAAGCTTATATGAATAAATGAACTTCCCCATAAGCTAATTTTAATGAATACTTGGAACAACCTGTTGTAATGATAAGAATATCATTTAATCAATCCTGAGTTGATCATGAAAATGAAGAATGGAACTCCTCAACGGCTTACAGCAGCTATCTTGTGTTTGGGTACATAAGACTCGTTTGACGAGGACTTACATGTGGGGTTATGACTGTTGAGGCAATTTCCGTGAAACGGACATTAGGAAAGATGAGGTTCTGAAATTCGTTCACAATCAACCTAATTTGAGCAGATGGATCTAGTACGGTGTAACATCATGTTTGTTTGTCAAGTTATGAACTTATTTTATAATTAATTAGAACCAGATAAATATATTTATATACACTAAAAATGGAAAAATAAAAATTTTTACAAAAAAAAATTGAACCGACTTCGATATCAAAACTCATACGGCACTGAAAAGCGAAAAATAAATACATTATTAATTTAACCAAATAAAATAAAATATGAATATTTGCGCTACCTAATAATATATTGGAAGTCGGTGCCAACCTAAATTTCTAATTTGTTGTAGGTATAAAAAAGTATATTACACTATACAAATAGACGCGAGAGTGGACCTAAACGTTGTATGTAGATGATATGAAATATGGTTGGCACCGATTTCAAATATATTATTAGGTAGCGCAAATATTCATATTTTATTTTATTTGGTTGAATTAATAATGTATTTATTTTTCGCTTTTCAGTGCCGTATGAGTTTTGATATCGAAGTCGGTTCAATTTTTTTTTGTAAAAATTTTTTTAACAATTATATTTCATTGTTACATGTTATAATAATAAAATGATATTATGTATGTTTTGTATATAGCCGATACTGTATTTCAAGTGTGCTTATATAAATATCCACTTAAATATAAACATTGATGAATATGGATGACCATATTTGTGTATTTATTTATATGTTTTTTTTTCTAACGTGTGCACACACATACTTCTTGATACATATGAAAGACTTACTTTAAAATAATTTTAATACTAATGTGTAATATTGTTATACATATTTTTAAGCTACTAATATATATTCCTAATAATACTAAACACTATTCTTATTATATTATAATTTAAAAAATAATAAAATGAAGCCTAGTGCCTTTCTGTGGTAAGTTGTAGTAAAAAATATAGCATAATCTATTGAGGTGTACCATCTTTTTTATTGATCCGTTAAACGATGTTGAAATCAGACAATTTGAGATAAACAATTAATTTCAGACAAAATAACTGTTAATAAGACCGTTGATGGAAAATAATTAAGAATACAGAATAACTAAATTCATATTTTTTATGAATGATGAATCTCGTTTAATAGCGGTAAATAAGAACTCGATTGGGGCAAAAGCTGAGTCATATCACATGTTGCTCGACGATCTGTCACCACCGTACCAGGATATACACCGTCTGCCCATGATTGATGGACGGTATATTAAATAAAACCAGCCGATATTACGTTTCAAACATATCGCTCCCTATAACACAACGAAGATTGATTGATACCGTTTATATACTGAACAACTAGGCTGATCCCATTTTACACGGTTAAGCAATGGAAAATGGGATTTATTCTAGAAACATCTCTTTCTCATAAATCAATCGTAAACTTATTATAAAATTTAAATTGAGGAAACACGAAGGAGTTTTCTGAAATTCGTTCGGAAGGTACGAAACAGTGTTTTGTCTAATGCCATACCGGTGATTTGTAAGGCGCTGTCCGCCCACAATGAGTCAGAAAACAAAGAAATATTTCACTCGTGTAATGGATTGAAGTGAGCTTCAAACTTTTCGCATTCAGCAAGTTTTCGAACAAATTTATCTCCTGAGGAACCGGAGCAAATACATCAAATTCGAAGCAATTTCAAACACTTATTCTATGAACGTTTACATGTTGCTCAAATTTAATCATGTCAAATATTATAGTGGACGCTACTTTGCACTTCCACCTGGAGTTGATTGACCACTACTACATCTAACTATAACAAAAAGAAAATCAATTAATCAATAAATAAATATTTTGTATATATTAATTATACAAAATATAATTATGCGACCGAGTCGGAAGAGTCAACATCGATCTGATGATGCTCCGAGACAGAGCGAAACACGTATTAATATATACAAAATATAGTTATTGATTTTCTTTTTGTTGTAGTTTGACGTAGTGGTGATCACTCAATTCCAGTCGGAAGTGCAAATTAGCGTGCAATATAATATTTAATGATGGATTTGCACAAAGTAACGCCTTCTTCAATCAAATTAATTATGTCAAGTGTTTTTTTTCTCGTACTGATTACGCTATTGATCTAGCAAGGTCTTAACAGCTTCACCGGACTACGTCATGTCATTTGGATTACTCTATTTTTAGGACGACTAAAATTAATTTTGGTGTCAAAAATTCTGATGTAACTTCAGTTTGGTTTGTGAGTTTAAGAAAAGTGAGTTATATAGGTCTGTGACAAAAGCTACAGCCACAGTTAGGGATAACAAGCTACGCGCGAGTAAAAGCAAGGGTTGGTTAGACTCATAAAACTTTCAAGACAATAAAGTTGGCTGAAGAAGTGAAGTTGGGATAGTTGATCCCGATGTGTCGCAGACTCACGTTTGTTTTAATGGCAAAGTGTTGATTTATCGCCGACCCGGTAATATTAACCAACAGCGGTCACAATTTCTCGAAAGCTTTTAATCAAATTAAATATTCGCCCGAACAAGTTCCCGTGGTGAAATGAAGAAGTAATTTCGGAATCTCATTAGGAAAATTAAGAAATATTATCTTGGAAATTTATGTCGCATCTGTTTTTTATCTTGGTCACGTTATATTATTCTTTGGGAAGAAGTAATTTATTACAAAGTAACAGGCGATCTTTGAGATATAAAAATGGCTCGTGTTAGTTCCGAAGCGCGACTGGAGTTAAGAACAATTGTTTTGCTTTCATACAATTTTATATACATAGATTTAATTAAATATACTGTATAACATATGCAATAGTACCGACTTCATTTCTTTTTAACACTCGATTACGTTCCTCATTTAATTTTGTGTCCATATATGAAAAATGAATGTTATGGAATAACTGCAACGTGTCTTGAAAGATCAGTCTTTTCTAATGTAAACAAGATTCAACCTGAAATACTAGTAAAATTTAATTTCAGCTAGTATTGCTAAACAAATGTTTACAACTAAGTCTCGTATTCTACTATAATGGTTTAAATAGTGAATTCAAAATTATAATATTATTATTATTATAATAGCTGGGGTATCCGCAACTTAGAATGTGATCTTTATTATCTTAAAAATATATTTGATGTACAGAGGCAAAATCATAAAATAATGAAAGCAAAAATTTACTTTGCTTACAAAAATTACTTGTAAATAATGTTATTCGTTTATTTCCCCTCTTCTAGGTTAAATTTACATAAACGCAAGCGAAGCCGTGGGCGAGAGCTAGTATATTATATTACCATTACAGTGTGTAAGCCAATTCTTGGTTACAAATAAACAAGGAAGCTATACATTGACTATAGGAACCAGACACAATTCGGATTTAAAAATAGCCCGACTCCAATTTCCGGAATAAAAACGTCAGCTTTCCAGAGACTTCCATCCTTCTTCTTGTAAGATACATAGGTGCATCAAAGGGTGTCTGAGTTCAGTTCTATTTTTGACATCGAAGAGAAACAAAAGGAAAAAATCTTTAATCGGGTTGCGAACACAGCTTTGTGACTATTGTGTAATAAGTTCATTTAATGATTGTTTGTACGAGACAAATAAATTTCTTTCAACGCAAAACCATTTTGATTAACCCACAGACATAATAATACCTTAGTTGAAATACTTCATAAAATATAAAACGAAAAATGGTCGTAAAATAATAACTATAACACAAAACAAACTTTGTGCCTCACAATTTATATAAACTATAAATTACAATACGGCTTCAAACTTCATCGTCTAACTAAATCCACAAAAATCCGAATAATGACTTGGGGATTGAAATCCTAGTTTATTTAAAGACATATTTATTCCGTTACAAATTAACATCTGTGGTTTAGTAAGTGCATCGGCGGTTAATATATGGTTTATTAATATTAGGTCAAAAGATTGGAAAAATTGTTAGGTGGTAGAGCCCCGTCGAAGTTATTACTGGCTTCAGCATGAATAGTACCACCCTCTCACAGAAAACCGACGTGAAGTAACAATGCTTGCATTGTTGCGTTTCGTTCGGTCAGTGAGAGCGCCGGAGGTGCATCTCTCCTCACCTTACCCCTCACCTCTTCCCTTTCTCCTCCCCCTCCCCCAACAGAGGCTGGAAACGCATTTGCGACTCCCTGATCACTTAACATCAGGTGACCCATATGTTCGTTTGCCTCTTATGATATAAAAAAATAAAAGACTGTTGATTAGAGTTAGCAGTAAAAGCAGTTGATATTGTTTGAAGGACCGTTAACAATGTAACTTTCATTTACTGCAGATAAACAGGACAATATCATTATTTATCTTTATTAAATTTTTCACTTTATTTTACCCAACTTATTTATTGGATATTGATGAAACCATTCCTTATCACGAGTTCTTCGTTATCGAAATCTAATATCTAGTTAAATTTGCGTATAAACATGTTATAGATATTTAGACTGATATAATACTTTATGCTACAATAGGTAATTTATCAACCGCCGTGCGAACTTTCTGGGTCGATAAGCAAATATCTAACAAGTTTACTGAGACCTGTAAAGCTCGTACTTAATGGTACGTGTAATAGAAATGCCAGGGATCAAGTTATATTGGAAAACTGGTGTTATGTAAAAGGCTATTTACGTGTAATAAAAGTAGAACTTAAATGCGAAATACGTACAATTGGAGACGTTTGTTGTACTCGATACTTAAAGGTTTTGATGTAAATAAATGTTCTTAGACACTTGGCTCTTATCAAAATAAAATAGCATGATAGTTTCATTTGATACAAAGTTATTAGAGTTTTAAGAAATTACTTATTTTATAAGCATTATGCGTACTGGTATCTGTCTTTTTTGCCATAGAAAAGTGGGGCAAATGTTATGATGCGCACGCGTAGGATAGCAGTACCTTTTTATGGGAAAAGTGTAAGAAACAAACAATAAACCCACTTTCATATTAATTGTACTATTTAGTATGTCAGTTGACTGATATGTAGTGAATATTATTATTCTGTTGTTAATATTGCATACACAGTTGTATTTTAGTAACTCAAGCTTAAGTAATATATCAGTTCTTATAAATTGCTAATATTTACTACTTGTGTAAATTTTAATAAGTACACCTTTTTTATGTCATAGGAGGCACACGAATAGGCGGGTCACTTGATGTTGAGTGATCACCACAGTACATAGACACCAGCAACACCAGAGGAGTCGCAAGTGCGTTGCCAGCCTGTATTGGTGGGGAAGGGGTGAGGGGGCAGGGGAAGAGAGGGAAAGGAAAGGGAGGGAGGTGGTCCTCCGGTGCTCTCACTGACCGAATAAAACGTAACAATGCAAGCACTGTTACTTCACGTCGGTCTTTTCTGAGTCGGGTGGTACTACCCCGGACGAGTCGACCCATTCATGCTGAAACCAGTTACAGCATCAGTGTGGCTCTACCACCTACAAATACCTTCATAGATAATAATACAGAATATTTTCCTTTCTGTGAAACTGGTCTAGTTATTCATTTTTTAGTATTTAAATTATATTTTATAATATTTACTGGACTTAATACTTTATTATTTGAAAGTTGAGTTAATGTAGATTAAATACGACAAGTATATTACAGAAAACTGACGTGAAGTAACAGTGCTTGCATTGTTGCGTTTCGTTCGGTCAGTAAGAGCGCCGGAAACCCATGTCCCCTCCTCTCCCCTCTACTATCCTTTCCCCTCTCCCTTTCTCTCCATTCCTCAAAACACAGGCTGGCAACGCACTTGCGACTCATCTGGGGTTGCTAGTGTCTATAGACGGCGGTGATCACTTAACAACAGATGACCTGCATGTTCGTTTGCCTCTTATATGATATAAAAAAAAAACATAAAAGTTAAATTATTATACTTTGATAACATACTCCATAATGCTCTTCTCGAATCTTCCTTGTTATAATAGTTATTTACTAAGATCTCCTTTATTAAATTATCTCTCAAACTTCCTTACATCGCTCAGCAGGATTCGGACATTTAAGTGTAAGTTTTAATGAGATCCTATTGACTCGCTAGTCGGAAAAGTACCGACTTATATAGCTCTATTTAAACAACAAGTTTTGGCAATATTGTGAGCAAGATTTTCGCTGAAGAAGTTTCGTTCTTCACCGAATAGCTACAATGTAACTGCGCTGTTCGTATTTATATTTTATTGGAAGTTTTAACAATGTTCTTTTTTATGTAGTTGAATAATTTATTACACAATATAGTCCATTCGTAGATATATGGTGGTGTATTCCTTAGAGCAATAGAATCTACTGCTTATTTATACATCTATACTAATATTTAAATCTGAAGAGTTTGTTTGCTTGAATGCGCTAAGTAGTCCGGTGAAGCTGTTAAGAACTTGCTAGATTAATAGCGTAGTCAGATAGAAAAAAAAGAACAAGCTAATTTCAGGGGCTAATGGTCCGATTTGAAAAATCATCTCAGTGGTAGTTAGCTCGTTTATCGAGGAAAGTTATATTTTTAATGAAATTTCTTTTTGATGTAACTAATGACTACAAAGATTTTATATTTCCAAGATTGAAAAATTTATTTTCATTTATATTGGTTTTTTATTTCTACTTATCTAAAAATCATATTGGACAAAAACAGGAATTCGACATAAATATCGTAAATATACAGCTTTAACAAGTTGTACTTTGATATCGTAAGATCTGCCTGCGACTACGAATCTCATGTAAGCTCATGCTCTTTTCTTCCCACTTCCTTCCTCCCCACGCATACATAAGGCGTGATATAGTGGTTGCGTTTTAATATTTAATGAAGAACTATTAATTGATTTTACGATTAATAACAAAAATATTTTTATGCCCGCAATATCGTCAGTAAAAGCTAGAAAACTATAATAGAAATATGGCTTTTAATATCAATCAATATATGCACTCGTATTGGTATCGAGTTCCGAGGGGATATGATGGAAGATATTACTATTTTAGTTGACATAACTGCTTCCTGTCATATCTCGAACAGTTTTATTACTATTCATATAGACATACGCATATATGCGAACCTCGCGAACTGTATGAAATACGCAGCCCGTCAGGTTACGAGTATTTGGTGTAGGTTTTGAAATAAATTTCTTTGTCTTAGCCGTGTATGTTTTACGTAAAATATTCGTACGTAATATATTATGATAAACATTATTAACAACTACTTGATACCCGCGACTTTATTTGCGTTGTTTATTCTCTTAACAATATTTATTTACAGAGAAAAAATCATAACACTTGTAACCAAAAATATACTAATATGTAATATATATATGTGTATATATATATATATATATATATATATATATATACACAAAAATATACTTACAAATTTCTTTGTAGACAATTTCCGTTTACTTTCTCTCTCCTACGCATGCACGTTTAATCGCTTACCCCACTTTACACATTACTCAAGGCTTTGTGCTTATAAAAAATCTTAGTTTGTTAAACGTCTATAATGCGTGCATAGACAAACAGACATTTCTAAAAATGATTTAAGTGTATTTTAATTATTACATTTGTCTTAACCACTTGCAATAATGCCCATCACAAAAATCCGCTAAGTTAAATATACATTGTTATATTATTGTTATATGTATAGCTATAATATTCATGTCGAAACATTAATTATCACTATGCTAATTTTTGCTTACATAAATCTATTAACTTGACAGTAAAAAAACACGAATAGAAATCAAAAAACCGATGGCACTCAAAGATAATGAACTTCCTCTTAATAAATCTATCCTTAGAATCGGATCAGTAGTTCCGAATATTTATTTTACTATAATAAGCAACATAGTTATACTAATGAGCCCCTTAAGTCTCGTATGAGCTCATGTTTTTTTTGGATAAAAAGTTTATTATTTATATTTAAAATATCAATATTATGATTTTGATTAAACTGGTATTTAATTGAAAAGAAAAAATAAAATATATTTTTTTTTATTTTTGTCTGATAAGCATAACCGTAAGTTCTTTGTCAGAGTTTAAAATATTTATCTATACTAGTGGGCGCCCAGTGGTCGACATTCGACGATAGTTAATTGATTCTTTAAAGTTTTAACTTTATTAGGGTTCTTTTGTCATATGATATGCATCTATAATCAAAGGTTTTTATCATGGCTACTCAGTTATTTGCCATTTGCCATGATATTTAATTGTATAAAGACGAAAAAAATCTATGTGTAAATGAAAATTGAAATTAATTATTTTGAAACAAAAACCACGTGGTAAAGCTCTCAAATTTTAAGCAAACATAACTTTACGAAAATAAAGAAATTTATCGCAACCCATAACACAATTTTCAATTAATTTTACACGACACCATGGGTGGGTGGTATTTCTGGGTGATATTGAATTAAATGTATTCTGTTCATTATGAGAAATAGTGATATGCTCAGTATCATACTTTGGAACAGTTATGGATGCTCAATACAATCAAATGGTGAATCCAAGACAAAGATGTTTTTAATACTACCATTAGCTTTTGACAATAAATTCTTTTTTGTTGCTACATGAGGTTGAATTGCAACATTGTAACCGCGGAGGTCTAAGTCATGGATTACTTTTATAAACAAAATTCTTATTTTGATCATACAAATTATTATTTGGCTCATTTTTTTATTAAATCATCATTAAAGTGAGTTCACCATAAAAAATAATAAACATAACAATAATAGTTATACTTTATAATATCATTGTTGAATGTAGGATGAAAAATGGTAATTGGAACGTATGAGTTAAAAAATACATATAGTCGAGCATAGCAACCTCCTTCATAACCTCTTTTGAACTTCGTAATTATTGACGGCTGTCAAAATGTCTTTTTTATTTACATGTGAGTATATATTGTGTAAAATCCGAGTAGTAGTGTGAGTAGTGCATATTTTAATTAATGTAATGTACTTCTAATGCATTTTATATAAAACTAGCCTCTGCCCGCGACTTCGTTCGCGTTCTCAAAAGGAAAAAACATCCCGATTTTGAAACATTTATCATCTGTGCTCTGCTCTTATTAGTCTTAGCGTGATGATATATAGCCTATAATCATTCTCGATGAATGAGCTATATAAACACTGAAAGAATTATTCAAATCGGACCAGTAGTTCCTGAGATTACCCCCTACAACGTCACAACATCACAAACTCACAAACTCACAAACTTGACCTCTTTATAATATTAGTATAGATAAACAGCTTTCTGCACTTCTCCGTCATATAAACTTTAACTATGCTAAATTTCAAGTTCAAGGGTTGACGGGAAATAGGTTAAAAAGGGGTACAATTTTTTTGCTTCACGTATTAATATATATCATTGTTGAATGTAGGATGAAAAATGGTAATTGGAACGTAAGAGTTAAAAATACATATAGTCGAGCATATCAACCTCCTTCACAACCTCTTTTGAACTTCGTATTTATTGACGGCTGTCAAAATGTTTTTTTATTTACATGTGTGTATATGTTGTGTAAAATTCGAGTGGTAGTGTGAGTAGTGCATATTTTAATTAATTTAATGTACTTCTAATGTATTTTATATAAAATAAACAGCTTTTTGCACTTCTCCGATTATGCCAAATTTCAAGTTCACCCTTTCACGGGAAATCGGTTAAAAAGGGGTACAAAGATTTTGCTACACGTATTAATATGTATATATGTAGACATACGAGTATCAGCGCGCTTCTAGAGTCTACGTAGTTTAGAATTAATGAGCCGTTGTGAAATCGCGCCCTGACGTTTATTTATTACTAAAATCGTTTTAGTGTTTTTATCGTATGATGTTAATTTACCAATAAGCATAAAATAATTTTTCATATTATTACAATTAATAACTTGTTTTTGTCTATAATATAATACAACAAATATTATCATAGGCGTTGGTGTTGTTTGCTATTGTTTAATTTCACAAACAGTAAATTGTTTACAATTGTTATGTTTGCTCAGACTGAAAACAATAATTCCACTCAATTTCCACAGTCTCTGAACACTTCATATTGTTTATTAACAACAGATTGTTTAAATTTTCATTTTCTGATAACCACGCTTTTGATAAGTAACGCATATTTATAAATAAGTATTTCATACATAAATAATTATTTAGTTATTTAAATTCTCATGTTTATCAAAATAAATAAAGTGAATTATAAGACAATAGTTGTGTAGCCGTGAATCCGTCTGCGTAAAACCTAATGTAAAAAACATCATAAAATCACCGGAATGTACTAAGTTTACTTATTTAAGTTTACATATCTACTTTTCTCTCGTACTTAAGTCGCACCGTCATTGAAATTATAATAACTTTTGATAGACTGAACTGATTTTAATAAAACCAAGACCTAATGTTATTCGACGACATGCTTTATGAGTTTGTTGTTTATTTTTATTATAATTATTTTTGGTGAGAGACAAGAGGCTTTCATCCGGGATTGATAAATGTGGGCTTAATAGATTATCTATATCATCCATTTCTAAAGTAGGTTTCATGGAATTCTAAGAGTTTCGCGAATCAGCTACAATATATACAATAATTCCACTTTGTAAGTAGTTTGGAACAGACTAATAATTCTAAGAATGATTTTCACTTTATTTCAAATTGCTGTATATTACATCTATATCTATACTAATATTATAAAGAGGTAAAGTTTGTGAATTTGTGACGTTGTGGCGTTGTAGGGGATAATCTCAGGAACTACTGGTCCGATTTGAAAAATAATTTCAATGTTATATAGCTTATTTATCGAGGATAGTTATAGGCTGCATATCATCACGCTAAGATCAATAGGAGCGGAGCACTAATGAAGAACGTTAAAAAATCGTTTTTTTTTCTTTTGAGAGCTTCCGCTGCGTGTTAGCGTTAGCCCACAGCAACTATTCCACACAAATGTAGTCCGGTGAAGCTGTTAAGACCTTACTGGGTCAATAGCGTAGACATTTCGAAAAAAAAAATCCACACGAACGAAGTCGTGGGCAGAAGCAAGTTTATTATATTTAAGGAAAATTATAATAATATATTGTATGTTCTGTAACTTAAAATTTAGTTATTGCTAATCTACCGTAAGTATGTAGTTTACTGTAATAAATTGTTTAATTGAAGTATACTATTCTGTTTCAGTATTACACTTTTTTTCGAACTGACTACATTATTAAAGCAAGGCTTTAACAGCGTTACCGAACTGTTGAGGTGAGCGTTTAAAGCACTCAGCTGATTTTATTTTGACAACTAGTTCAAGGGTGCACAGCACATCTCGGCTTGGGCTGTTGCCTAGTTCATGCAATTCGCGACCTGACTGAGCTAACCTAAGCTAAGCCATTTATTCATACTTATATTTGTTATTAAAATAGACATATGTACCAAGTATATATACTTCCATAACTTCTATATGTATTTCGTCTCGGATAATGTATTACGCAAATAAATATAAATATACTTATATACTTTATAAAATATCTCTTGCTTGCCTGATTAGCGATATTCTAATATATAAAATCAGGCGACGAAGCAGTTCTAATTTAAAAAATACATACTGTATAAAGAAATAAGTAACCAGAATTATTAATTGAATTACAAAATTAATGAAACGTCTAAATATAGACTAATGCATTGTTCTAAATCAAATCGAAATGTTTCATTACAATCTGGTTAATTAAATCGCATTGGTTTTCGAGTACATCGTAAAGTAGCAGGTTAAGTGCCCGTCGAACAATTTAATAACATTTAAAATGGCCGATGAAAATATTCGACCCTTGTATTTAATTAAGCCGCGAGACCTTTTCTATAACCCTTAATATTGGAACACATACCGTAAAGAGCCTTGACGGTATATTATTTTTTCTAAAATCTATTTTAAAAAGTCGAGGCAGTCGTAAGGACTGTTGATAGACGTGAAACCTTAAAACAATGAAATACATGTGTTATCTGAATTTTCATGTTAATAGTGTAAATAACAATACTTAAATTTCGGAGTTTGTCTATTGAAATTTTTAATATTCGTGTGGTTTTTATATATATTGGCACTCGGAGCAATAAATATATACATTTTTATAATGTATATGAAGTAATCCAACGTATGATGACCTGGTAGTCTGGTGAAGCTGTGAAGACCTTGCTGGGTCAATAGCGTAGTCAGTTCAAGAAAAAAAAAGTATGATAAGCTGCCAAATATCAATATTATCTGTACACAGGTCTCCAAATACGGCCAGTAATGATGACGTAGGATGTCATGACGAGACATTAAAAATTTATCTCGTGCCAAAAATACCGCTCAACTTCACTTTAAAAATACAAAAGAGTAGTACTAAGTCTTTCCTTCTAATATATATATACAACTTGCAACACCAGGAGAGGGAAGGGAAGAGAAGAGGGGGAAGGTGAAGAGAGGTGGGCCTCCGACGCTTTCACTGACCTAACGAAACGCCACAATGAAAGCACTGTTACTTCACGTTGGTATTTCTCTGAGAAGATGGTACTACTCCGGACGAGCTGACCCATTCATGTTGATGCCAGTAATAGCTTCAGCGTGACTCTCCCACCTACAAAATATAAAAAATCTAAAGTAACTAAGAAGCGATAAGTACCAGACGAGTCGGTTAACTCATAAAGTTTTAGTTTTTAGGTCGAAAAGGTTACACGAGCGCATGGAAAGACGCTAAAATATTTTAATTATTCAAATAGAGGTTGTCATGATCATTGTGAAGCGCCCTAAAGGATGTTGAAACAGACGGTCTAATGGATTTATTCGTGATGCCTAAAAGGGAACCCTTCCCGAGGTATCTCTATAACGTAGAATGTTGGCATTTAAATGTAGGTACTAGTGAAGATATTATATATTAGGTAAATTGTAAATTATCCTGAGTTTAATGTTAAGCTTTCTTTCGATGACAAACAATACTTAACAAATGTATTATACCCTACTTCAAAAAAACTTACTTTATCAAAAATGCTTCAGAACATTTATTATTCTAGCAATTTAAGACATACTTTTTTCCAATAAAAAAAATATTTTTCTCAAACCGATTTATAAATTACGAAGTTTTGGAGTAACAAACGTTAAAAATTGGGAACCTCTTTGTTTATGAAGTCTGTCTATCACTTCTCTCTTTAATTTGATAATTTAAAATATCTTTTTTTTTATATCATAGGAGGCAAACGAACACGTGGGTCATCTGACATTAAGTGATCACCACCGTCCATAGACACTTGCAACACCAGGGGAGTCGCAGACGCGTTTCTAGCTTGTGTTGGGGGCAGGGGAGAGGAAGAGAAGAGAAAGAGAGGTGAGGTGGGCCTCAGCCGCTCTCACTGACCGAACGAAACGCAACAATGCAAGCACTGTGTTTTCACGTGGGTGTCATGTGAGATGATAGCAATACCCCGGACGAGCCGACCCATTCACGCTGAAACAAAAATCAGCGGACATAGGATCCTAGCTATCCGAATTCTAACTAATATTACAAGTGAGAAAGTGAGTTTGTTTGTTTGTTACACTGTCAGACTGAGATGATCGGTATCAACATGAAATGTAGCATACATTTAGGGGTACATAAAATGACATGATTTTCCTGTACATTTTATTTAAAAATGTACTGTATGTCAGGGGTGAGATTTATATTAATGCGAGAGGAGTCAAACGACTTCTAGTTGCTTATAATATTTCTCGATTCATCGAAATAAGTTTTTTTTTTTATCGAAGCACGACAAATTGACTGCACTATGCCTGATGGTAAGCATAGTACAATCCAAGAACAGTGGCGACCACCGAGAGATAAATTATCCATCGTCGGTCGCCGCTGTCATGCCGGCCATAATGACGAAAATCACCCGGTACTGGATATGCACAGGCTGATCCCGAAACGCGACGCGCAAAAGCGAGTCACTATCCCAATCGGGCTGTATAACCCTACCACCTCGCTATCGCCACTGCCTCGTTCGTTGATCAGCAGGGTGCACCACGTGCAGGTGAGGTTGGCTTGGGTGTCTCAAGTCTTAAGATGTTACTCGACACCCCTTACACCCCAAAATTTTCCCAAAAGTTTCTATGATATATAGTCGTTGTTTTCTTTTAAGTGTTCCCAGGCGTAAATTTAATTTATCTCAATGATATGAACAGTCATTCCAAATACAATCTTGAGTTAAATTACGGGACCCAGACTTGTTTCATATCTAGTCTCGTCTCGAAAATATATTGAGTAATGGCTGCCTAATACGGCGCGGGAGCGAAGCGGAGATTGAGCGAGAATGCAATTATACTCGGTGAGCTCGGGGTGCTCCTCAAATATTTGGAAATCAAGAGCTGGTTTATCTCTAACTACATTTTACTAACAGAATATCGATATATTTGGAGATCTAACGAATTTTATGTGTTTATATTTTAAGAGTGATTTATACATAGCTACAATACACAGTCCTCTCTGTCACGTCAGCAACGTCTGTCTGACTATCTGTTCGCGATAAATTCAAAAGTTACTGAACGGATTTTCATGCGGATTTCACCAGTGGATAAAGTAATTCATGAAGAAGGTTTAGGTATATAATTTCTCATGGTTTTTTTTATTATCAAGGCGGGACAACACCCGCCAGGCCCACTAGTTAATTACAATTAATTAGATGAACGCACGTGTTTTTTAAATTGTAATTAAAGAAGGGTAAAATTGTAAGAAGATATTACAGATACATTTGTACGTACAATACGCATGCCACCTACTGGAAATGTATGAGGATGAGTATGAGATGGGAGTTAAAAGACTCATTTCGAATAGGTTTTAACTAAAATTCTTTTTTAGTAAGCGATTACGTTGCAAAAGTAAATGCTAATTTAATGGTGAATTTCAAGTCAATCGAAAATATAGTTTTGGAGTATCATGATTAGTCAATCAGCGTTATTAAATATAATTGGATTGTCTGTTCGATCGGTTTAACCAATTTCAAAGAAACTTTCATCGGCAGATAGGGAACTACGTGTCTACATTATAAATTACTAGCCTCTGCCCGCGAATTCGTTCGCGTGGACATAGTTAATTTGGGCTAACTAATATGCAGCGAAAACTCTCAAGAGGAAAAAACAGCCCGATTTTTAAACATTTTTCATTGTTGCTCCGCTCCTATTGGTTTTAGCGTGATGATATATAGCGTATAACCTTTCTCGATAAATGAGCTATATAACAATGAAAGATTTTTCAAATCGGACCAGTAGTTCCTGAGATTACCCTCTACAACATCACAATTCACAACGTCATAAACTTTACCTCTTTATAATATTAGTATAGAAATATATAGACTATGCTTTTCCATAAATGATAAGCAGTAATGATAAAATTTAACACAACATAAAATCGGTATAAAAGTTATAGGTATAAAAGGAGAAATAATAAAATTACAATAAGACTGAGAACCCACAACTAATTTAAATAAAATAATTTCCATGAAACAATAACACTTTCATGAGAACGAAATAGGGGGCTATTATAAATGGCGACAGAGTTTTATGTACAATCATCTAATTCTAAACTAAGCGTTCTTGTTTTGTGGTAACTAACTCATATACATAAATAGATGTTTAAGACCCAAACACAAACTTGATAATTATCTTCATCCACATAAAAGTTAATCATGTGCGATGTTGGTAATAATAGTCTTCGGAAACGCGGCGGAAATATTTTGATATATGTAACTAATGTGAATGTTCAAACAACTTATTCAATGAAACCTACATAGCATGATACATTTACGATGACAGCATATATTATAACCAAATGTTTCCATAACGTTGTTGTCTGAACAATTTAAAAAATAATACACAGTGATACAAATTTTGTGCACGCAAAGTTTACCTCGTGCGCTTGACAATTGTTTCGGAAGAATTTAATTGCACGTCATCAGCACAAGGGACAACCTTTATTTTGAAAATAATAGGGAAGTCTCTGTCCTGTCGCCCGCTTCAGAGAATTTCATTTTAGGTTAAACCTTTAGACAGTATTTTAAAATTTTGTTACTCTCTTTACTATTATACATGTTTTGCTTTCTATTTTTTTTCTTATTTTCATTATCAAGGATATTACTATTAAAACGTTTAAATAATAATAAGAAATAATGCTTTAATAATAAATCAACAAAAACATAATTAGTGTGTATCTGTGTGTATATACTGTGATCAATGATTGAAGCAGAAGATTGAATGCCAGTTCTTTTTTTAATTAAAGGGTTCTCTTGTCATTCCACTTAAAATAGATTTATTTCTTTTAAATGAAGAAGACACGTATTATTAGAACGTGAGATAAATCATGAAACGTCTGCAATATATATTTTTAATCTCGTTTAGAAAATTCTGAAGGTATTCTGAAAGAAGGTAAATTTAGATTGATTACGTTAATAACTAGCTAGCTATTGATATTTTTATGAGAACTGAACGTAATAAATTATTCAACTTTGGCGATAAAATTATGTAACATTTAATCAATTTACATTTTGATTATTAACATCGCTTCTAGAATCTACAAACGAGCGTACATTCTCATCTCCTTAAGACAAGTATAAATAAATGTAAGTATATTACAAACTCATTGATTGTTCAAGTCCATTACGACCGCTAGTGTTCCTGAGAAGGACAGTTACTGTTTTCTAGTGTTCATTGTAAAGTAACCTCTTTATTGAGATTTAGATGAATTGTTTAGGTCATTTAGCGGAAGTGATTGCATGAATTCTAAAAGAGCCTTTCTCTCTCTAATGAAATAGAAGGCTGAGTGTTCCTGACAAGCTTAATTATTGTTTCTTACAGTTTTCACTGTAAGGTAAATTGTCGACTAATAATAAAGACCGTTTCGCTTCTATTTAGTGAAGTAAATAATACGTTCATAGTTTGCCGTTGTAATATAATTTAACAGTAAAGCGAGGAGTGAAGAACAGATAGGAACCTACATTGCTATATTGGTTTTAATTCCGCTACATTATACTATATTGCCATTCCACTCCAAATAATGAGTTAATTTAGTTGTAATGTTTTATGTTAAACATAGAATCATGTACCGTTTTATATTTAAAATATGTGTAACAGTACTGCTTCAACAGTTGAAAATTGTACAGGCTCACTAGTAATATTGATTTGATAACTTCCTTCAACAAGATATCATGTTATCGGCACTGAAGAAATCAATCTTTAGGTTCACAAATAACGGTTGTATTTGTATTCAGATAAGTTGATTTGTTACTACATACATGTGAGTCAATCAATAACATGCCAATCAAGTAAGAGCTTATGTTATTACGTAATATTTTATAATTTTTAATGTAAGTTTCTTTATGTAAGGAAGGAATTAATGCGTCTAGATACACGTTTCGAAAATGTAATCTAGATCTGATAACATACCAACAATTCTGTATTCATAAATGTACTTGTATTAAAGATTTAGTGTACAATGAACAGGATATTGGATAATTTCCTGGCGTATAATTGCTTTCATATCCACAGGAACATTGCGCAGATATGCTAATCGAAACTGCATCGATGTAAATACACTGCTCCGTAGGTTTCCATTTGATTCCGATTGTAATTAAAATCACATTCGCGTTGGAAACCGATGGAAGGTAATTACGACTTTGTTTACCTTCATGTTATAGGAATTCTCTAACTTATAACATTCAATACGGTTGAGTAATGTTGTATAGTGTGATATAAATTGGTATGATTTTAATTAATATTAATTTCTTGTAAGCCGTGGTGGTCTAATGTTTTAAGCAGTGGAATATAATTGTATGCACGCGGCATGTACGAATGAATTTTTCGAATTCGCGTACATTTCCTAATTTAAGTTGGCAACACTATCGGCTAACGGTGAAGAAAAACTGAACCTGAGAAGTGTTGTAGTATTACTGTATGTAAAATTCTAAGAGTTAGAGGTCACCAATAATGGGATGGCGTGGTGAATATTATCCATAACTTGCTTCGGGAAGAGGCTAATGGTCCTATAATGGGTCTCTTTTAGATGATGATGAAGACATTTCCTAGTAATAAATTTCCATTTTTGTTAAATTCACATAGTGAGTCAAAGTCACATCAAAAGTAATGTCTCTTATACACAAAAACAACTGAACGGATTTCGGTGAAACTTTATAGTGGTATAACTTATACATAAATATAACACATTTGTATAGATATTATTCAAATTGATCAAATATAACGATAACTGTCAAATTAGTTGGAAAAATCTGCTATTCGAGAATTATCACAGTATGAGCTGTATAATCCTTCGAAGTCTCAGGCGATTGGTAGTGACTATATGTTAAAATGGCTCTTTGGTATAACTCTGAAATTAATAAACTCCTACATCATTTAATCGAATACCATCAGAGTTAGGACACCTAAGAGTTTTTACATGAAGAATGGTTTCCATGCTATCCATTTTTCTTTAACCCGCCATTAAATTGCACTATTGTATATTTTGTTGTTTTTAATTATATGTTGTTATACAATGGGGATAAATTGACGGAGGTTTTCTATTTATAGATTAAGCATTTTTTTGGAATAATAGGTATTACTTGCTCAACACTTTCATGTAAATTAGGAAAGAGTAACAGAATGTTTTGAATATATGTTTTAACATAACACATTTTGAAAAGCATCGATCAAATAAGGGAAAACGTGAACTAGTATGTAGACTATATCTATTCCGTACGTAGAACGGAGCGTGTGATTGCAGAGTTTAACTTGTCGACTGACTTGATTGAGCATAAACTGATACTGCAGAATTAAACTGGAAGTCACTGTTACGGTGTCTCGTGCACGAACTTAGTTACTAAAGTCGTTACAATCGTGTCAACTGGATTTATAGTCGCCGCATGCAGGTATTATAGAACTGACGTTTAATTATTAAATAGCAGTCAGAATCAGATATTTCGGAACTGAGGCCATTTACCAGCTTGTTATAAGATTTCACATTCCTTACTTATTATATTAAATGAAAATATACTCCAAGACGCTAAACTTAGGAGTGGCTCTCGAGTCCAACTGTTAAAACACAACCATTAGTGAATGCTGATAGGTTTTCAAATTTGAGTGTGGTAACTTGCCAGGTTTGCTTGTAAGAAGTCTTACCATCATGTTTTTGTTTTATCGTGATGTTTTGCTTCTTCGAAAGCTCGGCTTTTTCTTTTTCCCAAGGGTTTGATCTATACCGGTTATCGCTTTTTATGATTGTTTGTATTTAGTTTTATGAATAATAGTTAATTATGAATGTAAAAAATCAGCTATTTAAATTCATGGAATCAATTTAGGCGAATATGGTCTGAAATTTATTAATGAAAAATAAAATATTGAGTGATATGCAAAATTCAGACTATTAAATTAAATTTAAATCCAAGTACATGATTATTTTAATAATTCTTGGAGTTTGAGTAGTCAAATCTTGAATATAATTTTGCTTACCTATACGTAATTATACAATTTTGCATTTTGTAAATTTTTATACAAGCACTAAATTCATAAAACTATATTTGCTAACATAAAAGATATGTAAACAAGTACGAACAAAGAATTTAGGGGAGTTTGATCGAACGGCTAATGCTTTATTGAAGCGGTTCGGTTCAATTGAGATTTACTGGCAGCGCCTTTCAAGTTAACGAAGTTCTATTGGTTCTGTCGCACTTCCACGGGTTTAATGTGTACTATAAATAGCAATTTATGTTAACGCTGAGTCAATAATGTCTATCTTAATCTCCATTTCTCTGTTCACTCGACGCTTCTGCAGTCTACGTTGCAATTCTGCGATACATACGAGTAATATATTTCTTTTTTAAATAAATAAAATATATTGTTACGGTATAGTGGATCAGGGAGCTGATGACTATCTATTCAGGCAGAGCTTCGCCTTACAATAACTTCCATATGGAAGTGTGTGTAGATCAAGGTCATCTTACCTTTTTATAGGCTCAACAAAAACATGAAGTATTACAGAAATGATAATAACGATCAAACTAATTTTATTTGAGTTAATACATCAATTCTATAGAATTCTATAGATCTTTTTATATTCTATAGA